>OX101827.2:21893463-22493463 GCA_944452925.2 Chrysolina oricalcia
CACTACAAAAAGTGCAAAAGAATTATTGAACCAAAGTGTTTTCAAATGTATTACGAGTTTGATGAAATTTGCCACCTATGTGAAATGGTAGAAAAACCATAGATACTGATCGACAAGCGTAAGGATGCCTCCGAGAATTGGTTGCGCAGTAGACAAAACCCTGGAGTTGGGCAGGAGCTCTATCGCTCTGCCTTATAAACAGTAGTCAATCTTTGTCGCACATCTACTAACGCTTTCTATCGTTTGCGCATCTCAGAGGCATCTGTCGATCTGTACCATATGTTTAACAATTCTTTCAATAATCGAATAAATCGATCTCATGACACAGAGTATTCCCTGAAAATTTCATTTTCTCAAACAATTGGCGAAATGAGATTTTTTTGTTCTCGGAAACTGAGTTTTGTGACGACTTGGCATTCTCACATTATTTTGATATTATGAAAAAACTAATTCCCTGAAAATTTCATTTTCCCAAACAATCGGCGTCATGTTGAAAAACATTTATTTTTATCAGAACTGAGATTTTTTCGTTTTCGGAAACTGAGTTTTGTGACGACTTCAGATTCTTACATTATTTTGATATCATGAAAAAGCTCATTCCCTGAAAATTTCATTTCCCCAAACAATCGGCGTCATGTTGAAAAATATTTATTTTTATCAGAACTAAGATTTTTTCGTTCTCGAAATCTGAGTTTTGTGACGACTTGGGATTGTTAATTTTGATATCATAAATGAGCTCACTCCCTGAAAATTTCATTTTCCCAAACAGTCGGCGTCATGATGAAAAACATTTATTTTTATCAGAACTGATATTTTTTTGTTCTCGGAAACTGAGTTTTGTGACGACTTGAGATTATCACATTATTTTTATATCATGAAAAAGCTCATAACCTGAAAATTTTATTTTTCCAAACAATCGGCGTCATGTTGAAAAACATTTATTTTTATCAGAACTGGGATTTTTTTGTTCTCGGAAACTGAGTTTTGTGACGACTTGAGATTCCTACATTATTCTGATATCATAAAAAAGCTAACTCCCTGAAAATTTAATTTTCCCAAACAATCGGCGTCATGATGAAAAACACTTAATTTTATAAGAACTGGGATTTTTTTGTTCTCGGAACCTCAAATTGTGACGACTTGAGATTCTCACATTATTTTGATATCATGAAAAATCTTATTCCCAGAAAAATTCATTTTTCCAAACAATCGGCGTCATGCTGAAAAACATTTATTTTTATCAGAACTGAGATTTTTTCGTTCTCGGAAACTGAGTTCTGTGACGACTTTAGATTCTCACATTCTATTGATATCATGAAAAGGCTTATTCACTAAAAATTTCATTTTTCGAAACAATCGGCGTCATGTTGAAAAACATTTATTTTTATCAGAACTGAGATTTTTTTGTTCTCGGAAACTGAGTTTTGTGACGACTTGAGATCCTCACATTATTTTGATATCATGAAAAAGCTTATTCCCTGCAAATTTAATTTTCCCAAACAATCACCGTCATGATGAAAACATTTATTTTTATCAAAAGTGAGATTTTGATGAAAGTCCAGAAAAACCTTACTCATAAGTGAGAATGTTCGCTAAGTGGTGAAATGATGGAGAAGTGGATAGTGGATGATGAATTGATGAACAAGACACATTGAACAACAAGAAGTAATAAATTTAAACTTATGGATAAGTATTTGTAACAATTAGTGGCTAAAATTTTTGTGGAACTATAGTCCACATTAGAAGTTATACGGTCTTTAAGTCTTCTGGCTGTTTGACCTATGTATTCTAAATAATCATTTGTGCGTGGAATGTAATATATCAAACTTGATTGAGAAAATAATGGAGTTTTATCTTTAATGAGAGAGTAAAGTGAATTTACTGTTAAGACAGTTTCTTGTGCAATTTTTATATTGCCAAGTTTGTTGAAAATTTGTGAAAGCTTTGTTTGACGTGATTTCTGCAATGAATGGTGAAGAATTGGAAAAAGTGTTTACTTATTATTATTACCATTGTTTGAATTTACTGGTATAGTTTCGTTTGAAGAATCGTCTATAGGTGATGTGCTATGTATAACCTTGTTTAATAAGGAAGATGGGAAAGAATTTTGTTTGAAAAGATTGTGAAGAATTTTTATATTATTTATTATGAAAAGATGGATCAGAAATTCGTAGAACTCGTTGCTTCATCTGCTTAATCAGGTTTATTTTTATAGATTGTGGTACGACAAGTAGTTCATATTCCTGCCAGAGCTGACAGGTTTTCTGTACCAGTCAAACAGTACCGTGTTCTTGGACGTGTCCAAGAATGGAACGCTACACTCATCGTCTTCATTTTCGATGGCAAACTGAATAAACGAATCATAGCTGTTGAAAAAATCTACAATTTCTGCAATCTCTGACCGTGGAAGGGCTAAAATGATATCATCTGTATATTTCTTAATGAAAAAAAACATTAAATGGAAGAACATTTAAAACCATATCTAGCAAATCGTCCATGACATAATTAGCTGAAATGGTACTTATCTTTGCGCCCATGGGTGTACCAAAAGTTTGCTTGTAAATTTCATTTTTGAATGAAAGATATGTATTATTAAATAAAAAAGAAGATTGAAGGTGAAGTCACCTCTTGAATATTGCAAAAATTACTGATAAGATTCCAATTGTTATGAATTGCTCTAATATAAGAATTTAAATAGACATTGCTAAAAAGTGAAACTACGTCTAAGCTTCCTAAAACGTTATTTTCAGAGAGCAGAATTTTAAAATTTTGAGAAAATTTCAATGGAATTTTTCATATAATATTGGTTTCCATAATCATAAGCTCTTGTCAATATATGTGTCAAAAAAGAGGCCAGAAGTTCTGAAAGATTATTCATGGAAGCAATAATTCGTCTCACTGATGTTGGTTTGTGGATTTCAGGTAATGCATATAATTAAGGTTTAACACCTGTATAAGAAGTAAGTTTCGTTTTTGTACTTTCATCTATTTGGTTTGAGTCGGAATATTTTTTTGAGAGTTACATTTGTTTTGAATTGTGAGAGTTGAATCTCTCTGAGAAAGTTCATAAGAGTTTGAGTTGTTGATTAATTCTGAAGATGAGTTCAGGTTTTCATAATAACTGTGACAATTCCTTTTTTTATGTGTAATTTTTGAAAAATTGAGGAAGAATGCTTGGAAAACCGAACATAGTAATGATATTTGTCGAGCGAGCAATAGTAGAATTTTTCATTTATGGTTCTGCTATAACAGATGATATCAATTTCATTGAAAATATGAACAGAATGTTCATAAAGCCAGTTGTGGAATCATCTGCGACTGAAAGTTGGAATTTAGTCGCTATTTTCCTTCGTACAAGATACCCTCTCTTGGAAGGGATTCATGTTTTAAAGAGAAACATTCTCAATTGAAATTTGAATCAATACATGACTCCTCTGGAAATGGAAAAACCCTACGATAAAATTGAAGTAACTTTTTTTCTTCAAGTTATATAGGGTCTTTCTCAATATCTATCAGATGTAGTTCAATGTCCAGCGTGGCTTTAGCCGGGGAAGTAGTTGTTTTCTGTTAGATATTACAAAAAAGTAACTTCAATTTTATCGTAGTTTTTTTCCATTTTCAGAGGAGTCATGTATTGATTCAATTTTCAATTGAGAATGTTTCTCTTTAAAAGATGTTATCAAGTTGTCACATCTGCTGAAAGATTTTTGACTGGAAAATTTCTACCTATAGTGGGTTCAATACTGAACGTCCGGCCTAAGGCCAGGAATTTTAGTATGTCATCGGGGATTGTAATGTCAGATACATTCTTTATCCACCCTGGTTGTGAATTTAATTGATCAGTAGTTTCATCTTGAATTTAATTTAATTGAAATTGATATTTTTGAGTTTGTGGAAAATTTGATTGTAAGTTTTTTGTTGAGAACCTAAGAACTCTTCAAAAACAAGTTCATTTGTCAAAGAAATGATCTCTCTTCTGAGCATCTCCAACTGTTTTTCCAGATTTGGAATTAGCCTGTTAGTAATATTGATTTCATAGTTCCTAACCTTGAACATAGTTTTCTGGATTCGCTGCTGACTGCGGCATCCTGTCTTAGAAGAAGATCATCAATGTGGTTAGTTGGATGTTTGAAATAATTTGGTATGATTCCTGAAGTTCTGCATTTTAGGAGAAATATTGTACGGTTTTCTTCTTTGGCTGTTTTACGTTTGATTCGTGACCAGCTTTTCATTTTGTTTTCTGTTTGTATTCCATGAGTAGCTCGTATATCTTCATAAAAGCCCATTATCTCTGTATGTGAGAGGAGAGGTAGTCTTTTACTGACTAGTTGGGAACAAAATCTTGAAGCTATTTGGGATAGCAGCAAAACGCAAGTGTACTCTTATAATATTATATTTCCAATATTTTCTCACTTTGAATGGTAATATGGAAATTAAGAACCACTATTTGAAATATAAAAAGATATATAGATAACTGCTGGATGAAGCAAAAAAACTGCATGACTCTAAGCTACTGGCAAATTCGAAAAATAATTCTAAGACTGCTTGGAATATTTTGAAGTCGAATAAAAAAGAACAGAAACTGCAAAATAATAATAATATGAGAATTAACTTAGATAATAGTGACCAAACCTGAAGAGGTATCAAATTATTTCATAGATTATTTTAGTAACATTCCAAAAAATCTCACTGACAATATGGTATGTGCTACCAAAAGCGATCTAACAGTTGAATATAATAATG
The DNA here is from genome assembly GCA_944452925.2 of Chrysolina oricalcia. Taxonomy (NCBI): domain Eukaryota; kingdom Metazoa; phylum Arthropoda; class Insecta; order Coleoptera; family Chrysomelidae; genus Chrysolina; species Chrysolina oricalcia. The sequence continues at coordinate 21,898,207 of OX101827.2, forward strand.
CTCATTCTTTATATCTCATTCCAGCTACTGAGTATGATGTAATAGATATTGTTAACAATCTGAGTAACTCAAAATCCGTAGGAGATGATGGTATCAGTACAAACATTTTGGAAACATGTATAACGTAAAATTGTAAAATTGTAAAATTGTCCCAATTCATAAGGCAGGAAAAATCTGTTCTATTGGGGTACCACAAGGATCTATTTTGGGTCCACTCTTGTATGTAATATATGTAAATGTTTTTTTTATTCATCACTTCGTAATGTATGCAGATACATCTACTGATACATCTCTATTAATCAGTGAAAAAAATGTTCCATCAACTGTTAACAAAGCAACTGAAGAAATTAGAAAAGCTCAAATATGGTTTTCAGATAATGGCCTTGTTTTGAATGACAAAAAAATTGTACTCTTGCGTTTTAATCATTCAAGGACTAGTTTTGATCACAGTTTGCTGATCAAATCTGTAGATCAATTCGACAACAGAGAGAGACCAAATTTTTAGGATTGAAAATGGCTGTAAACTTGAAATGGAATAATTACATTGTTATGATTTGTAAAAAAGTTGCTCCAATATCCTATTGCATTTAACAACTGCGCTGCAGTGTGAGTAAATCCTCTTATTAAAATACTATCATGCACACTTTTATTCTATTATTTCTCATGGAATAGTGGCATGGGGAGCATCTAGCAATTGTTCCAGGATATTTAAAATCCAAAAAGAACTCTCAGGTATATTGCGGGAATAATTAGAAGAACCAGTTGTAGAACTATTTTTCAATCTCTTAGAATCTTAACACTCATATGCACATACATTTATGAGTTATTGCAATATGTTAAATCTGATATAGCTAGCTTTCAAAGTCTTAACAGAAATACAAATTTTATAACTAGGAATTCACAGCAGCTGGAAGTGCCATCACATAGAATGACAGTAACTGAAACATGCCCTGAACTTATGGCCATAAAAGTCTACAATAAATTACCAAATGCAGTGAAGAATCTGCCTTTTTAATTGAAACTCTAAAAGCAAGGGTCAAGGAGTTGCTCTTGGATAAATCTTACTATACTCTGAATGAATATTTAAATGATAATCTGTGATATTATATTATTTATTGGAATATGATATGTTTGTTTGTATATATCGTAAACAGTTTTATTTTTTTAATGACAGTGCTCCATATATTGTAATGTTTTTCCGTTGTTCTTTGTATTGTATGTTCTTTGTATTGTACAACTGCATTCCACTGACTTCAATATCATCTTTGATGATCCTATTGAATAAATTTCATTATTATTATTAATATTTTTATTTTATCTTTATAACTGTGATTTTCAAAAATGGACAATGTGAGTATATGTGCCTTTTTACACAAATTCTTATACAATTTTGTAATTTTTGTCATTTGTTTTGTCTCGCTATTTATAGGACTATGCTCTCAAAGAACTAATAAATATCTATTTATCTATTTACTGATATTATTTCTATTCTCTCAATAGGTACAGTGTGATTCGTATTTTTGTGTCCACCTCTATATTTCACTAACCTATTGCTTAATTTGTTCAAATTTTTTCTCAATCGGGGAATGTAACCAGTTGGATATTTTTACCGATATGATGGATTGATTTAGACCGTGGCGTACGTATGTATAAGTTTCTCTGATGTTTATTTTTCGAAAAACAATTTACTTATTTTTCTGTTGGGAAATGTCAAAGAAATTTTTTTTCCAGAATAATTAAGTGACCTAATCCTGAATTCTTTCTAAACAGAATGTAAGAAAAAACAAAAATAGTTATTTGTTTCAATAGTTCAAAATTTTACTATTTTTTTAATGAAAAGAAGGTTGCCGGACAACATAATGTAGAGCGACTATTTCATTTATTTATTTACGAGTCCTGAGAAGTAATACTTTATTCGAACCCGTGATCTGAGATAAAAAATGTAACGTCTCGAATAGCTGAGCAATTGAGGTAAATTTTAAAAATATTCTGTAACCATTAGGTACTCATTTTATGAGGAGAATGTTAATTGTAAACATCGTAAGTGAATTTTTGTAATGAAACGACTGTCAATGTAGCTCATAAAAAATGTATTTATATAAACTTACGTACGCCACCACCAGGCTACATTCCCTGATTGAGAAAGATATTGAACAAATTAAGCAATAGGTAAGCGAATTACAGAGGTGGAGACTGAAATACGAAACACACTGTACCTATCGAGATAGTTTAAATAATATTAGTATTATTGAAATGAGAATAAAATAAGATATCTAGAGATACGAAACATGACATATGGTTCCATTTAAAAAAATGCCGAATACGTCACTTCTCCACCAATGGCACATCTAAAAAATATTTGAATTCATAGAAAGGTGCAGAGTGAAATACTCTTCAACTTATAATCGCACTTTCTTTCGATAACCCTCATATTAAATGAGAAAAAAGGACGGGCCCATACATTTGACTAACCCTGTATAATAGTCAACATTCTCAAAATAGTGATCCTCATATAAAAACTGCAACACTGACAGATATAAGTCATCTAGTAATGACATGCAAATCATCTTACACAATAAATTAAATATAGTCATTCAAAAACTAGGGTAAATTTTTAATAAAATACAAGTCAAATGTCTAAGTGAATATTATTCAACATACACACATAACTATCAAGATCAATAACCTACCTCTTGAAAGTCTCTAGAAGATCCATGTGTTTAGATTTTTCATAAAATGCTAGCTTTTATTTTGAGTTTGTCTAGTGTTTCAACATTAGAGATTACAAATTTCTATTATAAATCACAAATCTATGAATAATTTGCAAGTATATCCATTAAAACCCCAGTTTTCTGAATGGAAAGAGAGTTGATTAAATTAACTTCTATTGAAAGGAGTACGAACATATTTTACACCCCACTCATAAAAAAGGTTTTTCAAATGAAAATGATTCATTCATGTGTACCTTGCGGAAGACCCGAAAATAAAAACCGATCAACTACTTCATAGAACCCACCTATGTGGTCTATGTATTATGTACATATCCATTATTACAAAATTCTACACTAGGCCGCAGGCTACATTTACAGTATAAATTAAAATCAATTTTTGCATAAGATCAAATTTGTGGTTACAGTTGGTTGTCTTTTATAAAAATTAATAAATTTAAAAGGTACTTATGGTTTTTGTAAATGACTTGTTGATAAAGCATCCGTTCCCCTCTACTAATTTTTGAACTACCCGGTATATCGCAACAAAATTTGAAGGGCTTTAAGGAGAGATAAAAACCTACTTTTTCATAAAAAATTAAACCCAAAAGTTTTGAAATGACGGCTGAGCGCCATCTTCAATATTTTTTTTAAATAGAATACCCCGTATATTATTCCATTTTCGAAATTCGCTCAAAATTCTCCACAGTTTCCTCTTTTACACTTCACCACTAAATTCAATTTTTTTCGAAATATTAACGTTTGAAAAGTGAAATTTTGTTCATTTCAAACCCAACCAAAAACACTAATGTTGATTTCAACCAATTTTGCATTGGAGAAAATCGTCGCGGTAACGTCATGTTTACTGTTAAATTAACTGTACCTGTCAAATAGTCCGTTGACCGCCTCAATCATTTTATGAAAAGTGTTATCATGGCTCGTAGTTAAGACGATGAATTTGAAGCAGTTTTGATATTTGGAGAAGCTGGAAGAAATTATCATCTAGCAGTCCGTATGTTTAATGATAGATTTCCCGAGAATCCTATTTCGAGGATATATTTGCGCAAACTTTTAAATGAGCTCCAAGCAACTGTGGTATGCTGAAAGATGCTCCAAGATCAGGAAGACCGCCTCTTTCAGAAGGAAAAAATGTGGAAATTGTAGCTGAAATGGTAATCAATCCGACTCAGTCGACGCGACGTCTGCAGTTGCTGAATCCTGTGGAGTGAGTTCAAAAAGTGTCCAAAGAGTCCTAAAAAAAGAAAAGTTTCATCCCTATAAAATGAAAATCCTGCATGCTTTCACGGAGGATGATCCAGACCGGAGGGTTGAATTTTGTGAGTGGTTAACAAGAACAATTGAAGGAGAATGGAGCTTCCTAAAACGTGTTTGTTTCTCGGACGAATGACCTTTTTTTCTTAATGGAAAAGTCAACATTCCCAGTTTCCTTAAAAGGTGAATGTTTGGGAGGGGATTTTAGGCAATCGCGATTTTCATCAGAGTCAATCTCACAGGAGTTCTTTACAAAAATATTTTAGAAACTGAAATTGAACCTCGAATAAGGCAAATTGTGTTGAACAATCAGGAAGAGTTTGAAATTTGTGAAATCATATTTCAGCAGGATGGGGCACCTCCCCATTTCGATCGCATGGCTAGAGACTTCCTCGATACTAACTTTCCTGGGCGATGGATGGGTCGCAGGGAAGTACAGAGTGGCCACCAAGATCTCCGGATCTTACACCTCTAGATTCTTTCCTTTGAAGTCAATTTGAATGCCCCACAGTACAAGAGTTGGAACGCAGAATAATAGATAGATGTGAAGAAATAGATGAACAGACTTTCATCAACGTGAGAACACTTAATAAAATAATTGTTGGAGTTAAATAAAAGAGCTATTCAGAAATAAAATATATTTTTTAGCCAACTTATTTGTTTTGATTGTGAATTTACAGAACACATTCGCAGGCTTCGAGATTTTCCGGTAATCGGTGTTGTTTATCCTTAATGAACTCTCTTTACGCCTCTTATTAGTCGAAATAATTAAGAGATTTAACTACAAAGTAATAACAACGTGTAGTAAGCAAAATGTTTCACAGGAAGTGACCAAAATCCATAATTCATTTCATTCCGGAATGTCACTTTTCAAACGTTAATATTTCGAAAACAATTGAATTTAGGAGTAAAGTGTATTAGTGAAAACCGTTGAGAATTATGAGCAAATTTCGAATATGGAATAATACACGTGGTGTTCTATTTAAAAAAAAATTATTGAAGATGGCGCTCTGCCGCGATTTTAAAACATTTAGCTTTGATTTTTTCATGAGAAAGTTGGTTTTTACCTCTTTTTGAAGCCCTCCAAATTAAGTTGCGATATACCAGGTGATTCAAAAATTAGTAGGGGGGGAACGAACTTTAGACGGGCACTATATAGTATATACTCTTATGATACGGTTTTGAAATGAGTTGAGTTTAATTTATTTTGAGTTATTTGCTGTTGTCTATACCTATTGTATATGTTTATCTATTTATAAATCTAAATTTCAAGAAAATGAGACTAACAAACTCAGTAGGACAGTTAAAATAATGATTTTAAAGGGCTAAATTAGAACTTCCATAAAGAAAGTAACATGATATCGCTGAAACGTTCAGTATAAAAGCGACAGAAATTAGAAATTGACAATGAGTGAAAAATGACGGAAAAAGATGGCATTTGATTTGAGGTTCGTATAAAGTCATATATTTCGCGTTTCTGAACTAAGATGGCACTGATAAGATATGTTTTTCATGACATAGTGACAGCGATCTTTTATAACATTTCCAAATGAATTACAGTTTTCTGATGGAATATCTACCGAATATCCAACGGTCTCCCCTACTGCTAATGCATTGTAGCCAAATCAACATTATTCGGAGTACTGCGAAATAGCTTACATGATTAATTATTATTATCTGGTATAAATTGTGGTAATGTGGTCCAATGCATTATGTAGCTATATTACGGATAGCCGGATTACTAATAATAATAAATATTATTACATTTCTTGTTCGTTGTGGATATGATTTTGTCATTTCTTTCTCTTCAATAATGAATTATTCATCAACTGTATTATCTACTGTTCGACAAGCGTAAGGATGCCTCCGAGAATTGGTTGCACAGTAGACAAATCCCTGGAGTGAGCCAGGAGCTCATTCGCTCTGCCTTATTAAACAGTAGTCGATCTTTGTCGCACATCTACTCACGCTTTCTATCGTGTTTGCGCATCTCAGAAGCATCCTTACGCTTGTCGATCTGTACATTAGAGATATATAATATACAGAATTAGACAAATGTATGTACCCGCCTATTTTTCTCAGTTAATATGAGGGTTATCGAAAAAAATATCGAATGAAAGTTGGAGGGTATTTTACTCTGCACCTTTTTATAAATCCAAATATATCTTAGATGTGCCATTGGTGAAGAAATGACGTCATCGACTTTTTTTTTTAATGGAACCAAATGTCATGTTTGGTATCGCTAGATACCTTTTTTTTTATTTAAGTAGTACCAATATTATTTCAATTCTCTCGATAGGTACAGTGTGTTTCGTATTTTTGTGTCCACCTCTTTAATTCACTTATTTTTTTTCAAAATTTGTCTCAATCGAAGAATATGGTAAGTTGATTCAGACAGTAGTACGTTTGTATAGGTTTCTCAAATGCTTATTTTTCGAAGAATATTTCTGGTTATTTTTCTATAAGAAAATGTCAATAAACAGTTTTGTTCCAGAATAATTAAAATGCCCTAATCCTGAAGTTTTCCTAAGTATAAGGTAAGAGGAAGAAACAGAAATAGTCATTTGTTTCAACAGTTCAAAATATTACCATTTTTTAAATGAAAAGAAGGACAACATAGGTAGAGCGGCTATCTCATTCATATATTCATTAGTCCTGCAAACTAATTTTTCATCTGAACCCGTGATCTGAAATAAAAAATGAAATGTCTCGAATGGCTGAGCCATTGAGGTTGATTTTGAAAATGTCCTATTAGTGATTTTATGAGGCGAATGTTAATAATTGTAAACATCATAATCGGTAATATGTCTTTGGATAATACACGTTTGACTCTATCAAATAATTGTATTGTGTTCGGACTGGGTTCAAGTGCTCTCTTACGAACACATTGGCATTATTTATATTCTGCTTCGATGTGAGTGGACTTATTGATGGGTTTTAAATAAATTGATGCTGACCATCGCTAACTGAATATTAGACAGGAAATATCTAGGTACTCGAAAGTAGTGGAGAATTGTTATTTTGGGGTTCTGAATTAAAGCAATTGGTGCAGCTTTTTTCGATAGTATGTTACCCAATGAGATTTTTGTTTTCGGTCACGTGACATCAAATTCAAAATTATTAATGGGACAACCTGTATATTTTGGCATTTTTATGTTTCTCCCGATGAAACAATATCAACGAAACATCACACTTGCTGTCTAAGACGATTATTTCAAGAAATACAGTTACTTCAATATCCTTTGTCCCACGACGTCTGAAACGAGCAATTGCCAAATTATTTGGGTTCAGGGTTACCCTGTATATTTGGGAAGACCTTTATTTTTGTGGTGTTCAAAACACGGCCAAACTAAATTATTCATCCATATTTCACTAAAACCTTGACTGCCAAAAAATTCATACTGACTTACTTACCCATGGTGCCAAAACAATGTAACAATGATATGTGGATAAGCCTTCAATTCAGTTATCGGTTCACATAGATATTTCAAATTTGAGGTAGAGGTATAGAAGTTGAAATAATAGCGATTTCATTGAAACATTCCTGAGATAATCCTACAGGGCGAGTCAGAAGTGTTGTCAACTTTTTTATGGCAAATTGCAGCCTGTCTATTTTCATCTGTATCAATAATGTTCTCAGAATACTCATCACAAAAACGTATGGTTTGATAATATTTGTCCACAAAATGGAGCTGAAATTGAAAACTGTCAACACTCGAATCGAACAAATCGATTTTATCGATGTGAGTGGGGAATTTCATACATAAACCAATTTTTTACTCCAAAATAATAATAATATTTATTTACTTCCAAATGTAAAAGAATAAATGGTTTACATGATCAATTGAATTCAATACGTACATGTTGTTAGCTGGCGCAAGTAAATTAGAACTGATTTTGAATAATGAAATGTTGAATTATGATCAGTTTTATGGATGAACAGACACCTAGGCCACACGAACACTTTTGAACTAATATAGAAACACGTATTGATTGAAAGTTTGATTTTATCGAGTATATTCGTTTTTTGACATGGCACTTGTGGGTCTGTAACCTTCCACAGTATGATAATGAAAAAATTGGAAGTTAGGAAAATCTATATAAGTTGAGAACTGCAAATACATTAATTGCTCCGGTAAGTTACTGCCTTCACAAGACTATTGCCATTTTTCAAGACACCCGTATTGTATATTGTGCAAACGAAAAATATGCTGCTTTGAAGTCAACTTTCCAAAATGAACGTTTATAACATATCCAACTTGGCTTTTCTCAGTGGCTTTTCTTGTGGAAGTTGGTGGTGATCAAATGGCGTTGGTGTTCAAGTCAGCGTTTACTTTCGTTTTGTAGTAGTTTGTTGTTATTATTTACAGAAGTAAATGCATTGATTTACGTGTATCAATCAGATTTCATTAGATAACAATGATATTCCTATACTCATTCAATGCTTTATCAGTGGACCCTAATATACAGAAATGAAATTATGGGAATCATCAGACTAACAGGAAAGTAATAAATATTGCCAAAAGCTTGACAGTGTCAAAAACTTTTCTTTGTAATAGCCTAATAATTTGACTGCTCCCCCACAAACGCTTATTATTTATAGGTTTACATCGCAAGCTACACCGAGATGGTTTTTCGAAACCTGTTTGTTCTCCAAATCATGGTAAGGATAGGGTTTCAATTGTTCTTAAGATTAGTAATTTTCCATTTAACTGGCACTGCCCGGAAAATAATATACATCTGTGGAGAAATATTATTCAAGTATGGATGAATGGCCAGTTCCATTTAGAGGGCGGTTAATTATGAAGTAATAACTCCCACAGAAGCCTGATAAATACATGATAAAACTTGTCAAACTGTGTTGTGAAAATGAATGTACCTACCTTCTTCAAATTTGAAAATACAATTTGTGTATTAACGTTTTTCTGATTCATCAGTTGCAACAAACATTGTGTTGTAATTTTCTGACGAACTATTATATTCCAGATGAAAAACCATTGCTGATTATTTTGATAGTAGTATATCGTGTGCTACCAAACTTGGTAAAAGAACTCACTATCTATATCATAATTTTTCTGACACGTTGAGAGAGTATACCTGAAGAAATCGAAAACATAAATTTGCGATAAACTGAAATTAATTTGTTACAGATTGATCTCGGGATTTTTGCCATTAGTGAGAGGTTAAATAGAAAATATTCGGTCTCAGTACCAAACACGGTAACAATGATTCCAAAATTCCCAACTTACGTAAACGTAACGTGGAAGCGATATATACCAAATAGATGCACACATTGAAATGTGATAAACCAGAAGCAATATTATAAGAAAGGCTTCTGTAGATGTTTCTGATGTACCTGTTATAATTCGTTCCTTACAAAATCAATAAATTAGTACAAAAATTAGTAATGGAACTCATTCTCAATATAACGCTAGTGCATAACACTAGATTTACTCTGGAATAAAAGAGCCCATAAAAAATAAGATATACCTGAATCACTTATAAGAAATGTTTGAAACTCTTTGGTCTGCTCGAACAGAAGGAAATGCCATGAGAGTCAAAAAACATTGTGACTCAATTTTTCAATAGGGAAATGTACTTATATATTTTCCTGCAAAATTTGTTTCATTTTGAATATCATCTAGTATCTAACTGTATGGCTATTCCCCACAATCAGTACATTCATAGTATGCTCTCGGTGTGGTGAAATATTCTTGCATGTTTTGTAGTGAGTTCGTTGTCGATATCGCACGATGTGACATAATCTCCTATACCAATATCTTACCTCCCATCTCTACTATTAATTGTGACGTGAAGTTCGCAATCATATATAGATAGTTAATTTCTCCTGTAAGATTAGTACCAGACATAATATCGAATGTATTTAGTAATTTGAACAGATGATGATCCATGTCAATGATGTGCAAAATAACCAACATCTAATTCAAGTTAACTAAGTTTATGGTATTCCAATCAGAGTAACTATAAAAAAGATCGATGTCTTCCTCATATTCAACCATATTCATACATGATTCATGTGTTAATTTATCCCGATTCATAACTAACAAAAGAAATTACCAGTTCAATACGATAACCTATATTTTATATCACTCAGTACAGTAACAGAGTTTTAAGAAATAATAATCCAAGAATAAAGGTATTTAATTTGATAACCATGACCACTTGGTAGAAATGGTGTTTAAAACAGCCGCAGTAGAGGTCCAAAATCAGCGGTCATTATGACCGCTACAGCACCACAGGAAAGTATCGCAGCAGTCATAATGACCGCTATGGCACTCAAGGTGTTAAAAAACGTCGTGGGACAAACGATATTGAAGTACCTGCAGTTCTTGTACTAATCGTTTCAGACCATAAGTCTGATAGTTTGTTGAAATCGTTTTATCGGGAGAAACATAGAAATGCCAAAATATACAGGTTGTTTTATTAACAATTTTGAATCTGACGTAAAGTGGGCGTTGGCACGTTGCTTCTTTTTCATCAATCTAAGATTAAGTCTCACAGAATACGTATTTCCTTCTTCAAACGACACTTTGCACTGTACACTATCAATGATTACTCATTATATGAGTTCACAGCTGATTTACTTTACTGATGATGATGACTTTGATGTACAGACGCCAAAATCAATCCAAACGTCGAGGATGAGAATAGGACAAGGAAAATATCGACTCAACTCTCATCTAGGACGACTTCGGAAGAGAATCTCACAGACTCGTGCTTCTACTGTCCCTTCGGGAAGATTCAATAGCAGGGCATGAGGCGAAGAAAAGAGAAGTGACGAAATGGGTAGTTCTTAGCACTCGTCTTGAAAAATTTGATAGTGTACGGACTGGGATGTTGAGGCAAACAAAGAATTGACTATATAAGCGCGGACGGCTCAAGAATGTTTTATGAAGAATCAAAGAGATAAAGAGAAAGCTTGTTGAAACCTGTGATTCCAACACATTGCTAAGAGTAATTTTCGTGAAAAAATGGAAACAAACTCATTATCAGGGTTAAATAAACCAGTCTATTTCATCCAAACAATAATGTTTGAATTATTTGACTATTGCTCACAACACAAGTATTTATTTTTAAATGAATCACCTTCTCGTTTTGGGTAAATGGAAAAAACAGGTACATATAGACTGGGATTTGGTGATTATTCAACAACGTATGCAGGCCAAACAGGCAGAGAGTTTGGAATAAAATAGGTGAGGTCCGTGAGAATGTGATATCCGATAAAAATCAACAATCAACTTGTTGGAAGCGTTGGAACTGGATGAATTGAAAAAAAAAAACAATATTCAAACCCTTAATGACCAATTAGTTTTGACACGATGGTGGACCCACTGATATTGGGACACACCCTTTTTCATGTTTTCGACCAAGGAGTTGTATCCTACATCAACTTGATTTCTTTACAAGGTACGAGGATTTTTCAAAAGTAGTTGGTTTTCGCAAAATAACGACGTCGTTAATTAACTAATTTTGTTGATTTCTGTACAAACCAAATCTCTAAAAATTTCATCCATTCGTGAAAATTACCCACTTCAAATACGATGCTTATAGTCGTCGATTCGTATATCACAAAATTTCAAATTCCGTAATGACTCCTTGAAATTCGAATTCTAGCAGCCACCGACGCTACTAATGGTTCGGGCATTTCCGTCAATTTGGCTGCTGGGAAATGGCTGGTAACTTCACACCGGTTTGTTCTATTATCGATACAATGTGCAAAACCTATAATGTTACCCTATGTTTACCAATCAACTATATGCAAGGGTTTCAAAAGTTCCTTGAAAATAGATGCCTTGATATCCCAGTGTTGCCATATGGCATAACAAATTTTACAAAAAACTTGTATTATTTCTGACTATCTCATAGGAATACCTCTGAAAATATATAAAATTGAATCAAAACTTAATTGGTCGAGGCCCGACCCTGATGCATTCTAACATCAACAACGTAATTGTACTAATTGAGATCATGTTATCACTAACCTAAAATTTCTCACGGCACTTTCCACGAATTCGTACCAATCCTGATCTGCATCTAACAGTGATTATATTCGCTTCCTGAGCTGTGGGGGGAGCTGGACTGAACTTCATTTTGTAAAACTCATCATAAGTTACAATTTCACTATGTACGACGGAGACGATAACACTCAAAACCATTACAAAAACGAAAACTCTCAAACAATTCCACATCTTGGCGAGGTCAATTATAGAATGTTGTGTCCCGAGTTCTGATAATATACAAACCAGGGCCGGCTCTAACAAAGTCATCATATTGTTATAAGAATGTTAATTTGTTTCAGAATTTCAGTCTAAGAAATGTGTTTCTGGAAAAATATTATATTTTTGATATGGCATGTCGTCAATGAAATAGTAGCCGTTGTGAGGAAGGAAATGATGGTAATAAAATTAAGACACGCTCACCACACACCGATAGGTCTATACCGGGTGACACAGGGCCTTGGGCCACCCTTGTAACTTCTGCATTCGTAAACGCATTTTTCTGAAAGTTGGGACAGTTATATAAGAAACCAATTTGGATTTGATCACATTACAATCCAATATAGCGGAATACAGGTTTCTCTGGAAATACCATCAACTTGGTTTTTTCAAATGAACCACACTTTACGTTTCAACATATTTGAATTCTGCAAGTCAAAACGATTTCAAATGTTTAGTCAATTGCAATTTTTTCGCAATTATCGAAATTATATAATCGTTTATCTATTTTACTTCGTTGATAAATGTGATACAGCCAGGGCTATTCTCAATGAGTCATACATATCAAAAAAACAAATGTTTGTTTCAAATGGAACTTCAGTGGGCCTACCTACCTTCTAGGACATATGTTCAGGAAAATATCACATATAATTTTTGTATTTCGGTGCAGTAACAAATTGTATACATTCCATAATCTACAATTAATTTACTTGCAATTCAAATAATTTTTTAACTCAGTATGCACTAACATTTCTGAATATTGTCACTAATTGTATTTCGCTGTAATCTTTCATCAAAACTCTCAAAAATGAGATATGTTCAAAATTTCCGTGGGAATTAAAAATCAAAATTATCTTTTTACAAGAAGTTAACAGGTTGGGATATTGTCATAAAATACAGTGTCGTCCGCTTGTCAATTATACGTTGAACGTTGAACCCACACAAGACACCCACAAAGAACAATTTTCGAAAAGGTGCAGAGAAAATTCCGAAAAGAACCCAACAAAGCAGAAGATATCGATTTCAAGTAAGGAGGACGAAATGAATGAATCGAAGCGCTAGAAGAATTTAAGGTCGCCGTTTGATCCGGCTTGACAAACTATTCCGACAGAGGAGCCACCAGTTATTTTAACGAATATTTAATCAAGTTTCTGACCCCAAAAACGAAAAATTGTTATCAAAATTAATTTCTACTATTTTCCGATGTTAATTCTTCGTAATGATTCGTGAAAACATCAAGTTGCTGGGCAGTGTTGCAGATGAAATATTTAGTCTTCTTTATAGTCCCATTCAAATATAAATTCATATTTATTTTCATTTGAATAGTATCTAGGTAGACATGATATTTGACAGAAGTACTATCAGTGTAGAATAATGTTCTTGAAATATCAACTCCAATGATTTCCAGACAAGACTGAACAGAAACTTTGATCTTGAATATTTTTATTTATATAAGAGCTTGGTAACAGGGTTTTGTACTGTCATGGAGACGGAAGGTTTTTCGAATGAATCACTGTTCACTGCTCGTTGGAATATATTCAGCTGATTATATGTAGCTCATTAGACTTATATGCTATTTTTATGAATTATTTAAATATGTTGGTATATTTGGGAATATCGGAAACGGTACAGACGGTTTTGGTTTAATAGGAAACAGATGCATAAAAAAGTGCCATCATATGAGATTAGGTGTGAAATGTCTAAGCAAACTTTGGATTTTCGTGTTAACTATAGGTAGGTATTTCATTTCATTTTTTTCTGGTGTTATCGTCAGAGCTGGAATAAAATATGAAACATTTGACTGAAACTCTTAATAGCTTTCTCATGACATCAGTTTTATTGTCCGACGTTTCGTTATCATCAACTATCATGAACCTGATTTTTTAATTACCTGGTCTGTTTAAGTAAATTGAGTTTTTTGAAGTCTTTATCATTTGGGCTTGTACTCGAAAATCTCTTAAAAAATTCGAGATGCTATGAAACGCAATGAAAACATCAATAAACTATCGATTCTATAATAAAAATTATTTCAAAAAGAAAGGTTTATGAAGAGAGTGTCGTTATAATGATAATTATAATGTCTTTATGCATACAGTTCTGATCAATGGTTATAAAGTTTTATTGGGTATTATCAGCAGAACAACTGTATAAAAAGGAGAATTTAAAAACTCCCAATATACCATATTTCGTTCCAATCAGAATCCGTATGTACTTCAAAGCAAATTGTCACGATTCAAAACAAAGGACGGTACTGGATATATATATATATATATATATATATATATATATATATATATATATATATATATATATATATATATATATATATATATCATGGAACTATTCATGAGTCTTTTTTTCTGAGTTGAATGTCTAACGCCAAATAGAGAAAACACTGTCTGCTAGTGGATTTTTCTTGATTTTTGGGTATAATATGTTATGCAAAATATCGATTGATAACGGTTTAGAGACTTTCTCGCCCAAGTGTGGACTTTTTGATGACCTTCTGGTAGCATATTCTGTAAATGACAACAATGATCCGTTTTCGAAACATTTCACGACATGTCTACACAGTGGGCAAAAAATAGTGTTGAATTATAGGATACCACTGGATTCGTCGTTGATATCTGAGTTTGATATTTCACAGAGAATGAAGATCAAGTTTCATAGCTTCCTTATCAACAGAAATAATATAAACATTCACCCATATGATTTCGTTTAAATACCGGTTTTCGAAAATTCGTCTTTTTGGACTCACCATGTATCGTCATACAAGGAGCATACGAGACTTAATATTCATTCTTTGTCGAATACCAAACTCGGATATCAACAATGAATTCTTTCGTATCATATCACATAATTCACACAATTTTGGCTCACAGCTACTGTTGTAAAATGTATTCAGAACAGTTCGTTGACTTCATCTACAGAGTATGCTACGAGAAAGTCAACGGAAAGTCCACATGCACTTAGGCGAAAAAATAATGAACGGTCACTGAACAAACGAGTTTTCTGCCGCATCCTGTAAGTATATACACCATAATTGATATATTTCACAGCATCTTTACAACCAAAAATCAAGAAAAAACCACTTGCAGACAGTATTTTCCATAATTGGCGTGAGACATTTAACTCATTTTTGTAGCTCGTCCTGTAGGTTGAAAAGAAGAGTCTGATGATGAGAATTGTTTCTTTCGATCTCTGGAATAATATACCTATCCAAAAATTTAAAATATCTGAAGAGCCCCTGGAGTACATGTATCCAGTACCATTTCCTTTCATAATACATCGTCACCCGAATTATAAACACCTTCCAAATTTCATGTTCATCGAATGACTGGAGGTGGGTCATAATTTTAATAAAAGCTTGAAAAAATTCAAGTGTTTTTCGAAAAAACGCATTTTCCGAAATATTAAAAAAATTAAATGCTGTAAGTGCATTACCCTCAGGAAGAAGTTTATAGAAATTCGCATGTGTATCAATCAGGAAAAATTTTGTCATACATTATTTAATCAAAACTCCAGACCCCGTCATTGATTGTTACTTTTTATTTTTGCTTTCTGAAATTACTCTAAATGATACGTTGTGTCTTCGTTCTGGCTTCCTCTAACCGATGTTATCAAAAACACATTCTCATTTCATTCATAATATGAAAGTATGGCAGACCCTGAGATAAATGAAACATACAATGGTGCTTTCTACCAGAAAATTGCCGAACTAAGAAACCAGTTTAAATGCTGGTAAAGAAAGAACTATTTCCCGCTATTTGTTTGAATTTGGCAATTCACCGCCCATCTCGTACTTCGAGTTAATTTTTCAAACGATGTTGTCTGGAGATTCGGTTATTATTGGAAGTTGCACTATTTTTATGGGTCTTTCCTATGAAATCAAACAGAAGCAAGTATTGGCCGATTTCACTGAATTACCGACCAAAAAATCTCAATTTTCGAAATGAAATCAATCTCAATCACAATGAGTACTCCAATCATTTCTGACTATTGGAATATCTTCAATATCGTCAGATCAATTATCGTGTTTGATTTTATCATCCCGTATTTTACTGTTGATAGTTTTTTTGAATTATTGAATGAAATGTCAAGTTGAAAGATAATTAAACTGAGTTTTCCGAACTGTACTTTTACTTAAAACTAATCTGTTTTATCACCACAAAAACCATCAGGTTATGGGCCAAGGGCGTAGATAAAGCAGTTTATGAACAGTTCCAGTAAAAGTTAAAGAGTAAAGCGGAAAGTAAAGATCATCGTAAAAATTAAAACTGTCATGATTGATTCGTCGTCAGATAACGCAAGATTTGGATTCACCAAGCTGAACAATACCAACTATCAGCCGTGGAAATTTAAAATGAGAATGATGCTGATCAGAGAGGGAACGTGGAAAGTTGTAAATGAAGCAAAACCTTCAACTCCAGAAAAAGATTGGTCTAATTTGGATGATAAAGCGCAAACCACAATATCATTATCAGTCGAAAATGATCAAATAATTCACATCTGTAACTGCTCATCAGCCAAAGATATGTGGAACGTTTTACAAAGAGTTCACGAGAGAGCTAATTTATCCAACAAGTTATATTTACTGCGAAAATTATACCAATCAAAACTTGAACCTGGACAGACCATGACAGAATACATCAGAACTACTCTGGAAATGGTCGAATCATTACGTGGTATCGGTGAAGAAATCAAGGATTTCCATGTAGCAGCCCTCATGTTAGGGGGTCTACCACCAAGTTATGAGACATTAGTGACAGCTGTTGATGCTCGACCCGATGATGAACTTACTCTCGAATACGTAAAAGGGAAGTTACTGGATGAATTCAACAGAAAGAAAGACCATGGAAACGTTCGAGTTGAAGAAAGTGCGTTAAAGGTATTTAGCAACCAGAAGAAAAAGTTTCCAAAAGAATTTGACAAAGAATGCCATTTCTGCAAGAGAAAGGGGCACCTACAGAAAGACTGCTATTTTCGTAAAAGTAATAAAAGAAGAACCGATAACAAGAATCATGCAAGTGAACAGAATGCTAAAAGCGTCGTAGATGAGTACTGTTTCTGTGTAGGCCACCAAAATGCAACAGAATGGTACATCGATTCCGGAGCTTCTAACCATATGACTAACAACAAAAAATTTTTTGACAATCTCTGAGAAACTGATAGAAATGAAGTTATTGCAGCAAATGGTGACAGAATGGCATGTGCTGGAGTCGGAGATGGAAAACTATGTTGTCGAGTCAATGAAAATTGCGAAAATGTTCGAGTAACGAATGTACTATACATTCCTGAATTGAAAAGCAATTTGTTATCTGTGAAACGACTTACTGAAAAAGGATTCAATGTTATTTTTGAATGCCACCGCTGTATTATAAAAATCGGTGACAAAATCATTGCTATGGGTGAAATTGAAAATGGCATTTATAGACTCTGTTTAAAGCAAGATGATCGAACAAATGTCGCAACTGACAATAATAATCATGAAAACTGCATTCATGCATGGCATAGGCGACTAGGTCATAGAAATATTGTTGATATAAAGACTCTCGTTTTTAATGATTTAGCAACAGGAATAAAAATCGATAATTGCCAAGAAATTATAAACTGTGTCAGTTGCGTGAGAGGAAAACTCACGAAGAAATCATTTATGAAACAATGCGACAAACGTTCGAATCAATTGATACATTCGGATGTTTGCGGGCCGATGAAAAGTGAAACCCCAGGAAGGAAGCGGTATTTCATGACATTTATTGACGATTTTTCGCGTTACACAACAATTTTTCTGCTGCATTCTAAAGACGAGGTTTCTCAAAAGTTTGAAGAGTACATAGCATTTGTTGAAAATAAATTCGAAAAACTACCCAAGATGTTTAGATTCGATAATGGAGGCGAGTATTGTGGGTCAGCTGTTCAAAATATTCTAAAGAAGAAAGGCATTTCTTTCCGGACCTCAGTACCGTATTCTCCGGAACAAAATGGAGTAGCGGAACGTAAAAATCGAACCTTGTGTGAGTCAGCTAGGTGTATGTTATTTGATGCAGAGTTACCAAATAAATATTGGGGAGAGGCAATTGCAACTGCAAACTATCTTCAAAACTGCCTACCATCAAAGGTTATTGATCGTACGCCTTATGAACTCTGGCATCAAGAAAAACCAAGACTGGATCATCTAAGAGTCTTTGGAAGTGTGGCCTATGCATATGTTCCGAGTGAGACAAGAACGAAGTGGGATGCACGAGCCAAATTAGGAATTCTAGTTGGATACCACGAAACTTCAAACGGGTATAGAGTTCTGAATCCTAAAAACAACAAAATTGTGATAACCAGAACTGTAAAATTTTTTGAAAATCAGAATTTTGAACTAGTAAAAGCAAAATCTGATATTGTTGACGAAACCCAGTCAATTGAAGTTGATATCTTTCACAAGCAAACTGAAGATGTAGAACAAAGAGAAAGAGGAATAGATATGGACGATAATGAGAACAGAAAGTCAGCAGAAAGTGAACCAGTTGAAAATTTCGAACAATCAGGTGAAATTCAGAGCGTTAGAAGATCTTCGAGGAAAAATATTGGGAAACAACCTGAAAAGCTTTCTTATTCGGCTACAGAAAGAACAATTCAAGATCCGGAAACATGGAATGATATCATGAAATTGCCTGAAAGTGAGAAAATAAAATGGTTATCCGCGATAGAAGATGAAATGGAATCATTCCAAAAGAAAGGAGTCTGGACACTAACAGAGCTACCTCCAGATAAGACAGTTGTTGAATCTAAGTGGATTTTCAAAACTAAAATAGATTCAAGTGGCAACAAAACTAAATATAAAGCTCGTTTAGTTGCCAAAGGTTACACTCAAAAGTACGGGGACGACTATGATAGTACCTTTGCCCCAGTAATGAAACAGAGCACATTTCGTATCTTATTGTCCATTGCAGCAGTCAGAAAATTAAAAATACGACAATATGATATAAAGACTGCTTATCTCAATGGTAAACTAGAACAAGAAATTTATATGGATCAGCCAGAGGGTTATGTTAATGAAAAAGAAACTCATCAGGTTTACAAACTTCATAAAGCGGTATATGGTCTCAAGCAATCCGCAAAAGCATGGAATGACACTATGAACATTATTCTACCTGAATTGGGTTTCGTCCAAAGTAAGAATGACCCTTGTCTTTACACCAAAACTGAAAATGGAAGTATGCTATATCTATTATTATATGTCGATGATTTGTGTATTAGTCATGAAAGTGAACTAGTGATAAAATCTATTGCTAGTAAACTTGATGAACATTTTGAAACGGTTGATTTGGGAAATATTACATCATTTCTCGGCGTTGGATCAGAAATCAAAAATTGAAGCTCTACTTAGAAATTTTGGGTTGGAAAATGCATCAAGTGCAGAAACTGCTATGGATACAGGATTTCCAAAATTACCTGCTGATCAACATATTTTATCAAATAACGAGAACTACAGAAAAGCAGTGGGGGCAATGCTCTATCTTTCTACTACAACCCGCCCTGACATAGCTCTAGCTGTTGGATATTTATGCAGGCACGTCAGTCAGCCAAGTCAAAGAGATTGGGATGCAGTCGAACGAGTTCTAAAGTACTTGAAGGGTACTATGAACCATAAACTGAAGTTCAGCTCCATCACAGACTTGACTTTGGGGGGGTATGTTGATGCCGACTGGGCGGGAGATGTCTCCGACAGAAAATCAACAAGTGGATTTATTTTTATGCTAGGAAATAATCCCATATTATGGGCTAGCAGAAAGCAATGTTCTGTTGCCTTATCATCAACTGAGGCGGAATATATATCTGCCGCACTCGCCAGTCAAGAAGTTCTTTGGTTAAGACGACTAATTGTAGAATTTGGAATCACTTGTGAGGATGCAACTATTCTATATGAAGACAACCAAGGTTGTATCAAGTTAGCAAGCAACGAAAAGGCAAGTTGTAGAACAAAACATATAGACGTTAGATACCATCACCTCAAGAATCTAATCAATGAAAGTATAATCAAGTTTGTCTACTGTGAAACCGCCAATATGATAGCTGATGGATTTACAAAACCTCTACCTAAGGAGAAATTTCAGCGCCTCAAAGTTTCAATGGGTATGACGGAAGAGTGATCTGTCGAGTGGGGGTATTGGAATATCTTCAATATCTCAGATCAATTATCGTGTTTGATTTTATCATCCCGTATTTTACTGTTGATAGTTTTTTGAACTATTGAATGAAATGTCAAGTTGAAAGATAATTAAACTGAGTTTTCCGAATTGTACTTTTACTTAAAACTAATCTGTTTTATCACCACAAAAACCATCACTGACTTCACCTACCAAATTTTTGTTTTCCAAGTGTGACCATTTCTCAATGCAACTTGAAGTAAACTCACACGATATTGAACGCCTACCTTAAAAGAACACCATCATCGTGCTTAACAAGTATAACTTACATCAACATTTATGTGAGGGTGATTACAACCAAAGAAGGTTGGATTTTTGTAACTGATGGTTGTTGGCAAATCATATGCAATTGAAGAAGTTCTCTTCCCAATCGAAATTCGCCAACAATGGAATGTGGGACTGAAATGATTCTAGATACTAGGTGGGACTTAATTCAAGGCTATTGAGGCATGGAAGATTCCAATAAAAGTTTGGTGTAAACGTGTGGATGGGAATATTGGAAACGAGAATAATAGGTCCAGTTTTTTTCGAATGGAATCTCAAACTGCAACGATACCTCGGGTTCCTACAGAAAGAAGTTCAGAATGTTTGGGACAACTTGCCACTGCAGGAAAGAAGAGAAACGTCTTTTCAACAAGATGGCGTTCCTCCACATAATTTAGGAGCAGTCCAGCAGTATTTGGTTGATACATATCGACAAATATGGATTGGAACAAACGATCCTGTCAGATGACCTTCACGATCTCCACAGACCCATATCCTCTAGATTTCAATTTATAGGGTCATATTGAAAGCCAAGATTATTCAGCCTACAACGAAAGAGGATTTGAAAGTGAGAATTCAGGAAGCAGTACCAAGAATCGGTTGTATTAAGGCGAATGTTTGTCTTGAAATGGGTTGATTTTGATATATCATATAATCATGAATATGACCGATTTTTGAAGTACGTATCGGTTGAGTTCATTCAACATAATGCATGGGACATCTAATGAAAACAATTTAATGACTTATAATTGTAAGTTGAATGTTCACCGGGTAATGATTCAATGAAATGAAAATAATTGTTTATCAAATGACGCCAATCCTGATTTTTTTTATTTTTCATTTGTCAGATGATTGGTGCACATTATTTTTTTCTACATCTCTGAAGGAAAATTTGAAATTCAAGTGCGTCTTCGATTAGGAAACTTAGAATGTTGGTCTACATCTATTTGAAAATAATTTATTGTCATTCCCTAATTTTCGTAAAATTTATTTCAAAACATAAACTTACCAAAATGCATGGAGATGTTCAAAATGTGACAAAATCTGGATATTATATTGTGGTAAGTAGTGGATTTCAAGTTTGAAGTAGGTGGGACATTTGCAAATTAAGGGAGATTGTGGATTCAAATCTTGATCGTGCCAGTACTTACTATTCGACTTTCAATACATTATTCAATATGTGTAATTTCAATGACGCCATGGAAGTTTCTCATAAAAACTTATGAAAAAGAAAATCGTAAATGATTCAAATAGCCGCAGAGAAACTAAAGTGTACAAGGAACTTTTGATGACACATTTATATACCTATGTCATTTTATGCACATTTAACTATATACAGTTCTTGAACCAGTAAACTGTGGAGTGTTTGTGTCTCCGTTAGTATTACTTCACTGACATTTCCCATGCCATTTTATAATGTGAGGATTTCATAAATTCATAAATATGAGCATTTATTAGTGGTTTGTCTTCTCGTTTTATTAGTCGAAAATTAATGGGCATTAGTCGGTAATTCGAGGTATTACTCGAGTTATACAAGGGTACAACAGGAATTATTTTGTTAAAGAAGGACGAAAAAAGGTCCTGAAACCATGGAATCGGGAATTTCCGGATTTCAGAAAACATTAGAGTAGGAATCACAATTGGATAAAAAAAAGGTTCTTCAAAATAATACTTGACAAAAAACCGAAAAGTCAGATTTCTATTGTTTTGATTCCTTGGGTATTAGAGGAATTAGTGGCAATAGTTCAGGGTATTACTCGGGGCTTACTTGGGTATTAGAGGAGTTAGTGTACACAATTTCCACAGCTAGTTCCCCTCGTGATTTTCTTATCAATACTCGATCAGAACAAAAATTGTATGATTGTAGCACAGTACATATTGTCCCTGAAACGGACATACTGTTTCGTTCAAAATCAATTTTGAAACTATGGGGAAATCGGAGCTTTACCAAGCACTGTGTTACTGCTTGTCTAAGTACTTAGGCCATTTTGTGTTCGTGAGCTTTGTTTTCGCGAACACTCAAATTTATTCGCGAGCACTCAATCTCTCATCCCGACAATAACGACTTACTGGTTTTGAAAATAACCGGCTATATTGAAGACACCATCTTGTTTTATGACCACATGAAGAAGTCATCACTCATTGTCACCAGAATAATGAACATCTGCCAAATTTCTAGTCGATTAAGTCATCGGAAGACTGGAAGTAGTTCAGAATTGAAGTGCGAGATTTGGCCAAGACACAAACAGCGTGTTTCACTTTTCATGGAAACACCCCCGCAACTTCCGTGATGTTTTATGTATAATTCTGTTTGCATAATCAATGGATGATCAAAAATAAACAAAATTTCCTAGTAGAGTTAATTTCAAGTTATATTCACCTCAGCTGCCTAGCTTCTTACCGCTCTGATATGGTCAGCTGAGGTTCGGCGGAAAGCGGTTTCTTTCATTTGATTTTCCAATTTTATGTTTCGAATTTTAACCTTTGTAATTCGTTATAAAATAGCATTCAACACCTGTCATTCGCAGGAATGCAAGAAGTTTGATTACAACCTTCACTTAATTTATAATTATAGTATGAATGAAAACTTCTTGATCAGCAGCATGTTTTAGACAGTTATTGGTACGACAGGTACAAAGATAGTGCAAATAATTGTGAAAATATTAATTGATTAAGTTATTAGGAATTTCAAATATTTTAGAGATTTGGGATATCAAAAAAATAAATCGTTAGATTTGAATTTGAACTTTTTGAACATCAGAATATTTTATTCACTTGTTGTAAAAATAACAAGGAATTCAGTGATGGGTGAATTTTAAAGGAACATCGAAATAATTATTAAGCCACAACATTAGTTTTATATTCTGTCTCCAAAATAATATATGCCCACCAAAAGTAATAAACGAGCACCAAAGAACCTCAGCCAGAAATAGGATTTATGAGTACCTGAAATGTTAACAAAGTTAGTATAAATATCAAAGGCATACTTAAAGTATTATAAGAACAACAAAAATATTGAATAATTTCCGAGTTTGATTTTCAATAAAATTCTATGAACTGAAAGATAAATTAAATGAAACCGCCAACTAACTAATGTTTCCCAAAAATTATCAGTTCACACCAAATATACTACACATGTTCCAAAATAATGGTTTGGAATAAAACTGTGAGTACCAAAGAATAAGAGCGGGTTGTCAACCTGAGCACATGTTGCCAGCTGCCAGAATGCAACAGAAGAGTAGTTAGTTGCCTTCTTGTAAT
The DNA here is from genome assembly GCA_944452925.2 of Chrysolina oricalcia. Taxonomy (NCBI): domain Eukaryota; kingdom Metazoa; phylum Arthropoda; class Insecta; order Coleoptera; family Chrysomelidae; genus Chrysolina; species Chrysolina oricalcia. The sequence continues at coordinate 21,922,147 of OX101827.2, forward strand.
AATCTGATAATACAGTTCGGCTTTTTAGCCCCCCTATGTTAAATTATAACAGTTCTCAAAAAGTAGTATCATAAATGGTATGATACTACTTTTTGAGAGAAGATCCAATACAATTACTCGATAGATGGCGCTGAGGATACATTGACTCGAAAATTTCGAAATTTGAAATTGTGAAAATACGTATCAATGGAAATGAAAAAAATATATTGAATTAAATTTTCAACGATGTGTAATTTAACCCCCATATCATTTGAAATGTTTAAATTGATGCACCCTCCCACTCCCTTTATCAGGTAACTACAATGTCTTTTGTTTCAGAAAGTAGTATAGGTGATACCTATTATGCTGTTGTTTTCTATGTTATTTTGTTCCGTCAGAAGTTAGAATGTCTTTTCAGCGTTACAGTCGTTAGCTTTTGTTGATTTATACGTATTTCCAGCGGAGTGTGTAATGATTTGGACGGGGCAAAGATGGCTTCAGTGCTGTCTGCACTGATGAGAGGCAACAACCTCTAAACTGGTCTGCAGGTGGTCACCCTGTCCAAATCAAAACATAATCCTACTAGTTGGTCATAGAGGGCACTTGCAACTGCGTCCTCTGATGTTTTGAGGAACGTTGCACAAGTATCTGTTAAATTTAATTCAATACCCGTCGTAGTCTTAGCCAAGGGAGTAGTTATTTTCTGACAGGTACTTGCCATAATAATCCTACGTAGTAGGTGTATATGGGTGTAAAGGATTCATCATCGGTCGGTAACGGCTGTTCGTTAGATAAAAAGATATTGCGAATACAGGATTGTGAAAATATGAATGAATTGAGCAATAAGAAATTTCAAATATTCAAGAGATATGAGATATTACTAAAAATTTGTATTTTTTTCATTAGTAGTTAATCCCTTTCTGTTTTCTATTAAATTGATTTTTAGAGCTTCTTGTCTACAATTCAAGAAATTATAACTAATGAGTTCTAAAATAATATTGTCGACCTGTGCCATTTTTATTGGTCATTATTCTGAGCACATAATTTCTGAGCACTTCTTGAAAGTAATTTGTTCTCACGATCATTTTACTATTGAAGTGCTCAATGATTAGTGCTCACTTTTTGTCAGTGTCCGGCTCAGCCCAGGGGCACATCACATGTATCAAGGAAGTGTATTACAGCCTCGAAGAAAGAGAATTCCCAAACGTAATAAATTTCATCAGAATCCGAATTGCTAGTTCCTAATTTTAATAGAAATAAGTGTTGTTTCGGAAACTACTTATTATAAATTGAGATTCATTAGAGTTAGACTTAGCGTAACTGAAACAATATTCTAAGGAAAATTGTGAACTTTTCAAGCTCAGATTTGCAATATTCACTTACTCCAGATGAATCGGCTTTCAGAAAATTGGCCTGCAAAACCCAGGTGCAATTTCCACTTGCTGAGCCCCACAATTCGATTTCGCTGTAACTATATTTGCGCCGGCTATAGCCACGTTTTTAGATGTCCCGTTTCTAGTTTCGAAGAACTCCTTATAAGTCATCCACTCGCACATCATCGGATTCACTTCCAAAATTATCAAAACTAAAGCAAAAGCGTACAGTTTCATTATCTGTGACACTATTGATATGAACCACTGATATTATCCAAATGTGTGGATTTTTATCTGTTTGCATGGGAAATGGCGCCTGAGAGATAATCCTATGTTTACATGGACGGGACTATGAGCACTAGTATTTCCGTTGATCTTCTAAAAAATTTATTGATTTTACAAGAGAATACCCTACCTAAATTCTATATAAAAAACATTGAGAGTGCCATTCTAGATAACATTGATCTGCGTGAAAAGTAACGGCCGACTATGTGAAATTACGGCACTTCAAAGAAGTGCTTAAGGAGTACTTCAGAAGTTACTTTTATAAACCACTATCCAATTTAGTTTTTGCAGTTCGTGGTGAGATACTTGTCAGGAGCTTTCAAAAATTATTTCCCAAATATACATTTACTTGTGAAGCGCTTTCAAATATTATTACCCAAATATAAATTTGAGAGTGCCAATCCGTTGCTGGCCCGTTGATGTCATATCGGGAGACTACGCACTGATGTCTTCCAATGTTCTGTGTCGTGTACTCCGCAGGTGGCCATCTTGGATATTTTGTTGATGTATTCCAATCACTTTTATGGTTATTGGTGCGGTTTATCGGGTTTACCTTGCCACTTTTGGATTCAAAAACTTGGTAAGTACAACAATTGAGTGAGTTACATCAGATCTAATTCGTAGTGTATAAATCAAATATGGTCGAAACAAAATTTCTGCTATCAAGAAAACATATATACTAGTTGAAATAAAGAATTGTGACTGACAGAACATTGAAGAAAACATGAGTAACGTGAAGTAAAAATCTTATTTCAATGTCCAATTTGCACAAGCAACCTATTATATGAAGAAGAGATATGTATATAGTCTTCTGCATTATGACAAAAATTAGTATCTACCTAATTTCTGAATACAGTATATGGTTTCATAAATTATTGTTATTCGGGAAAATTCACTGCGATTGAGTAGTGAACAGAGAAAACGAAATATTCAAGAGAAGCTTTCGCACGATTGAGATTTTATAACGGGAAAATACCCTGTTTTGTGAATTGTCGAATTTAGTTGAGTAGGTACCTAGATTATAATAGTTGCTTTTGTTTTTCAGGTTTACTGCTACTCACCAAAGTTGAAAATATTCGTGATGTCATAAAAAGTTTGAATCTAATGTAGAAATGAGTACCTATATTACTTTTGGGAGATTTTCTATAAAACAAGAACTCATTCTCAGCTGGACATCGAGAAGTTTGCCTTCATGATAAGTGCCTTCATGGTAAGATATTACCATTAACATAATTGCAACCTTTTTTTTTGTACAATCTATGAATTTGTTACCAAATCATTTTTAGTATTATTCATTTCAGTGTAACTTTTTGAAGACAGTATGTGGAAAAGATTCAATTGACACTACAGGGAGGATTTTAAACCAAATACAAATGACTTGGCTGTCGGTAACAATTGGACAAGAAGCAATAATGAAAATAACTTCAGTTATTTACTGACCAATATAATAAAACTTAATGGGTTAGAATAAGTTTTCATGTTTTTGTTAGCTTAAGTCTGGTAGTGCCATTGTATACTCGCATATTTCATAAATATTCAGCTGTATGTTTGTTTAATCAACAATATGAAATTGAAATAATTTCTTAATTTGATTATTTTACCATTTTTTGTTGTGGAAATGGGTGATGACTATTTTGATTTTAGCGTCAGTGAGGAGAACCCATTATCTGAAAATACCACTCAAAAACAGATGAAGATACCAGCAGACTGTTTTTACGGGATGCATCAGATAGAGAGGGAGGGATAGAAGGAAGAATCCAGAAAATGATTAAAATTATGACAGAAAGGTAAACTCGATTGAATTTCCTCAGATTCATTGTCTATGCGACATTTTTCGATACACAGTACCTCTCTCAAGCGAATGTAATTATTCTACGTTGAACATTACTTAAATACCCTTCTTATCAATTGAGGTAATAAGGACCTACCTATAATAAATTTTTTTATTTATTTATTAAGATACTTTGTATCGAAACATGACGCGAAGACAATAAATCTGTGGAAATTTAATCGTGTTTACCTGTGTGTCATATACTATGAATTTCCATCAAGTCAATCCAAGTCAATCAAGTCAATCCAAAAATAATATTAAAATTATAACTTAGGGTTATCATTGGGAGTTGATATCAAGAGCAATCAGAATTTCAGTAAGACTTCAAGTAAGCAACAAGTATTGAAATCAATTCAATAATCTATCAATCCTGTGATTTCAAAAATTTGGACAAAAAGATGTTGTGAATAAAGTTGAGAGTACATAGTATTTTAGTTCAGTAGTTTATTAGGAGTATTTCTAGTTTTGTATTCCACTTACACATAAATATATAAGTATGTGAATTTAAATTCAAACTGTTCGATATTTTTTGGTTGTGAGTACTAATAGGGAATATGCAAGTGATTTAAATTTACTTGATTTTTTTACCACCGAAACTTTATTGTCTTGACATTACACCTACACCATTAGTTTATTATTTAGTTTGTATTTAACTCCATAAAACTTTATTCAAAAAGTGCATAATAAGCGCGCGGAATTCAGATTTGCGAAACGCATCACCATTGGTCGAAACGAAGAATGACGTCACATGGCACGTTATGACATTTATCTTTTTCATAGAAAATTTGTTTTTATTTATATTTTTGTAGTGTTTTCCATTACATAGTGCGATTTTGGTCTAGTGACAATTGTAAATTATCAAGAGCAATGACTGAAAGTGGTTTTGTCAAAGCACAATCCGACAATACCTGAACTGATAAGTAGTAATAGCTCATCAAATGATAGTTTTCCTTTTCTCCCGCTTGATATACAAAAGATTTATGCATACAAAACTTACTTCTGATCAATTCACTTCATGTTAACTTTCGAAATACAATGTACTCACATTGAAATGATCTTCACAACAATGTAAATGTGATATTGGAGATACTTCGCCTCTTCTCATAACCTTACACTATTGTTTACGTATTTTCGCATCTCTTGGAACAGAAAAAAATACTTTACTTGGTGTACATATAATTGTGTTTTGGCATTCCGGTACTAGACAATACCTATAAAATGTTTTTTTTTATCATTTTTCATTATCGTAATAGCGATTAAAACTGCAAATCCCTAACCTAATTAATAACTGTCAATGGCTATAACTATAGAAAGGCTTGTTCATTGAAGACAGCTCTGAATGATCGAGATCACTTTCACATATGTTCATCTCTCTCTAACACTTGTACTGCATTTGTCTTACTCTTTTATAAAATATCAACTTCAAGCAAGTAGAGCAATCAGAGTACGTCTTAACGAACGACACTGAAGAAGAACAACACTGATCGATGTGACGTCATCCAAAGCGCGCGAAAATGGAGGCGTTCAAATAGGTCAAATTCAATCGGTATTTTATATATTATTTTAAAAATTAATTCCAAGACTTTCAACCGTATTTATATTTTTTACTATGTTGTAAAGAAGTAAAAAATTGATTAAACAAATTTAAAAAAATTATGCATATTACCTATTACAGAAGATAAAAGTTTTTGTCCTGAAAATGTCAACTCAGTTATTAGTAGAAATGAACCCAGCAATATAATATGACAAAATATGACTAAATATTTTTTCTGTCAACTCCAATGCATTTTTTTCATTTTGAAATTTTCGTCATGTGGTTATTTTCAGATTTATTCTGAGATTCAATATTAATAAATAAAAATTAGTTGAATTTAACCCAACTTTTTTCTTCTTGTTAAAAAAAATATTATTTCCGTCAACCGATTACACCCTCGCGCAACCCTCGGAAGTCTTCGAGAGACTTCTGTGAGCTAGGGAAGACGCAGCCCTTACCTTTTAACGTGTGATGCCATGCACGAAACCGATGACCATGCGAGGCTTTGAACCCTCGACCCTTCGCTCCAAACGCGAACGTTCTACCAGCACGGTCGCCACGGCCCATATTGTATGTGACAATATACATACAAAAACAAATAATATTTTCAATTATTAAAAATGCAAAGTTTTTGGAAATTTTTTATTTGGTGTAGTTCGTTTTATTCTGATATTCATTCCATCCAAATGCAAAATAAAACCATTTTTTAGTACAACATAGAAGCGGTTCATTGTGAATTTCAAAAGTTCATGTTTGTGAAATAATGTCAAGCATTATCGATATCTAATTACACAATATGGTGTATTAATTAATACATTGCGTTATATTAATTTCAGTTTGTTTTTTCAAGAATAATGAGTTTGAGTACCTGGATTCTAGCTATGGAAACATGTAAGAAACACGTGTGATTCATTAGACTCCTATTAGTTTGGATCCCATACTTTCCTTGGTATGTATGAACAGACATTCTGAATTTTTCAAATATCGCTGGCAATAATGAGGTGCACTAACTTATTGATTGAAAGTACCACAGAAATATATACACTCTCCTGCACAAGTTTTTTTCAGTTGTTCCTGAACTTGTAATCAAAACTGACGGAATCAAATAGTAGAATAATATTTTTCTTGCAATTACTATATTAACTGCACAACTACTAAACTGCGTTAACTTTCTCATACATTTCATCAGATGGATAGAGAATAATGAAAGAAGTTCATTCCCAAAACTATTCGAAAAAATTTTTATTTATCAGTGAGGCTATACGAGAGTGGGTTATTTGGCGGAAAACTGTGCCTTTTCATTGTTTACTATCGGCAGCTACCTACTTCACGAATCTTATTTGTACAACATGCAACAATACACATTATCAGATCATAAATGTTGTAGACTCACAATCAGAAATTCGTTTCCTATATTGATAGGATATAAGATCTACTTTCTGTTTCCAATATCCCACCGAATAAAAACCTGAAGGTCTTCATAGGGAGACCTGATGGGCTAGGCTGTATAGGTCCACTTCAACCCCTCCAACGATTTGCACGTCAGTTATTTAATTTAATTGATTATATTGAGATGCTCCAACATGTTGATGAAATATTTCCATTCGAGGTTGCTGATTTGAATTTCAAAGTGAATGAGTAGCTATGTTCTTCCGGAGAGTGAACCATCCAAAAAGAAAAGACCAAACGCCTCATTTACAATTAATCCTTTCTGAATATCCATTCGCTCTGAAAATTAATGTTTATCACTCAGTGGGGATTTTCAGAGGCATAATAATGTTCATTATTCCTTGACGTTATTCTCAAGGTTGTTTAACCTTCCTTGAATTCACATTTTCATTTTAAAACAACTATAATGAACCATGTCAAGAAGCAAATTTCCATTTAAAAAGAATCAACAAATTCATTTTATGTTTATTAACCACTTCTACACTATCAAATATAGCTTCATCACTGAATACCACTGTTCAAGTGATCTGGATTATCACGTAATTTCATAGAATTGAAATGTAAAAAGCTGAAACATCTATTTTCGAGGTTTTTCTCAACACAATTTTAACAAACCAGATATTAAATGAAAGCCTACTAAGACAAATCTATTGGATTAAAATTTGCAGGGTATTCCATTTACCTTTTTTAAAAAAGTACATTTCTCTTTCAGGAACACACGGTATAAATAAATAAAAATATAGCTACACGGTGCTCGTCGATTAGAAACTGAAGTAACAGTAATAATTATGATCAAAATTTGAAATGTCAACCTTCAAAATCGCGGAGTGGTGAGCCGTTAAAATTGGTCGTTTTCATCAATAATAGTTTTACATGAAGGTCGGACCCCCCACTTGCAAAAACTTGCAAAAATTAAATCTTAATAATGCCAAAATGCCCTCTGAAGGCTAAATAAAGCGAGCGGAATACGAGGAAAATTGCAGCAGGAACTCACGTAAACAAAATTATGAAATCCCTTGAAAATAGTGAAGAACATCGAACCGTCACATAATATAATTTAGAATATTATAAATCCCCCTGCACACCTGAAGGCTGGACAGAGATTGCATAGGGATGCAAAAAAAATCACGCAAGTTTCGGATGTGAAAGATTACGACAAAAAAATGTCAGTTGGGGAGCTCGTTGAAAAGTGCAAAATAAAATATATGAAAAAAAATTATTCATAAAATAGTGAACTGAAACGTAAGTATAAAATAATATGTTTGTTATGAGCAACAAGTATGAGGCGCCGTTTGGGTAATAGTTATTTAAGTAACAAGGAATGTAAAGACGTGTTAACATTCGAGGTGAGCGAGTACGAGCCGAGGCTTGTCGCTTGCCGAGGATGATAACAGTCGATACATTCCGTGTTACTTATTACGTTTTTCCCGCTGCTTGTTGACATTTCTCAAAATTTGCCTGAATTGAAGTTTGTTTTCTTACCCTTCCTTCATGATTATTCGTTCGCTATTTCATTCTAAGTTGCTTGTGCGTGTAACTAAGTTACCGAATAAGCAGACAACAATAATATTCAAAAGGTCTCATAACCTAAAAATTGATATGAATGAAGCTGAAGGTATTACTTGTCAAAGTCAAAGTCATTATTACCCTAGGCATGTAAATGACACTATTAAGTTCCGTTGTCAAGATGAATTAGTAAACGAATGATATAGGCCATTTACCTGTTTTGTTGCTAAGCATGTATGGACTATTTACAGTGTCGGCAGAGGGAAAAAAGTGTTTTTGCACATATATAACATTTTGTTTCAATATATTTATTACTGTAGCAATATTTTTTATTTTGATTACCGATAAATTCATTTTCTACCAAACACAATATATTTACATTTCAAGCGTTGCAAATATAGTAAAACGTGAATGCCCATATACAGTGCGACGCTAAATTATGGAACAAATTCATTATATCTGAATATAAAGATATTTCGGAAAAATCCTCGGACAGGTTGATTTTCTTTTCCGATGTGCCAATTTTTGAACCCAACTCAAAATATATAGGGTTATCCGCAATTGAGTAAAAATGACTTTGGTGATATTTTTAAATTGGACACCCAGTACATATTTGGTTAGGGATCGTCATTACGAATCCAGTGATACCAAGTTTGATGGGATTATGTCAAACGGCTGCGGAGATATGGCCAAAAAACTTCCTCGTATGTCTAATGAGTATGGCTGCGACTTGTGAGACTCCACACGATACAGAAGGTTAAAAGTCTGTCGCACTCATTGGGTATATGGAGAAGTTTTTTGGCCATATCTCCGCAGCCGTTTGACATAATCCCATCAAACTTGGTATCACTGGATTTGTAATGACGATCCCTAACCAAATATGGACAAATATACTGGGTGTCTCATATAAAAATATCACCAAAGTCGCTTTACCTCAAATGCGGATAACCCTATATATTTTGGGAGAGGTTCAAAAATTGGCCCATCGGAAAATAAAATCGACCTGTCCGAGGATTATTCCGATATATATTTATATTCAGAAATAATGAATTTGTTCCATAATTTAGAGTCGCACTGTATTTATAAATTCTATCTACTTTATGTCGTGAAGAGATGACGTAGCCGACGCGATTCAATACACACTTTAATTTTTTTCAGGTCTATGATCCAATGATTATTCAAAAAACTGATGAAAAAGTGTTCTGAGGATATATCCTGGCGGCTGCGATATCATTCGGCCGCTATATTTTCGAGAGTGTAATGATTCGCGTAGGTAGCGCCATCTATTGACAACATGGGAATACACGTTTTTATATTTGGAACGCTTGAAACGTGAATATATTGTGTGATCAAAAATAGATATATCGGAGAGTTCTTTGTTTTTTATACTTTCATTTACGTTTTAGTTTACTAGCTTATATATAAAAGCTTGTTTTTTCTTGTATTGTTCACGTTTATATCATTTCAGATTAAACTGTAAATAACTTAACAACTGAAGATCAAAACCCATTCGCGATCACCGCGGAGTGGGCGACATCTACATTTTGAAATTTGTACGTAAAACTCCGGGAAAACAAATATTCTGCCATAAGATCTAGTGTTAATGAATTGTTGATTATTTCTTAGTTGTTCTATATTTAGTTTGATTTTTCTGATTTGATGCAAAAAGCATAGCTTTGATATGACTAGTATGTCAAAACAATTTTGTTCAGTGCCGCAGTGCAAGAGTTATTCACATGCAAATGTGTCCATGCTCTCTTTTTCCAGAAACCAGAAATTAATAAAAAAAACATGGGGAATTAGACTGAAAATCGGGAAGCCAATTGGTAAATAAATGTGAACACTTAATTTTGGAATATTTCACAACTAGGAAGAGAATTTTTGTTTGTTATTGATGTTTTACTGCACAATATTATTTAAAAAAACACCAGTTTATGTTTAACACAACAAACTTCACATTATTTATAATTTACAATAGTAAATAGGTAACAAATAGTAAACTATAACAGTTTCCGTATATTCAAGAGAACCGCTCTCTGTCCGGGTACATTCTCTTATATCCATTGAGTCATTTAGTGTTGTAACTAACAGGTTTCCACAATTATCTTCTACGCTCAAGAGGCAAGACATTAAAACGATTGCATAAAAGGGGTAATTCCATATAAAAAAATTCCAGAAACTAGTTCATTATGGAAACCAAATGAATTTTGTAGGCAAAGTCCAAAAACTCCTTGCTCAACATCTTCTACCTCACAAAATAAAACAAGATTACTGCCTCCCCTTTGACTACTCTTTCCGCTTAACTACTGAAATAACAGCCCAATAAATCTTCACCACAGGCATTTCTAAAAAACCACTCGAAAGTTGAAAGTTAGAATTAAAAATTCAATAATAGAATTCATGTCAACTCATAGATAAATGACGTTTGCGTTGTTTTCCCGGAGTTTTGGTGCGCCACCTGGTGCCAATGGTGACCGCGAATTAGTATCTTTCGTCAATTAGTTCCTTTTGAAATGACATACTTATTGAAAAATTAGATGAAAAAGTACAACTTCGATGTATAGCTGAAAAATTGAACTCCCTGCAGAAACATTTTTAAGGTATGCAGTCAAATACGATGTATGATAATTCGTCAACAACTATTCAAAACATCTTCCGTTTTTTTCTGCAATCTTTCGTCCTCGGACGGTTGGGATACCGGCATAATCTAAAGTATTCACCTTTTCGTTCAGACAGAGTAAATAATCGATGAATGTACCACTTGCATCTTCATCGTCTGTAACAGTCGTCTCAGTTTGTTGTCAACAAAGAAATTCTTGAAATTACTGAATGAAACAAATCAATTCGAACTACTGTTTGGTAAAATCATAAATCACTACTCTGTAGTCACTAGCTACATTGATCTATATATATATATATATATATATACAGTATGGTGCAAATGAATGGAATAAATTCATTATTTTGTAATAAGGCGACCCCACAGAAAAATCCTGATACCCGTCGATTTTTGTTATCGAACGCGCATTCTGTCAAATATTTTTAATAAGCATGACGTCATTGGTGTGAGCGTGATGACGTCAGCGATGATTTTTTTAAATGGAAATGTGGGTCATGTTATATGTCATTGGAAAGGTGTTTCATTTACCTATCCAACCATATCGAAAAATTAGTCTACTTGTTTTTGTATTCAGAAAAAAAATTGATTTCGAAATTACAGATCAATCATTAAAAAAATATTAAATTCTGTGTCCAATTAATGATTTTCGAATCTCTGTAAGTAACCTAGATCTAATTTTGAGAAGGCCGTCCCTGGGAACGAAATGATAGCTTCTTACTTGATTTTTTTGCCGGTTCACAAATGTGGGTCTCATCGAAACTGCTACATTCGAATTAAACTCAATCGGCTTGTCGAATGTTAATGGTTATAACAGTAGAAATATTAAAAAATTATCAATATGAAGCTCACTGACACAGAAATAATCAAAATTCTTATAATATATTTGGATCTTCTCATAACATTTTTGAATTGGCAACATAAGTGCCCTTACTCTTACAACTCAAATATTTTTACATTCACATTTGGTTAATTTGACAGTGACATGAAGTTGAATTGAAGTACAGCCCGGGAAAAACCGGTGAAAACACTGCACTCTCGCTTCTACTCGAAAATGTTTACTGGGGAATTTAGAATCTGATGAAAGCTCCTTGATCAATACCAGTGCAACAAGAAACTGTGGGTAGACCCGTCATTCCAAAGAATGCCTAGGTCGTTTGAAACGAGTCGGGTCGTCAATAGTGTAATCTACTGCGGCCCTGAGAAGCGGGTTTTCGTGAGCTTCCGCCCATTCGAATACCCTCTGAGTGTGCGCTCTGATCTCACTTTGGATAGTGACAAGACCCAAATCTTCTTGTATACGAACGTTACGCACATACCATGGAGCGTTCGTAATTATGCTCAAAATTTTATTTTGTAGTCTTTCAATAATTAGAATATTTGACTGACTAGTACGGCCCCAGGCTGCTGAAGCATACATAATGACAGGTTTAAACACCATTTTGTAAATCATCAGTTTGTTCTTCGAAGACAGCTTACTGCTTCTGCATATTAAAGGGTAGAATTTTTTAATTTTTATCAAAATTTTTGTTTTGATGTTTTCAATATGAGGAGTCCAGGATTGGTTGTACTCTGTTCAATAATAAATATCCCAACCGAGAACCAATTTCACAATCCACGGTAAGCAAAATTGAAAAGAAATTCAGAGGAACGGGTCATGTGAAAGACCTACCCAAATGTAGTAAGAAACAAATTCCAGACGACAAGAAACTAGATGTTATACTAGCTTTTCAAGATAATCCCCATACCAGTTCAAGGCAAGTAGCATTAGATAATGACATTGACCATTCAACAGTTCTTAGAACGCTGAAAAAGGAGAAGTGGCATCCCTACAAAGTTAGTTTAGTTCAGGAGCTTCTGGAAGACGACTTTGAAAGAAGAATTGAATTTTGCGAAATTATGAGAAAAATAACACAGATCCGATGTTTTTCCGAAAAGTTCTTTTTTCTGATGAAGCTACATTTCTCCTAAACGGACATGTCAATCGTCAGACGTGTCGGTATTGGGCTACTGAAAATCCACATTGGATGCAGGAATATACTCAATATCCAGAAAAATTTTATGTTTGGGCGGGAATTATAGGGAATATGATAATAGGGCCATATTTCTTCAATGAGTCCTTGACAGGTCCTCGATATTTAGAATTTCTGCAAAACTTCTTGCTACCTAAACTGAATCGGATGTTCCCAAACAGAACTGATTTGTGGCTGCAGCAAGATGGTGCGCCGCCACACTATGCTGTCGAGGTGAGAAGCTACTTGGACAACGTCTTTCCAGATCGGTGGATAGGAAGAAGAGGAGCAATTGAATGGCCACCTAGGTCGCCAGATGGATTTCTTTTTATCTCAAAGACTGTATACGCATTGAGAAGGGACGAATCACTCAGGACGTTATTGGCACAGCTCGAGAAGAATTTACTGCTCGTCTATCCCACTGTCTTATAGCAGATGGTCGGCTGTTTGAACATTTGCTTTGAAGTTGTTTGTATTCATTGAATGGGAATTTTCTTTTATTACTACAATTGTTTGTTAGAATAAAATCCAAATTACTTGAAATAATTAATATGATTGGATAGCTGATTGGCAGACCTTTCCAATGACTTATCACATGACCCACATTTCCATTTAAAAAAATCATGGATGACGTCATCACGCTCACACCAATGACGTCATGCTTATCAAAAATATTTGACAGAATGCGCGTTCGATAATAAAAATCGACGGGTATCAGGATTTTTCTGTAGGGTCGCCTTAATACAAAATAATGAATTTATTCCATTCATTTGCACCATACTGTAAGTACCTTCACTGATGAAGTTTCCATAATCCTTTCATGAAAGTCAAGGTAACTGAAGAATATTTCACCAAACAACTATAACTGGCATTTTGACAATACTTCTGTGTTGCTTTCACTTCCGGGAGAAGGGGCAAATAATCCCCAATAGAGGTACAAGAAAAAACTCTAGTCAATCATGAAATCTTTATTGCGATTCAGTTATATTTGGAATGGTTCGAGTTACATCTAGAACAGGATAAAGAACTCTATCAAAAATATTAAAATGCGTATATTTTTGTGACTCACATTCAAGTTATATTCCAACTAAATGTCTTGACACATCTTCCGTTGACGTTAATGTACCCACGTCTGCATTTGCTGGGAGACAGGAAACTTCTAGATCTCTTCAGCGGTTTCCCTACTGGAACATCACTCATTCGCGAGGCATTTTTCTCTAACAACTCGGCGTGAAGCACAGTTGCAACTATCAGTAAGATTGATAATACGAGAATATTTTTTTTCATTATTGTTGATTGAAGTTGCTATTCGTTTGCAGTGTAACAATATGAAGGCACAGTGATAAAATGATAACCGTGTTTGCCCAAGAGTTTATTTTAGAATTAATTCAAAATATCTACGTAATAAGGTGAGCATAGTAATCACTGTTATCTTTGATCACATTTCGTGGATATGAAACCCAACTTGAATTTAAAAACCTTTGTGTTTGGTTGGAAAGTTTCCTTTGAATCAGATCAAAGTCAGTCATCGATTGTTTTAATGGCAATCACTTGCCGACGAAAATACTTATTGTATGAATTTAAGTCGAAGATTGGATTATTTGATCTATTTTTCATTATCATACGATGATGCCCCGTCAAGTAGGGTTCATTCCTCATGACACAAGAGTCGGAGTTCGTTTTGGATCTCAGAGATGGCGCTGAAGATATCATTGTCCTAGGGTAACTGAATCCTAGAAGGCTTTGGCTTTCTTACGGGTGTGGCCAATGGGTGTAGTCTAAATAGCTCCAATGTTCCAATGAACACCACGAAAATTAGGTCCGATGTTTGAACTAGTGACACATGTCAAAAGCCAATTTTGATGTTATTGGAAATGTTCAAAAATAGTTTTAGCAGATTCACAGAAGAGAAAAAGAAAGCAGATTGTCTCAAGATCTTCTGATGTTCTGATGAACCCTGCTGTCACTGATCCAACGTAGGAATATGTTGTTAACTTTTTTTTACAAAAATATTCCTTTCTTCTGAAAGTGAAGTCACTATTGTGCAGTAAAAACCTGCAAGAATACCGACAAAAGTCATAAATAATATTTTATTCTCAGATGTGAGTTCAAGATCATTTTGTTTATAAATTGTTATTTAGTAGATTGAAGAATACAATTTTCCCATTTTCCTCACTGAAACTTTTTTTTTTCACGGCAATGGCTATCAATATTGAATAGTTTAGTGGAAAATTTGACAGAAATTAGTACTGAATTCAAAAATGATTTTAAGAAATGTATACCCAACAAATGTCTTCAATTCCTATAATATAACCATATTTCACCTTTGACTGTTTTTGTTTTGGTTTCTTTTTGGTTTGATATGACTTATTTACTCATTTCACAAATTTTCACATCATTCCTTTTCTAATAATCGTTTGACTTTTTCATCAATTTGTATTGAATATGTATTGTCGTTATATAATATATGTAGAAATGTAATCCCTCTATAAACAGAAGTGTTTCTTGGGATCAATATATAAAGTAAATGCGTGCAGTGTAAGTATTGATATTTTTGTGTTCACTAGGACTGACAAATTTTTTCTGAATTGTTCAGATAACCAAGCCATTTTATCAATTTTCAGAATAATTTTGGAACCAAAGACCAAAGGTCTTTGAAAAAAGTGGCTAATTCTAATAAGTAAGCACCTAGAAAGGAAAAGTTGTAAATTGCAAAAAATGGAACCTTTTATCTTAAGAAAATTGGTTAGACCATAATATAAAAGATAGTGTTAGAATATTGGTAATCTCTTTAGAACAGCTGTTTCAGTGAATGGCTATATTTTCTTGTTTCAACCATGCCATGTGGAGGTCATCCGAAGGGGAAAAAATGTGGATGTTTTTGGTTTATTTATACATCACTAGAAACTTCGTAATTTATGGTAGGAATACAAAAACAGAATTCATTAGGTACATAAAGGAACTTTCATAATCACACAAATAAGAATGATAAAAAATGTAGGATTGTAAATGGGTGAGTCAGAAATGCAGTATTTCAGTAATGTCAATATTTTTTGGATGTTTTGTAATGTATGTCTGATTTTCAAATTTTTGCATAAGTTTTTTGCCAAAGCTTTCAGCAAATATATTTGACATGTGTTATGTTAACGAATTCTAGGCACTTCTGTAAGATTGAAATTCGATATTATTTGGTTTCTGAGTTATTAGCAGTACCCATAAATGTACCTCAAATGGTTACACAATTTTGAAAATTTGTGTTGATCAAACAATGGTATATTGACTAATAAGTATTTGGGAGAACAATTATCTCTAATTTTGAATATCAACTCAATTAATGGAGAAGTTTCATTGTTTTGATAAAGGGTTTGTTAACTCTGTGGATATCTTCAATTAATCGTTGGCAACTTTTACACATCATTCTGAAAACAGTACTAGGTCCTGCCCTTCTAAAAGAAACTCTTGTGTCTACAGCAGAGATGGTCGACGGATCTCCATGTTCCATAATGGCTGGTGACTGGGCCACAGAATATCGTGACCGTGCCCAAAAGTCGACGCTTTTTTGTAATTCGAGTCAATTGTACACCTGATAATTTCAATCCATGAAAAAATTAGAATTGAACATGATATACATAATTTTTTATTTGTCATTCTGACTTTCAATAGAAACTTAACCAAACTTTTTATTCCAAAATTATCGGTTCTCTCTCGCTTATGACCCTAACTACCTAATTGGCGCTTTTGTGGGTTATTTGAAACATTGGAACTATTTAAAGAGATTGGAACTATTAGACTTCACCCATTGGCCGTACCCGTAAGAAGGCCAAAGCCTTCTATGATTCATTGAACCTACATTGTCCAAGGTAACACCTTATATTTGCTGAATCTTGGTTTCATATTGGGCCAATATATATACAGTGTTGAATAAAAATAATAATACTGCCCCAATATGGGTGAATATTGAAAAAACTGTACTTATTATATCAATAATATTGGTGGAATATAATGATCAAATTTGAAAAATTCATTAAATACTTTTCGAAACTTGTTTTCTAGACAACTCAGTGGTTATGTGATTAACTGAAGGAGAACTTGAGTTTTCACGTATGCGATTTCGATTTAATGCGATTTCGATTTACTGTTTCACATTAATACACATGAAATATGTATATTTGTCTCTTTTGTTCGTATATGAATTGGAAGTCGAATGATTCGAGAATAGCCCTCCTATGTAATTGTAGAAGTTCCGACATTTAATAATTCATCAAGGCATATTCATTTTGAATATACTACCAATATATCTAAATGATCCAGTGCCAATATCGCTGATCGTTTTGAGAATATTCTACAAATACTATTTTTGAAATGGCCAAACAATATTGGACCAATATATCAAAATGTTCACATTTTATTTCTCGCCATCTCGCCAAAACAACATTTGAATATTTTCGTAATATTGCACCAGTGGTATTGTACCAATACTGCTGGATATTTTAAAGACGATATTGCTTCGAAAATGTATCGCCAATATCATTCAAGCAACAATGGACCAATATCGCTGAATGTTCATTTTTTTTTCCACCAAAATGGCGTTTCATATATTTTGCCAATATGTTCACGATATTGTACCAATATCACACCAGTATAGGTGTGCTGCTTAGGACGTCTCACTTGTCATGGAAATACCGCCACAACTTCCGAAATTTTTGTCGTCAGCAGCGTGGTACCACCGTTATTACTGAAAAATTATAGTAGGTGGCAAAATACGTAAAAAATTATTCCTAATGAGAAGAACCATCCCGGTGAACATTTTTTGAATTGTTATACATATGTGGAACATAAACTTAACGTCTTATGAATGATGGTCAACATCATCAATATGTATCCATTATACGTATTTTCTGAGGCGATAAGTCCCAATTTTCAGCGTTGTATCAACGTCATACTTCAATGATCATATTTTCATTATCAAAATGACGTATCATGCTCAATGTCCAAATAGCATATTCTAACATATGTCAAGTAACTGATTCAAAACTTATGTTTCCAATACGACGGTCTTTTCTGAGGCGATAAGTCCCAACTTTCAGCGTTGTATCAACGTCATATTTCATTGATCTCATTTTCATCATCAAAATGACGTGTTATGCACAATGTCCAAAGAACATATCATAATATATATCAAGTAAGTGATTAAAAAGTCATGTTCCCAAGACTACGGTCTTTTCTGAGGCGATATAACCTAAGTTTCAGCGTTGAATCGACGTCATACTTAGTTGATCATATTTTCATTATCAAAATGACCTATTATGCACAATGTCCAAAGACTGAAAATGGTATCATGTTATATTGTAGGTACAAGCTAAGCAGCTTATTAGGCCTTTTATGCATGTTATCATGTAACCACCACCATGCACCCCCTAAGGTTGAGGCCCGGAAGGATGAACGCCCCAGCACTCGTACGTACTCGAAAGCTCACCCCCCCTATCCACCACCCCCGCTCGTTAAAGCGGTTCCTCATCCTGATGATTGGCGATCAGCAGAATAAAATCTGATCGTTTGATATGGAGTGCTCGGCCAATTCTCGGCCTGAAACTCTCTTATATCTGACATGAGTTTAATTTGATTTTACAATGACTTTACTTAATGTGCATGGTGCCCCCCTGAAACTGGCTGAACATCATGTAACCCTTGAGGTTTTTGATAGTATTCATATACTGTTACTGAGTCTGAGATGATGCTTCGTAACTTCAATAGCAGCGACACCTATCGTTGGGTAGAATACTTCATATTGATTATGTTGATCAATATCTGAACATATTTTTCAAGGTATTCAACTCACGTCAGGCAAAGTATGCAACAATACATAATTATTTGAACGTAAAATGTATTAATTATTTGTATAAATCATTTTCATTACTATATTATGAGGAATGAAAAATATGTACATTTCGTCTGATACCAAGAATACTTTGAAGGGACAATTTTTGTAAACATATATAAATTATACGTATACATTTGATTTTCAAAATGATCATCACCCAGGAGATATATAAACGATCTAATAGTTTATATTGATTATTTTGATCAACAAATGAACATATTTCTTCAGATATTCAACTCACGTCAGGCAAAGTATGCAAAAAAGTACCCATGGTTATTTGTTCATAAAATGGATCGATTCAAATATGATATTTTCATTACTATATTACGAAATATGTTAAATATTCATATTTTGC
This sequence comes from Chrysolina oricalcia, assembly GCA_944452925.2. Classification (NCBI taxonomy): domain Eukaryota; kingdom Metazoa; phylum Arthropoda; class Insecta; order Coleoptera; family Chrysomelidae; genus Chrysolina; species Chrysolina oricalcia. Next base: position 21,940,969 of record OX101827.2, read on the forward strand.
CTGATGCCAGAAAAAAAATTGGAGATCTAAGATAATATTTTCATTACTATATTAGGAAATTTGTAAACATTTTATATTTTTCCTGTTGTCAGAAAACCTTTGGAGAGACAATGTTTGGAAACATATATAAGTAATATGTTTATAATCTATTTTCAAAATTACCATCGCTCAAAAATATATCAATGATATAATACTTTTCATTGATTAATTACATCAATAGGAGAACATATTTGTTCAGGTATTTAACTTACGTTGGAAAAAGTATGCAAAAATATATGGTTATTTGGTCAGAAAATGTATTGATCTGAATGAAACGTTTTTATTAACATATCATAGAAAACGAAAAGTACACATATTTTGTCTGACACCAGGATAACTTTGGAGAGACAAAATTTGGTAACATATATAAATAAAATGTTTACATTCGATTTTCAAAATTATCATTACTCAGGAGATGTATCCACGATGGAATAGTTTATATCGATTATTTTGATCAATAAATGAATATAATTCTTTAGTGATTCAACTTACGTCAGGTGAAGTATGCAAAAATACATAATTATTCGGTCGTTGAATGGATCGAATACAATATAATATTTTCATTACTGTATTAGGAAATATGTAAAATATTCATATTTTGCCTGATGCCAGGAAAACTATAGAGAGACGATTCTTGGAAACACACATAAATAATACACATATTTTTTTTTTTGTTTTCAAAATTGTCGTCACTCAAGATATGTATTAATGATAAAATAATTTTTATTGATTATTTCGATCAATAATTATATATTTTTCTTGGGGCACATAAATTACGTCTGGCAAAATATGCAATAATACGTAGATTTGGTCTTACTATTGATTATATTGATGAAGATGTTCATACGATTATATTTAAAAAAGTTAGATATTTTCATATCTATCTTGATGTCTGCAAATTATTGAAGAGATAATATTTGAAAAAGTACATAAAAATATGTTTATATGCAATCTTCAAAGTTATCATCATTAAAATGATACATTCGTGATTATACGGTATTGATTGTTTAATTTTATCAAAAATGCAACATAATTGAAATGTGTTAAATCGAACGTTCGACGTAAAATGGTTTAATTTTGGTATATCATTTAGTCATGAGTATGCCCGATTTCTGAAGTACGTATCGGTTAAGTTCATTCCACAAACCGCATGAGACATCTGATAAAAACCATTATATGACTTATAATTGTAAAGTTGAATGTTCACCGGGATTTTACTATTAATTCAATTTATCCCTGAGACGAAATCATTTCCGAAAAATCCAAATTTATCTCACTTTTCATGTAACTTCATGAAAAGTGAGATAAATTTGGATTTTTCGGAAATGATTTCGTCTCAGGGATAAATTGAATTAATAGTAAAATGGTTCTTCTCATTAGGAATAATTTTTTACGTATTTTGCCACCTAGTATAATTTTTCAGTAATATCGGTGGTTCCACGCTGCTGACGAAAAAAAATTCGGAAATTGTGGGGGTGCTTCCATGGCAAGTGGGACTCCTAAGTAGCACACCTATACTGGCGGAATATTGGTACAATATCGTGAACATATTGGCAAAATATATGTAACGCCATTTTGGTGAGAAAAAATAATATGAACATTCAGCGATATTGGTCCATTGTTGCTTGAATGATATTGGCGATACATTTTTCGAAGCAATATCGCCCTTAAAATATCCAGCAGTATTGGTACAATACCACTGGTGCATTATTATGAAAATATTCAAATGTTGTTTTGGCGAGATGGCGATAAATAAAATGTAAACATTTTGATATATTGGTCCAATATTGTTTGGCCATTTCAAAAATAGTATTGGTAAAATATTCTCAAAACGTTCAGCGATATTGGCACTGGATAATTTAGATATATTGGTAGTATATTCAAAATGAAATATGCCTTGATGAATTATTAAATGTCCATAACTTCCGTTATTTTTGACAAGTCCATCTTGCGTGATGATTCACCAACAGATAACATAATATACCTTCTACTATGTATTCTGATTTGTGCTATGACTCGGGTGAAATAGATTGAACCAGGTGAACTCATATAAATTATAAAAAATAGAGAAAAAAATTATCAAATTTTCAGTGTTTCTTCACCAAAGTGGCATTGTGGCTCTCTCTGTATTTTTAGCAGAGCAAAAATAATTGCAACATTTGCTTTAGCTGAATATACCTGCTTTCTACATTTTTGCGTATATCTGTATCTTCTAGGCCTGTTTTCTGTTGACTAGATTGGTTTATCCGATTTTCATTGAATTAAAATTTGGCTTCGGTGAGCATATTGTTACAGCTTTGATTGGCATGTTTATAATTTTATACAGAGTCCTCGTTTACAACATTTTTACTCAATCAAAATACGTTTTTCATCTCCCCCCTAGCATTCTGGATTGGATAATTTTGTTGATTCTGTTTGTAAGAGTACTATATTATCACGGGTAAACATAGGAGTAGATCTCTTATAGAGTTATTAAATCTGTTTAAAATTTGTTTTTTCCGTCAACCAGCTACACCCTGAAAGGCAACCCTCAGAAGTCTTCGAGAGACTAGGGAATGACATGAAAGATAACGCAATAGATCCATAAAGTCTCATTCTTGTTACTATGAGTTCATTTTGGAGCTTATCGTTATGTCCAACAGCTCTTATTGCTTGGCGAGCTTTGCCAATGTTTTTTTCATTCATTAGTTGCCACCTCGACTACTTCAATTTATTGATTTGTACATAGAAAATACTGGCGAACATGTATTGTATACATAACTCTACCGAGCACTGACAAAAAGTGTTACGAGCACTTAGCACTAAGCATTCTTAAAAATTCTAGTCATGGAGCACTGAGCACAGTCTGAGAAGTGCTATGGATTTCCATCGAGTAACAACCGATACCGAGTCAATTGAAAACTTGAGTTACTATCTCTACTCACATAACTGAAATATCATTTAGCATACCGCTGTTTGATTTCAGGTGTTAAAAACCTTCCTGAGAGAGCAGGTCTTGACCTGTCGATTGAAAATGTTATGATAACCTGTTGTGATGAAAAATATATCAACTCGAAAACATATAGCTTTGTGGTTGTAGGTAATATGAGTTCGTAAAAAAAGTACGGTATGTGAAGCGTCTATAAACCCCTCGAGACACTACTTGTTTATTAAACAATCTTTCCGCTACGCTGCACTAGTGATCGAAATACTCGTTACTGAAAGGACGTTTATAACAAGTTTTACATAAAAATATACTATTTTGAAACAGAATTGCTGAAATCAACAATTTGATTCAAGTACAAAAAGAATATTGATTAAATGATAGATTTGTGGTTTTCTTGACATCGTTTTTTGGGTGTTCAATCTCCCAAAGTCTGAAAATGAAGGAGTGAGAAAGACCAGAATGGTGATTGACATACCGCACATCCCCTGTATCAAGTTAGAAAATATCTCCCTAACTAAATTTTTGGTAAATTTCTATTGACTTCCGTCAAAGAAAAACCTGTTTGACTCGATACAGATGAAAAAGAGATTTTTTCAAACGGAGACGGAGACAGATTTGGTCTTCGAAACGTCAACGTAGTTTACAAAAAAGAAGTTTTATTTACTCATTTTAAACATGTTTTTTTAGATAGGCAAATTTACTGACCTAATTGCAATATTTTTTCAATACAGTAATCTTTTAAACGCAGTAACTCATGGGGAAAAATGGCCGTCGGGTGTCATCTGCCGCGACTTCATGTTCCGACAACCTTCATATGGTTTTGTGCTTAGTAATCTCGGAAAGTGCTCTGGAGTACTGGAGTTTTCTTGACAAGGCTTAGTGCTAGCCTTTTCGTGAAAGACATTGAAGCACTGGTCTAAGAAAGCACAGTGCTTACGAGCAAAAAGTGCGTTGAGTGCTTTCTAAGCACTCTGCTTTGGGACAGCTCTGGTTGTGTAGTATGAAATACATAGTTAATGAAATCCGTTCATCTATAAATTGTCATCATTGAATCTCTCTATCTATTGTAATAGTTGAGATGTGTAATTTATGAGGCGCCGTTTGGGTAAAAAGTGTTTTTGCAAATATGTAAAATTTTGTGTCAATATATTTATCAGTTGTGGCAACATTCTCAGAATACTTTTTCATTAGTTTTTGGATTATGAACTGATAAAATTAAAGAGTGTATTGAATCGCTTCGGCAGCGCCATCTATTGACGACATAAAATAGAACGAATTTATAAATATATGGGCATTCACGTTTTAATATATTTGCAACGCTTGAAATGTAAATATATTCTGTTTGGTAGAAAATAAATATATCGGAAAGCAAAATAAAAAATATTGCTACAACTAATAAATATATTGACACAAAATTTTACATATTTGTAAAAACACTTTTTACCCAAACGGCGCCTCATAGTAATCGCCCCTTTTATATTTGTACGAGTGTAGAATTCGGAACGCATCACATAAATATGGTCTGTGTCAACATAGGAAGCAAAACCAAATTTGGTTTATAATATAATCTAGTCGGATATTTATAGCGATACCAATATCTTCTGTTTGTTCCGTTCATGGTCAACAATATAATTTCCAGTGCTGTTATCTGACTTCAAAAACGGTTCAAGGAAACGTTATCAGACTTATGCGAAATAGTTATATTCTGAATAAGGTATGTTAGAATTCGTCGAATGAACTGATATGAGGAATTCCTCTGATTCATAATGGAGAATGTACCCCAAACACTCTTTTCGATTTTCCTGCCTCCCCAAATTTTCTAGGAGATTGCATTTTTTTTTGAAAATCCCAAATATCTTCGAACTTGTGTTGCAATTTCGATAATTTTTCAACAGTTGGTGTTTTTGAACAAGGTTGGCTATGAAATCAATTAAGTTGTCAAACGGCTTGGGTACTTAATACAGGAAGCTACGAAGTAATGTCCAGTTGAAAATTGGGGTCTTCTTGAAATGTCACATAATACCTACTTTCATTAAAATTCACCGGTAATGAGAACTAGCCTTCGCTGATGAGTAACAAGAACCTTGAAACCAGTACGGGAGTGTTCTCTCAATTAAATGGAAAAACAATCTCAGCTACGATATTTAATGAGCGGTACAGAGAATACTTTTCCAATAATTGAATAGATATAATTTAACGGTCGTAGGGCTCAGTAGTTGTTTTCTGTTGAAAACTTATCAACGAAGAATCCCATTGAAAAAGTTCAAGGGAAAGACTGGATAATTCATCCCTTTCTCAATTTTATCACATTACTCGTGTGAAAAAAATTTGAGATCCCCAAAAGGTACCGAAGATACAAGCATATTTTCATTATGAGTATTCTCAAAATTGAATGTTTTTTCAAGGAAGGCGGCTTTGAACAGAAGAAAACAAAAAACAGTAAATTATCTTCTCCAAATACAAAATGGCAGTTTTCCCTAATTACCGAATGCTAGAGAATTATTATAAGTTGTTCAAAAACATTCCGATGGCTAAAACATGTTTTCTAAATGAAGTATATCTACTTCCAATTGCGTTCTTCTTTGGGATCGATATCCTTCCAAAGAAAGAAACTTTTTCATAGAACGTCAACCGATTTCGCACATTAGAAAGACGAAAAGCATGTATCAAAGGCAGCTGAATGTGTGAATAATGGAATATTGCTGCAGAAGCTACATCACCTTTACCTGAGAGCAAGCAATTTCAAATGTTTCGAGTTCTACCAGTCGGTTAGTAATCAGGTGGTGAAAACTGATGCTATCTCTAAAGAACCTGAGATATGTTGTGGGGTTCCTCAGGGTTCAGTATTGGTACCATTTATCTTTTTAATCTATATTTGTGATAAATCGAATTCAACCAAATCAGGAAATGTAACGCTCTCTGCAAATGATGCAACGATTTTTTGGCACTTGATTACCCATTGCAAAGAATCTCGTTATCTCAGGGGTTTTTTCGGGTTGTAGGAGAAAATACGACTGACCTGTATCTAGTTGACTTGGCCAATTCATTGAGTGATCAGGAGAATATCAGATGCGACACCAATAAAAGTCTCAGATTTTGTACACGACTAAAAATACTAAAATAAATGTTTGCATCAATATTTGGAAAATATTTTGAGAAACAAGGTTATACATTCCTGTAACAACTAATTTAGACCTACCTGCATGAATGCAGATGCACCATGAGAAATATGAGTTAAGCACTCATAAACTTATATTTCTGGATTACTCCCAAAAACATTTATAATAATTTGAGCTGTATTGAATTATAGTGGAAATATGTCGATGACAATCCTTCGTTTCTCGATCTGAAAACCCGATTTTTACCTAGTATGAAATAAACGATATTACAAAAAATAGTAGATAGTGTATTAATTGTTGTAATCCTTCCCAACGATAGCGTTCGATTCACGACAACGGAGTCTAGTTGCGAATTATGACCGTAGGGTATGCAACCACCAATACCGCACGGACGGCATGAAAATTGCCAGGTCTTATTAGTGATAGAAAGTGACGTCGTGCATTGTACGCTTGTCGCTTAATGGCTCAACCACAAAAACTATTATTTGATTTGCAAAATGGGGACCGTGCAAGCAACCGATAAAATGAACGGAGGTAATATAAGAATAAAAAATTAGTGTAAATAACAAGCGACAACCGAAAAGGGACAATGTTTTCGTTACATCTTCACCCCCTACCACTTGGTTTTCTATGGAAAGAAAAAGGCTACGCAGAGAATCAAGCATTAACCGGAACAGGTGAGTAGTATTTCTTTAAGTGAAACATACCCCCTTTTCTTTCCGACAGGACATACGATACGGTCTCTTCTTGATCCTTTAGGGTTCTCGAATAATAACAACACCTTTTTTTTTTGTTTCAGCCTTCACAGCTGAAAAAACATTACTGGCTTTTGGTAAAACCCTTTCATTCTCCAGGCTCAAATTCTACACAAGGGCGCCCTGGCTGTTTCCAAGCTGAACGTTCGACTTTAGACTCGAATGTAGCTTTCGCAAAGATAAGTTTTTCACTATGTGATAAACCTTCGATTTCGGGGGGTGTGCTATTCTCATTTAGGAGTCTCGTCCTAGGGGTCCCAAACTGGAGTTCGTTGGGGGAAAATCCAGTAGACTCATGAACTACTGAATTTAGGAATTCCTCAAAAAGCGGTAGGTAGCTGCCCAGATTGAATGACGATCATAACAAAAGGTGCGTACAAGGTGTGAAATATACACTAGTTTAACACCTAGTTCCTGGAAAGTGCGTTTCCACAGATTAGAGGTGAATTTTGTGTTGTTTCTCAGCAAGATCGAACTCACCCGGGATGTGGCCTTTTTCAAAGGAAATAATTTTATATGTTTTGTGAAAGTATTCAGAACCACAAAAATATAAGCTACTGAACTTCATCTCCTTACCAGTGCCACAAGAACGTATATGGCTAATAGGTCGCCCTTAACCTCTGAGATGATTGGTAACCGAGGAGGGTCAGGAAATATTTATATTTTTGTCTTCTGGCACAAATCACAGCTTTTTATCCATATTTCGATAGTACGCTGCATGTTTGGAAAAAATACTTCATCCTTCAATGCCATCCATACTTTTTATATCCCAAAATGTCCCAGGGCCTTGTGGTGATTGATGAAAAAATTCCCCACTAGCCTCTGAGGCACACAAAGTAGCATTTTAACTTTGCCATCGCCGTATTTATAAAGAGTATCCTGATGCAGAATAAAATTTCGTCTGATTTTCTCATCTGACTTGATCTTATCCCGTATTTCTAGTAACTTTGCGTCCGGGCTCGGGGGTATTCCCAAGCGGATGTGATGCGCATTACACAGCCTCTCCATTAGCAAGACCATTGTAAACCTACTCGCGGTGCAAGGATAATCGTTGCTCGCGGTGGGCCTGTCTTACAAATTACAAATTGATCTAGAGGGGACAACCTCGGAAAAAAGCACCCGGATGCAAACAACTTGTGTGTAGGAAGTAACGATCCTGGGTACCTGTAGCCAGACTTCATCCTATTTCCATTAGCTGTGGACGAGGTTCTCTACTACTGATCTTTTACCAGTGTCTATGCCAAACCTATACACTACCCCTGCACTTTTCTTTGACGAGCACAGAAAAGGCGACTGTGCTCCCTTCCCTCTGTGCCTAGAAAAGGAGTAAACCTAAAAATCCGAAACCCAAGGTGTCAAGCGACCCGTGGATCTCTTCCTGACCCCTGCTGGCCGTCTCGTGCCAAAGGAAGCCAACGATAATATGATTGGGAGTCCAGGATGCTCCCTAGAACAAAAAAAATAAGAGGAAAAGGACTGACACTGAATCGCCGGTAACAGAAACTATAGATCTGGGAGGACTGAAGGGAGAGCTGGTAGAGATGCGGAAGCTAGTGGAGGAGATGGAGAGGTTGACGGAGGAATACATCAATACAAAGACGGAGATAAAAAGATGCGCTAAGAAGGCCAAGATGGCGATGTATATGGTGGAAGGAGAGTACAGAAAGGTAGAGGAAGAAACGAAAGAGAGGCGGAAGGAACTGAGAGAGAACCAGAAAAAAATCGAGGAAAAAGGAGTGCAAAAAATGTGAGGAGAGGGAGACGAAAAACAGCGTGATCGTAAGCAAGCAGTGTACCATAGAAGGCATGGCAGATGAAGAGGAAGAAAAGAGGTCCAAGATTATGGAGTGCCTTAGTATGGCCACACAACTGGACGGCATCAGAGCTATTATAACAGAGGAGTGGCCAGATGAAGCTTTCGAGTGTACGGGCATAAGCGAGCAGGCGAACCAGAGCGAGGACGTGATCGAGATCCAATCGGAAGGGCAAGCGGCCCCCTGTACGACAGTTACCCCGAGCTTGCGAGCATTCCTGTGGAAGAAGAATAGGGCAGCAAGGTCGGGTATATGTTCGTGCCAACGAGGGTGGCAGAAGCAGACACAAACGAGTGCTATATATTCAAGCTGATGCCGAGGCAGAAAGAGGATGAGAGTGCGGCCGAAAACTTCATAAAGATGGCGAGCAGCCTTCTTGCTAAGGTTTGGTAGATTTGCACAAGTTGCAACTTTTGACTTTCGATACCTAAATAACTGTCCATTTTTAGGTATCGGGCCAATGGAGACTTTTGATCAGAAGGGTATAAACTATAACATAGGTATCCAAATTTCAGCCAATTCAACAGGGATCCATTTCCCATTTGATTTGTTTGGGGTACTTTAGTTATTTCAATATCAGAATGGAATATGGATTAGCATGAAATATCGTAATCGAGCAATGCGATTGACGTGATTTTCCCCTCTTCCCCTTTTAGATCCCACGACTATGCCTCTCACTTGTTGAAAGGTTGAATGTCAAGGTTACATCAGTATTGTCTGGTGATAGTGTTTCTTCTGTCAGATATGTTTTTCATTTCACCTTGTAACATTATTATTTGTGAAGTTGCAGTAGATGCTTTTTCTACAGGCTGTATCTTTATCACATTTATATTTATGTGGGCATTTATGTTTGAATTCAGTTAGTTCATCTATGAGATGAATATATTTTGATGAAGTCCTCGAATATCACAAAAGCTATCACGTCAACCGGTCATTTGTTAACTTATTCAATCCTTACCTGGTTGTAGTGGTGATATTAGGATTGGTCCTATTCAAACTCAATTGGAATAAACTATGGCATCCTCCTGTAGCTGCAAATCCCATGCCTTCTTCACAACCGCCAGGCACGTCTATGAACCTCCTGCCTTCTTTTGTCGGTGAAGCCGTGGAAGGGGATGTCTGACAGAAAATGAAAATTATTGAAAATAGAGTACTCAAATTCATTTCGAATTGATTTCAGATGGAAGGCGACTTGTTGAATGCTTTTGATTTGGCATGTTTTGAATAGATAACGAATTGTTTATGAACATTTTAAAGGGTATGAATAAAATTTTATTTTATGTGAGATATCGCTACTAAACCAAAGGCGTGGTCACATTTTAATTATGAAAGGAAGTAAATTTTCTTGTGTTCGTCCATGCTGATCTTGAAATGTTCATGAGTATTCATAGTAGTACGAATAATTAGAAAAATAGACCACGAAGTAAACATTATTTAATAACAATTACTATGAAACTTCAAAGAATACAATAATTTCTCACACATACACACACACACACATACAGATTTATAACCTCATACAGATGCCTAAGCCATATAGTTTGCCCTGAGAATTTTTTTGTAATTGTGTATTTTCAATAGTCATGAAAATACTTGTAACATTTTAAAAGGAAACGAGGGTTGCTGCAATAGATAATAGCAGAGTAAGGAAGTACCTGTCGTTGAGAAAACTCACACAACAGTTCATATAATATGCAGTATGATACAGCTGTAAGTGACATTTCCATGAATCAATCATCTAAGGCATGCGACCCACTTTTTCATGTTAATTCTCAGAAGTATTTTCGTGGCTAATAAAAATTGACAATCAGATATTGTCAGGACAATCTGCATGTGCTGGTTAGGAATCTGTATGAGATTATAAATCTGTACGAGATCGAATAATTTAATTTATAATTTTTAGTCCGTTTTAAAAACATAAAAGGTACCTATTTACATTTTTTTTTTCAAATTATCATTTGATTGATATTTAACTGAAGAATAAAATAAAAAAGCGACCAAATTTAATCTATTGAGATTTTTATTTCAAGATTAAAACAAATCAGTCAGATCCTTCTCAGTTGCCGATTTCAATTATTGACGTAGAGCACTCGGCACGTAACTGTAGGGATCCGGGTTCGACTCCAGATTAGGATTAACCGGATTTTTTCAATTTATCTACAAATTATCTATTATTATTGAACATATTTTTCATTTTCATATTATATTTCACTTTTCTATAAATCATATAAGACTTCATCCATTGAAATGTTTTAAAATAACGGTGCTTCTCACTTATAAATTCGGTCTGCGATTCCAAAATTGAAATATCATGCAGTTACTCTGTTATTGGGCTGTGAAAACTTGGTTAACACCTACAGTAACTAACGAAGTTTCACATATAATTTATTCTGATGTATATTGTTTTCACGTCCAAAGATTGATTGTTGATTAGTGATCATGAGCCAGTGGACAAGTAAAACAAATGTCAATTATAATTCTAACGTTTCGGCAATATTTCTGCCATCTTCAGGGCAGCAATAAAAAGTGTGCGTAAATACAAACAACGAACACAACAACATTGATACTTGAATTGTTAAAATGCATCAATAACACAGTGGCGGCAATGAGGGGCCCGCAGAGCCTGCCATGCGGGTGGCGCAGCTCCAGAAGGGGCCCCTTCGACCTCTTTGCTATTTCCAGATTTTATTACCACATGTATGAATATCATAACAAAATTTGGCTGGGAGGGGGGCGAATCCTTATCGCCGCCACTGCAATAACATTGTGCAGGTTTAAATAAAATATTGTGAGACCTACAATGAAAGAGAAATACTAAAGAACCCAAAACACATGTCACAAAACAATTTCAAATGTGACCATCCTTCCACTCACCCCAGTGTGAATTATGAGAAATATTGTTAAAAATATTTGATTTTTGATGAGAAATCATGTGTCAAAAGACATAATTATCATACATAATAATTCCATCAGTGATAAAATTGGAACAATATACAGCAGAATATTTATCCGAGACCATACTCAATCGACTGGTTCATCTAGAATGAACTCCAATTTGGTTTTTCATTTTAAAGTGATAAAATATAGTGTCGATTTTGAGTTTTTTATTTTTCTATTTCGAATGATAATGCCGGATTTGGTTCATCTGGAAGTGGTTTTGTGTGGTATGTATTAGATGAACCAATTCTGGCCTTATCATTCAAAAAAGAAATGAAAACCTTCATTTTCACACTGACTTTTATCACGTGTAGAAAAGAAAAAAAACTTGAAATAATTCTCGAAGAACCAGTTGTTTATGTATGATCGTGTACAAATATTCCGCTGTGTATTTTTCTGATTTTATCACTGATGAAATTATTACTAAAAACTACACTTACTCCTCTTTTCACATCTATGCACATCAAAATTAGTATCATTATTTCTAACGATATTTCTCATAATGTACATTTGGAATAATTGTCATATTTGAGATTGCTTTCTGATTCATGTTTGGGTTCCTTCGTATTGTGGCGAAGCTGTGGGTGATGCCGGGCCTGAACACTCACGCAGGCCGCATATGACCTTCGATACGCTATGCACCGAGAAGAATCTGGACGATTCGATGGATCTGGACGATTCGATGGAGAAAAAGAACTTCGCAGCAGACAGACGGGCAGTCAGTGAAGTGAAAGTCGAATATAAATAGTAGAGTGATTGTTATATAGATTAGAGCATTGTGAATCATTGTATTTCGTTAAATAAATTAATTTAAAGTGAATTAGAGTTTGAATATACTACAGTTGGTGTTAGAAATGCAATTTCTAAAGATAAAAAGTGTTCGTGTTAGTAGACAGTTTGCGTATTTCGGACAATTGTTTTCGCGAAAAATAGACAGTGACTGATAAACATTTTTCGTGAAGTGACAGTTGTGTGCATTAACGGAGTATAAACCTATACACTTCTCGCGTGTGAAATAGACAATAATAATAGACTGGTGACCGTGGAATAGACTCTGTGAAATAGACAATAATAATAATAATAGACTGGTGACCCGTGAAATAGACTGTGAGACATAGACTAAGACAAAATATGTTTGAGGAAAGTTCGCCTGGTTGAATTGAAGGTTGCGGAATTGAAGTAAGAACTGGAGGAGAGGCAACTTGACACAAGTGGTAAAAAGGCCGTGCTTAAAACAAGACTTTCCAAGGGATTAGTTCAGGAGGGCGAGGACCCAGAAACATTTCTATTCGAAGTTTCTGAAATGGATATGAGTTCCATAATGAGAAAATTCGTCCGAATGGAAGACAAAATGCAACAAAATTCGAATACTTTAAAGGAAGAACTTCAAGAAAACTCGAATATTCTGGAAGAGAAACTTCTAGCAAATTCGAATATTCTGAAAGAAGAATTTCAAGAAAGTTCGAGGAATTTGAGAGAAGAGATTCTAGAAAATTCGAATAGTTTGAAGGAAGAACTTCAAGAAACTCGAAAAATCTGGAAGAAAAGCTGCTAGAAAATTCGAATAGCCTGAAAGAAGAATTTCAAGAAAGTTCGAGGAATTTGGAGAAAAAGCTGCTAGAAAATTCGAAGAACATGAAAGAAGAACTTTCTGGTGTAGCTAATCGTTTAGAAGAAAGAATAGGGACTGTCGAGGGGGAGATGGGAAAATTGAAGGAATCGAGAAAGAAATCCACAAATTGAAGTAGAAAATCAGTAAGATGGAAAACCAGAATGATACTACCCACATCACAGAATCTGTTAATAAAAATTCAATGGTGGAACTGAGATTGAACTTGAATGATGTTCAAAAGGATCTGAAAGATCAGTTCGGAAACAGGAAAACTCTCTATGAAACCACCTCAGTTTGATGAAAAACACCATGGGAAAACTACCGCCGCCAATTTGAAGCTGCAGCAAAGGCGAATGAATGGAATACAGGAGATAGAGCTATGGCACTAACACTTGCGTTGCGTGGAGAAGCAACGAATATCTTACAAACCCTGACGGCTCAAGAACAAAAGGACTATGAGCAGCTGATTAAACATCTAGAATTACGGATGGACAGACCCATCTAGAACATGTGTACCACTCACAGCTGAAAAACCGCTGCCAGAAATCAAGCGAATCCCTACAGGAATTTGAAGCAGACATTGCATGCTTGGTTCGACTTGCTACACCGGAAAAGGTAATGGGGCGACTAGCAGTTCAGGCCTTCTTGGATGTACTTCGTGACCAGGAAACCAGACAAGCATTGACACTAGCTTGTCCAACACATCTTGTAGATGCACTGGCACGTGCTTTGGAAACAATCCTGCAGAAGCCAAAGTAAAGTCCGGATTATTGAGGAAGACCCACAGGAGCCTGATAACTTGGAAGCTGCCATAAGAAAGGTGGTGAAGGAAATGTTGCCTGAGAGAAGACAGATAAGATGCTGGAATTGTGGCAAAATTGGGCATGTGCGTAGCAAATATCCAACATTCACAGAATCGGCACCGATGCAGGAAAACTAAAGAGATAAGGAGGGGCAATCGTCGACCTGTATTCAGCAAGCCCACGTTAAAAATACATATGTCACTGTCCTTCAACGTCAAAACAATGGTGTCTTTGTAGACGGTTTCATCAACAACGAGCTTTGCACCATGCTGCTAGATACAGGTGCGACTAGGACAATCCTTGGGCCTGCTTTTACTAAGACATCAGACAGAATGGAACCATCATCCTGGAAGCTACGCACAGCAACAGGAGAGCCGGCCACTGAAAATGGAAAGCTACCGATTGAACTGATTCTAGGCAGCACGAAAGTGAAACATCGGGCATTAGTAGCGGACATTGAGGACGATGCAATTATAGGAATGGACATCATGAATTCCAGAGGGTTTGAATTGAACTTCAAAGATGGCGTCCTACGTGTGAACGGAGAAGAGCTGGTGCTACATGGAAGAAGTGAGGAGATGATTTGTGTTCTGCTGGCTGAAGATGTGAGTGTGCCCGAGAGGGCTGAGACCATACTGGAGGCTCGCTTGGATGCTCGCGAGCAATGGAAGCGTGGTTATGTTCGAGCCCAGGCTTCATGATGAGAAAATTGGACGAGGGATTGCACTAGGCAAGACTTTGTTGCGTGCTGATAAAATTGTGTCAGTAAGGGTAATGAATGTCACCCAGTGACTTTGAAGAAAGGAACTGTTTTGGGGCACTGCTCGTCAATTTCCTCTGTGATCAGGAGTGTACACGGTAATGTTAGTCAAGACAACAACCTGACAGCGGAACTGGAAAAATTTGTTACCGTCTCTTCTGAGAGAATTAGTCAAGAAGTACCAATACATCTTCGATACCGGACAAGGAACGAATGTAGTTCAACATAAAATTGATACTGGGGCTGCTCGACCAATCCGACAATCAGCTAGAAGACTTCCTCTGCCAAGAAGGAAGAGGCTGACAAAGTAGTCAGTGAAATGGGGAAAGATGGAGTTATTGAACCATCCGTTAGTACATGGTCTTCTCCAGTCGTGCTGGTGAGGAACAAAGATGGATCAACACGCTTTTGCGAAGACTATCGTCAACTGAACAACGTGACGAAGAAAGACAGTTACCCTCTTCCGAGAATAGACGACACCTTAGACACGTTGGCCGGCTCCACGATTTTCTCGACCCTTGATCTGAAGAGTGGATACTGGCAGGTAGAAATGGCTCCAGAAGATAGAGAAAAGACAGCCTTCACCATCGGCTCAGGACTGTGGCATTTTACCGTTATGCCATTCGGGCTATGAATGCTCCAGCCACATTCGAGAGATTAATGGAGACGGTTCTGAAAGGGCTTTCATGGAGGACGTGTCTGGTATATCTCGATGACATTAATGTAGTTGGCAAATCGTTCGAAGACCACGTTAAAAACCTGGAGGAGGTATTCCTGCGACTGAGAAATTCTGGATTGAAGCTGAGCCCCAAGAAATGCCACCTGTTCCAAAAAGAAGTTCGTTACCTTGGCCATGTTGTCTCTGGGCACGGAGTAGCAGTGGATGACGAGAAGATCAGAGCAGTGAAGGAGTGGCCTATTCCGAGAGACATACACCACTACGTAGTTTCCTTGGTTTGTGCACATAGGTACCATCGCCGATATGTGCTGGGATTCGCCATCATCGCTAAACCACTGACCAGGCTCACGGAAGAACAAAGTTTCAGTGGTCCGAAGAATGCCAAGACTCGTTCAGGAAGCTGAAGAGGGCATTGACCAACGCACCGACTCTGAGTATCCCCTTCCGAGTGGAAAATTAATTTTGGACACGGACGCCAGAAACGTGGGACTTGGAGCTGTCTTGTCCCAGATCCAGGATGGGCAAGAGAAGGTCATCGGATAATTCAGTAAAACTCTCAGTAAACCGGAGCGTAACTACTGCGTCACCAGATGAGAATTGTTGGCTGTTGTCAAGGGAGTAGAACACTTTTACAAATACGTGAACGGGAAAAGATTCATGTTAAGGACCGACCACGCAGCCCTTAAATGGCTTCTACAGCTCAAAAATCCCGAGGGCCAAGTAGCACGTTGGATCGAATGACTCCAAGAATTCGACTTCGAGATCGAACATCGAGCAGGAAGTGGCCACAAGAACGCAGATGCCCTGTCAAGATGACCATGCCCAGACGACTGCTCACACTGCCGACGAGCAGAAGATAAGGATGCAGCGATTTGTAGAACCACGGCAGTTGACAACAACTGGAATGACAACGAGGTCCAGATAAACCAAGAAAGAGATCTAGATCTTGGTTTAGTCATCGGTTGGAAAAAGAGTAATCAATGACAGACATGGCAGGAAATCGCAAGATATTCCCCAGCAATCAAATCCTACTGGGCCCAATGGAACTCCCTTACGTTGAAAAATGGAGTCCTGAAACGTGTATTGGAACCGAAGATGGTGGGGACGACAGACGTCAGATAGTGGTTTCCAGGAATAGAAGACATGAAGTACTCCGAGAGATCCATGATGGAGTTGCTGGAGGACATCTGGGTGTGACGAAGACCCTACAGAAAGTAAGGCAACGGTTCTACTGGGTCAATTGTCATGTTGATGTCAATGACTGGTGCAGAAAGTGTGCTGCTTGTGCTGCCAGCAATGGACCTCGGACACGACCCAAGGCCCCGATGCGTCAGTATAACGTAGGTAGTCCATTCGAGATAATCGCCATTGACATCGCCGGCCCGTTCCCTGTATCAGATCACGGAAATAAATACATCCTTGTGGCAATGGACTACTTCAGCAAGTGGGCCGAAGCCTATGCCCTGCCCAACCAGGAAGCCATGACCGTCGCGGACGTCTTGGTGAAAGAGAGGATATGTCGATTCGGTGTCCCCTTGGAGCTGCACTCGGACCAATGCAGAAATTTCGAATCCAACCTGTTCCAAGAAATCTGCCAACTGCTGAACATCCTCAAGACAAGAACCACAGCTCTACATCCACAGTCCGATGGAATGGTTGAGCGGATGAACAGGACTATCAATCGCAACTTGTCCAAGGTAGTCTCTGACCATCGAAGAGACTGGGATCAGTATCTTCATTTGTTCCTGATGGCCTACCGTTCCGCAGTACACGAGTCGACCGGCCAAACCCCTGCTAGTATCATAATGGGCCGTGAGCTGCAACTTCCCTGTGACCTAAAGTTTGGGACGCCACCAGGACAGGATACCGCGGGAGAGGACTACGTCAACAAACTCCGGCAGTGAATGAAGGACATCCACGAACGAGTCCGTTTGAACATCCAGAGTGCCAGCGACCGAATGAAAGCGACTTATGACATCAATGCCGATGCTGGAGGATTTCAGGTTGGTTACCTAGTTTGGCTGTACAACACGATGCGTCGCTGGGGCCTGTCACCGAAATAACGGAATTCATGGGAAGGTCCGTGCAAGAGCATCAAGAGGAGTAACGACCTGCTTTACCGAATCCACAAACTACCCAGAGGTAAACCCAGGGTCGTTCATTTCAACAGGTTGGCCCCCTACGCTGGAAACCATGACCAAGTCCGCACCCTCAGACCACCAGAAGATGCGATGACGTTCCAGAAATTCATGTTCTTATACTCAAGTGGACAGAAAGTGTCACACGGGGTAACTCGAGAGGAGCCACGGGACCTTTTCAAAGTGCCAGTCGATTACGCCCTAGCACACTGTGTCGCAGAAGATCTTCGAATGTCCAGGGGCATCGCTGTGGTGTTCTCCAAGAAATTTGGCCAACTCCAAACACTACGAAAACAGAATCCAGAAATTGGAGGTGTGCTACAACTGAAGAAGGGCCAGAGAAACATCTACTACCTGGTGACCAAGAAGCATTCCCAAGATAAACCGTCCTATGAAGATGTCTGGAGGAGCCTCACCCAACTGAGAGACACAAGGGTGGACCAGAATCTGGTGGACTTGGAAATCCCAAAATTATCCAGTGGTATTGATGGGCTGGATTGGAGAGTTATAAGAAGTATGTTGGAGACGATATTCCGATCCAGCGGCGTCCAGATTTTGGTTTGCTGTAATTCTATTCCACGACCTAACATGAAGACTGTGGAGTGTTATTTCCATCGAACTTCACGATGCAGATATGGGGGGTCCTGCAAATATCGACACACTCCAAGGATGACATTTCAGGATGAAATATCTCTAAGAAGGGGGCAATGTGGCGAAGCTGTGGGCGATGCCGGGCCTGAACACTCACGCAGGCCGCATATGACCTTCGATACGCTATGCACCGAGAAGAATCTGGACGATCCGATGGATCTGGACGATTCGATGGAAAATTCTAGAGCATTCGGAGAAGTCAACAGTGAATATAAAAAAACGACGCAGCAGACAGACGGGCAGTCAGTGAAGTAAAAGTCGAATATAAATAGTAGAGTGATTGTTATATAAATTAGAGCATTGTGAAACATTGTATTTCGTTAAATAAATTATTTTAGAGTGAATTAGAGTTCAAATAAACTACAGTATTTTACTTTCATTCTAGTTTTTACAATATTCAATTTATAAACCAACACAATGTCATTTATACATCTAAAAAAAATCAATTATTCATGTTTTATATGTCAATAATTTTTTGTTTGCATTTACGAACACTTTTTATTGTAGCCTTTTGCTTTTCGCAAAAACATTGGCACTAAAATTGTGAACATCTGTGGAATGCATTTCACTTGTTCACTGGCTCGTGATCATTAAACACTATATAATCTGTTGAGGAAGGATTGAAGCTTGGGAAGAGGAGATGGTGTATGCTTGTACATTGAAAAATCTATAAAATATCCCATGATCGACACATCATACTCAACGGATGAGCAATTATAGATTCAGTTACACATTCATAATGAACTTCAGGCCATAAGATTTATTCATAAACCACCAAGTTCTTCTGTCAACGTATTTATTGGATATCTAGACAGAAATATATCTTCTTCACTCCCAAAATATGATGGTATAATTTGCATGGAGGATTTCGATATGAATATGCTGGCCGTAAAAGATTTTTCATGGTCTATATAAGATCAATTCTTTGGTAAATGCGTTTGGGTTGTCCCAAATTGTTAAGTCACCCTTCCGTGCTACACTATTCACAGCAACTCTTTTTAATTTGGTTATCACAAGCAATAAAGACGCCTTAAAACATGATGTAGTAGGAGCAGTAAATGAAATATCCTATCAAGATCTCACTTCTATCGAATTGGATGTTGTGACACAAAAAAATTATGAATTTATTTAACCATCAGTAAATTCAAGAATTTCTCAATAGATGACTTCCATATTTTATCAAGTCTGTGAGTCGAAAAGTATCGCCCATTATGAATGTTATGAGCAATCAGGAATTTTAGAACACTAGTCTGTGGAGAATGACAAAAAACCATAACAAAATTTGCGTATGAACGGAATCAACAAAGCATGAAATGAAATAAACAAGTTCGTTATCAGCAAATAAAGTCAATAGAAATTCCGAAGAAACTAAAGAAAGTCGATGAGCTGGATAACTGCTATGCGAATGGAATTCCAAACCCAAATATTGATCCCGATATAATTGACTTTTAAAAAAATAATTCAAAACTGGACAATTGTGAAACGCCATTTAAAATAATATACGAAACAAATACAATTTTTTTTAATGATAGGAAAGCTATTGCGCTGGGATCTGACGGTATTAATATACAGTAACTGACTATGGGCTGAAATGATGACTGAATTCCTCTTCCAACGATGTGTCACTTGATACCCTATGCCTTCTGAAATATTTGAATTCATGTGCTCCCCACCCTCTACCAAGTATTAATAATCTTTCATTTCAAAAATCAGTATCGGTAAAACCATAAAAAATGGTTTCCGTTCAAATCGTTCAAGTTCAAGTTAACATGGAGAGGATAAAAAAAAAGCCGCATTGTATAGTGAATCTTTGTCTAGAAACAAATTAATTTCGAAGTTGTTCAAAATGGGCTTTAGTTATGCCACTCCCTAAATAGAATAACTGTAAAAGTTTCAAAGATCTGCTATTAGTATTCTACCTTATATGTCAAATATATGGGAAATTGCATTTCTCTCCAAATGACATTAAAAGCGGCTTTTCAGTGATACTTGATAGACTTAAAAGTTGTACTTTTACTGCATATTATTATTATTACTATTATTATTATTATTATTATTATTTTCTAAGGAGTGTACCAGTCAGGCCCTGTCTCCGGTGCTCCGACCCATCCGGAGGGCGCGCTGGTGTCGTTAACCCCAATAACCACTCCCTACGTCCGTAGGGTGAGTGATTAATGGGTCCGAGAGTCATGTGTTCTGAGCAGACGAAGTGAACCAAGGATGACGGCCTTCTGCATTCGAGCGGCTGAGATTTCTGAAATATTACGGCAGGCCGGTATTAACTTCAAATCAGAGAGCAGTGTGTCCATCATTCCACCAAGGACTCCTATAATCAGAACCACCATTTTGACAGAATGGTCCGGATACAACCTGCGGAGTTCAAAGAGAAGATCTCGATATTTAATCCGTTTTTCCTCCTCTTTCCAAACGATGTTTATCTCACCTGGAGAGAAAAACTCCACGACGAATATCGTTTTACTTTGATGGTCGAGGAGGACAACATCAGGCTTATTGGCTTGTATTTGCCTGAGTGTGGGGAATGAGTAGTTCCAATATATTCGGCACCTCTCATTCTCCACCACGGACTCAATATCCTCCGGAACATAAGGCAACACCAGTGTCTCGTCTATACCGTACGAGTGTCTTATATGGTAGTACAACACTCGTAGCGCCGCGTTATGCCTGTGGATATAGGCTGAGACCACACAAGCTGGGCATGCTGATAGCAAATTCATTACCGTCTCAGGTGCCCCACGACATGCCCTGCATCGGGTGTCAGGGACGTCTATACACATCACGCGACTACGGTATACGAGGGTATTGAAGACACCATCCTCGCAGGCCATTATGAATCCCTCGGTCTCCGACTTTAGCTCACTCGACCTGAGGAAGGCAAAGGCCAAGCTTTTGGATAAGCCAAGGTCTTCGATGTTATGAAAGAAGACACCATGCATTGGCTTATCCATATGTAGCTGTAGCAGGACCTCTGTCTCCGCAGCTCTTATGTGAGCTTTTTGCTGAACGGGTTCCAACTCGGTGACAGAGTTTGGGTTAGCCCGTTCAGTGTCGAAAACGAGACCGAGTTCATCGGCCGCACGGGTAGCTGCCTTAAAAAGGAATGCTCCAATCCCTGCTTTCTCATGGTCGCGGACCATGCAAAGAAGGGGATCTGAACTCCTGATGACTTTACAGGCCCCATCCATCTATTCTGTTATGCAGACACTCCAAACTCAAAAGTCCACAGCCTCCCCGTTTTCTGGGAAAGTATATCCGTGGAACGGACGATTTAGGATGCAAGCTCCTATTGAAATACATCATTGTGCGAGTCTTAACGTCAAGTTGTCGCAGCTCTTCCTTAGTCCACTTCATCACTCCGAAAGAGTAAAGAAGGATCGGAACGGCAAGCATATTAGTTGCAGCAATTTTGTTCTTCCCCGACAGTTCTGATGACCAGATCTGTCGGAGTTTATGCTGATACTTGCCGCGGAGAGAGTTTTTAACTGCAAACACCTCTTGGGAGCGGCGTTGTTCCACCCCAAAGTAGGTATAAGTCTCTCCGGCATCCAGATGATGTAGGATGCTTCCGTCTACGAGCTGGACATCCTCTCCGTATTCCTCGCATCGTCCTCTTTTGAGATGAACCGTGGCACATTTATCGATCCCAAATTCCATACCGATAGCATGCGTATATTCTTCCACCACCCTAAGGGACTGATGGGGGTCCCTTTCTCCAGAGGCATACAATTTGAGGTCATCCATGTAAAATAGATGGGTGACATTATTAATTAAACGCGTAAACACCTTATAACACGCATTCAAGCAAGTTATCGGCCTGTAATTCTTTGGATCAGACAATTCTCCGTTTTTGGGGATGAGCACGGTTCGCCCCTCGACAAACCACTCCGGAATCTGCTGCTCCCCATCTAGCCAAGAGTTGAAAACTCTGGCCAGATGGCGGTGGGTTGTTGGAAACTTTTTCCACCAATAGTTATTCAACCCATCAGGGCCTGGAGCAGCGAAATTCTCAGAGCCTCTTAGGGCCCCTCGTACTTCTTCCGTGGTTATCGGAATGCGCAGATCATTGAGCTCAGGCTGCCGAAGCCTCCTGCAAAATGCTTCGAACTGCGCTAGGGCTGGAGTATCTACGTTGAGTGGTTGCGGATACTCATAGATATTCTTCCAGAATGTTTCCACCCGATCTGCAGCAGGCGGGTTATCGACAACACGTGGAGGCTCTTGGAATTATCGAGAAGGTTTATCGCGGAACTTTATGTTTTCCGCGATACCTCTCGCCCGCCTCACTAGTGACTTCTTTGCAGCCACTAGCATTCGTATCCTATCAAGGCAGTGCTGTTTGATGGTGAACAGCACACCTCGATTCAATGTGTGGTGAGCTCGTCTCAATTTTGCGGCAATCCGCAGTACTGCGAGCGTGAAAGGCCTATTGGCCGCCACGAAGTCCACCACACACTGGATACGAGACGCGTGTTGTCTCGCCGACTTGATCTTGGCTTCCATCTTGTGTACATGTCGTTCATGCCTTCCTACCAGAGCGGTGGTGTCCCTCCTCTCCGTTTGAAATAGAGCATGGGCAGCGTCGAACACGACAGAATTGATCTGCCAGATGTCAGCCTCTTCTGGAAGAACATCGCCAATCTCTGCATCCACCCGTGCCAGTTCTTGCGGCTTCAGGGGCTTCATATTGTGAAGCACCCTGCGGGTTTTGATATCCTCCATCAGTGGAACAATGCGATTCTCCTCCACAGCCAAACCGACACGTGGCATATCTGCCACTTCGATAACTGGCTGAGGAGGAGCTCTAACGCAGCCTCGATCCCGAAGATGGGATACATAATCCCTGAGATTTTGTGCGGAAAACGCTGCATGCTCTGGGTGTCTCTCACACCACAGAGCATGCATTCTCGCCATGTATCCTCTCCGGGCGGGCTCACTGCTCTCGTAGCAATGCAGAAGTCCATCTCTTAATTCGTCCGTCCACTCAAAGTGTCCGTTGTTATCGCGGTCGTCATCGTTTGGCAAATCATCGTTGGCCCCACCACCTTGCCTATGACCCCTAATCCGAGGGGGTCGGTTGTGGGGGCCTCTTCCTCGATCGTTCGGAACCGAGTGGTAGAGTTTATTGGGGGGTTAACCCAGTAAACCCACGGTCGACACCGGAGGGAAAGTTGCTTTTTCCCTCCCGGATGCGCATGAGCTGCCGGTCCGATTTTGCATCCTTTGCTCGGGTAGGTGGTGTCGCTACTCACCAGGGCCTTAGGTGTTGGTTGACCCCCCTGCCTATTATTATATTATTATTATTATTATTATTATTATTATTATTATTATTATTATTATTATTATTATTATTATTATTATTATTATTATTATTATTATTATTATTATTATTATTATTATTATTATTATTATTATTATTATTATTATTATTATTATTATTATTATTATTATTATTATTATTATTATTATTATTATTATTATTATTATTATTATTATTATTATTATTATTATTATTATTATTATTATTATTAATATTATCATTATTATTACTATTTTTTTTTCCCGTTGGCAATGTACCAGTCAGGCCCTGTCTCCGGTGCTCCGATACATCCGGAGGGCGCGCTGGTGTCGTTAACCCCAATAGCCACTCCCTACGTCCGTAGGGTGAGTGACTATTGGGTCCGAGAATCATGTGCCCTGAGTAGACGGAGCGAACCAAGGATGACGGCCTTCTGCATTCGCGCTGCTAAGATTTCTGCCATATTACGGCAAGCAGGTATTATCTTCAAGTTGGAGAGCAGTGACTCCTATGATCAGAACCACCATTTTGACAGAATGGTCCGGATATAACCTGCGGAGTTCAAAGAGAAGATCTCGATATTTAGTCCGTTTTTCCTCCTCTTTTCGAACGATATTCATTTCGCCTGGAGCGGAAAACTCCATGACGAATATCGTTCTACTTTAGTGGTCGAAGAGGACAACATCAGGCTTAATGGCTTGTATTTGCTTGAGGGTGGGGAATGAGTAGTTCCAATAGATCCGGCACCTCTCATTCTCCACCACGGACTCAATATCCCCCAGAACATAAGGCAACACCGGTGTCTCGTCTATACCGTACGAGTGTCGTAGATGGTAGTATAACACTCGTAGCGCCGCGTTATGCCTGTGGATATAGGCTGAGACCGCATAAGATGGGCATGCTGATAGCAAATGCATTACGGTCTCAGGTGCCCCACGACATGCCCTGCATCGGGTGTCAGGGACGTCTATACCCATCACGTGACTACGGTAGACGAGGGTGTTGAAGACACCATCCTGGCAGGCCATTATGAATCCCTCGGTCTCCGACTTTAGCTCACTCGACCTGAGGAAGGCAAAGGTCAAGCTTTTGGATAAGCCAAGGTCTTCGATGTTGTGAAAGAAGACACCATGCATTGGCTTATCCATATGTAGCTGTAGCAGGACCTCTGTCTCCGCAGCTTTGATGTGAGCTTTTTGCTAAACGGGTCCCAACTCGGTGACAGAGTTTGGGTTAGCCCGTTCAGTGTCGAATACGAGACCGAGTTCATCGGCCGCACGGGTTGCTGCCTTAAAAAGAAATGCTCCAATCCCTGCTTTCTCATGGTCGCGGACCATTCTGTTATGCATACACTCCAAACTCAAAAGTCCACGGCCTCCCCGTTGTCTGGGAAAGTATAACCGTGGAACGGACGATTTAGGATGCAAGCACCTATTGAGATGCATCACTTTGCGAGTTTTAACGTCGAGTTGTCGCAGCTCTTCCTTAGTCCACTTCATTACTCCGAAAGAGTAGAGAAGGATCGGAACGGCAAGCTTATTGGTTGCAGCAACTTTGTTCTTCCCCGACAGTTCTGATGAGCAGATCTGTCGGAGTTTATGCTGATACTTGCCGCGGAGAGAGTTCTCAACTGTGAATACCTCTTGGGAGTTGCGTTGCTCCACCCCTAAGTAAGTATACGTCTCTTCGGCATCCAGATGATGTAGGATGCTTCCGTCTACGAGCTGGACATCCTCTCCGTATTCCTCGCATCGTCCTCTTTTGAGATGAACCGTGGCACATTTGTCGATCCCAAATTCCATTTCGATAGCACGCGTGTACTCTTCCACCAACCTAAGGGACTGATGTAGGTCCCTTTCTCCAGAGGCATATAATTTGAGGTCATCCATGTAAAACAGATGGGTGACTTTGGCGCCTCCGGTTGCTGGGGGTGCCGCAGTTGTACCCACGGGTATTCCTGAGTACAACGGACAATGGCAATAGTGAGATGCAGAAGAGAGGAGGGCTGAGGGAGTCTCCCTGAAACACGCCTCTTCTAATGATGACCTGCTCTGTTTGGACTATGTCTCTACCAGATCTTTTGGTGAAGCGATTCCTCCAGAGTGGCATCAGTTGTCCAATGCATCCCACTATTTGATTGGGTACCTCAAGACATCTGAGCAAATGCATGATTAACTCATGCGATCTTGTATCAAATGCCTTGCGGTAATCAATCCAGGCCATCGAAAGGTTACGCTTATACTGCACGGAGTCCTGCGTGATACATCTATCGATGAGCTGGTTCTCCTTGCAGCCGGCGACCCCTTTCTTTGACCCTCTTTGCTCATATATCCGTTCATACACCGGATCAACTGCGGAGAGAATGCGCGTGTATAAGATGCGCGTGAACAACTTATAGCACGCATTCAAGCATGTTATCGGCCTGTAATTCTTTGGATCAGACAAATCTCCGTTCTTGGGGATGAGCACGGTTCGCCCCTCGACAAACCACTCCGGAATCTGCTGCTCCCCATCTAGCCATGAGTTAAAAACTCTTGCCAGATGGCGGTGGGTTGTTGGAAACTTTTTCCACCAATAATTATTCAACCCATCAGGGCCTGGAACAGCAAAGTTCTTTGAGCCTTTGAGGGCCCCTCGAACTTCTTCCGTGGTTATCGGATTGCGCAGATCATTGTGCTCAGGCTGCCGAAGCGTCCTGCAGTAAGCTTCGAACTGCGCTAGGGCTGGAGTGTCTACATTGAGT
Organism: Chrysolina oricalcia; assembly: GCA_944452925.2. Taxonomy (NCBI): domain Eukaryota; kingdom Metazoa; phylum Arthropoda; class Insecta; order Coleoptera; family Chrysomelidae; genus Chrysolina; species Chrysolina oricalcia. Next base: position 21,967,259 of record OX101827.2, read on the forward strand.
GGTTGCGGAAACTCATAGATGTTCTTCCAGAAGGTTCCTACCCGATCAGCAGCCGGCGGGTTATCGACAACACGTGGAGGCTCTTGGAATAAGCGAGAAGGTTTATCGCGGAACTTTATGTTTTCCGCGATACTTCTCGCCCGCCTCACTAGTGACTTCTTTGCAGCCACTAGCATTCGTATCCTATCAAGACAGTGCTGTTTGATGGTGAACAGCACACCTTGATTTAATGTGTGGTGAGCTCGTCTCAATTTTGCGGCAATTCGCCGCACTGCGGGCGTGAAAGGCCTATTGGCCGCCACGAAGTCCACCACACACTGGATACGAGACGCGTGTTGTCTCGCCGACTTGATCTTGGCTTCCATCTTGTGTACACGTCGTTCATGCCTCCCTACCAGAGCGGTGGTGTCCCTCCTCTCTGTTTGGGATAGAGCATGAGCGGCGTCGTACACGACAGAATTGATCTGCCTGATGTCAGCCTCTTCTGGAAGAACATCGCCAATCTCCGCATACACCCGTGCCAGTTCTTGCGGCTTCAGGGGCTTCATATTGTGAAGCGCCCTGCGGGTTCTGATATCCCACATCAGTGGAATGATGCGATTCTCCTCCACAGCCAAACCGACACGTGGCATATCTGCCACTTCGATAACCGGCTGAGGAGGAGCTCTAACGTAGCCTCGAGCCCGAAGATGGGATACATAATCCCTGAGACTTTGTGCGGAAAACGCTGCATGCTCTGGGTGTCTCTCACACCACAGAGCATGCATTCTCGCCATGTATCCTCTCCGGGCGGGCTCACTGCTCTCGTAGCAATGCAGAAGTCCGTCCCTCAATTCGTCCGTCCACTCAAAGCGTTCGTTGTTATCGCGGTCGTCATCATTTGGCAAATCATCGTTGGCCCCACCACCTTGCCTTTGACCCCTAATCCGAGGGGGTCGGTTGTGGGGGCCTCTTCCTCGATTGTTGGGAACCGAGTAGTAGAGTTTACTGGGGGGTTAACCCAGTAAACCCACGGCCGACACCGGAGGGAAAGTTGCTTTTTCCCTCCCGGATGCGCATGAGCTGCCGGTCCGATTTTGCATCCTTTGCTCGGGTAGGTGGTGTCGCTACTCACCAGGGCCTTAGGTGTTGGTTGACCCCCCTGCCTATTCATTATTATTATTATTATTATTATTATTATTATTATTATTATTATTATTATTATTATTATTATTATTATTATTATTATTATTATTATTATTATTATTATTATTATTATTATTATTATTATTATTATTATTATTATTATTATTATTATTATTATTATTATTATTATTATTATTATTATTATTATTATTATTATTATTATTTTTTTTTTTTTTTTTTTTTTTTTTCCGTTAGGAATGTACCAGTCAGGCCCTGTCTCCGGTGCTCCGATACATCCGGAGGGCGCGCTGGTGTCGTTAACCCCAATAACCACTCCCTACGTCCGTAGGGTGAGTGACTATTGGGTCCGAGAATCATGTGCCCTGAGTAGACGGAGCGAACCAAGGATAACGGCCTTCTGCATTCGCGCTGCTAAGATTTCTGCCATATTACGGCAAGCAGGTATTATCCTCAAGTTGGAGAGCAGTGTGTCCATCATTCCACCAAGGACTCCTATGATCAGAACCACCATTTTGACAGAATGGTCCGGATATAACCTGCGGAGTTCAAAGAGAAGATCTCGATATTTAGTCCGTTTTTCCTCCTCTTTTCGAACGATATTCATTTCGCCTGGAGCGGAAAACTCCATGACGAATATCGTTCTACTTTGGTGGTCGAGGAGGACAACATCAGGCTTATTGGCTTGTATTTGCCTGAGGGTGGGGAATGAGTAGTTCCAATAGATCCGGCACCTCTCATTCTCCACCACGGACTCAATATCCCCCGGAACATAAGGCAACACCGGTGTCTCGTCTATACCGTACGAGTGTCGTAGATGGTAGTATAACACTCGTAGCGCCGCGTTATGCCTGTGGATATAGGCTGAGACCGCATAAGATGGGCATGCTGATAGCAAATGCATTACGGTCTCAGGTGCCCCACGACATGCCCTGCATCGGGTGTCAGGGACGTCTATACCCATCACGCGACTACGGTAGACGAAGGTGTTGAAGACACCATCCTGGCAGGCCATTATGAATCCCTCGGTCTCCGACTTTAGCTCACTCGACCTGAGGAAGGCAAAGGTCAAGCTTTTGGATAAGCCAAGGTCTTCGATGTTGTGAAAGAAGACACCATGCATTGGCTTATCCATATGTAGCTGTAGCAGGACCTCTGTCTCCGCAGCTTTGATGTGAGCTTTTTGCTGAACGGGTCCCAACTCGGTGACAGAGTTTGGGTTAGCCCGTTCAGTGTCGAATACGAGACCGAGTTCATCGGCCGCACGGGTTGCTGCCTTAAAAAGAAATGCTCCAATCCCTGCTTTTTCATGGTCGCGGACCATGCAGAGAAGGGGATCTGAACTCCTGATGACTTTACAGGCCCCATCCAGAACCATTCTGTTATGCATACACTCCAAACTCAAAAGTCCACGGCCTCCCCGTTGTCTGGGAAAGTATAACCGTGGAACGGACGATTTAGGATGCAAGCACCTATTGAGATGCATCACTTTGCGAGTTTTAACGTCGAGTTGTCGCAGCTCTTCCTTAGTCCACTTCATTACTCCGAAAGAGTAGAGAAGGATCGGAACGGCAAGCATATTGGTTGCAGCAACTTTGTTCTTCCCCGACAGTTCTGATGACCAGATCTGTCGGAGTTTGTGCTGATACTTGCCGCGGAGAGAGTTCTTAACTGTGAATACCTCTTGGGAGTGGCGTTGCTCCACCCCTAGGTAAGTATACGTCTCTCCGGCATCCAGATGATGTAGGATGCTTCCGTCTACGAGCTGGACATCCTCTCCGTATTCCTCGCATCGTCCTCTTTTAAGATGAACCGTGGCACATTTGTCGATCCCAAATTCCATTCCGATAGCATGCGTGTACTCTTCCACCACCCTAAGGGACTGATGTAGGTCCCTTTCTCCAGAGGCATATAATTTTAGGTCATCCATGTAGAACAAATTGGTGACTTTATGCCTCCGGTTGCTGGGGGTGCCGCAGTTGTACCCACGGGTATTCCTAAGTACAACGGACAATGGCAATAGTGAGATGCAGAAGAGAAGAGGGCTGAGGGAGTCTCCCTGAAACACGCCTCTTCTAATGATGACCTGCTCTGTTTGGACTGTGTCTCTACCAGATCTTATGGTGAAGCGAGTCCTCCAGAGTGGCATCAGTTGTCCAATACATCCCACTATTTGATCGGGTACCTCAAGACATCTGAGCAAATGCATGATTAACTCATGCGATGTTGTATCAAATGCCTTGCGGTAATCGATCCAGGCCATCGAAAGGTTACGCTTATACTGCACGGAGTCCTGCGTGATACATCTATCGATGAGCAGGTTCTCCTTGCAGCCGGCGACCCCTTTCTTTGACCCTCTTTGCTCATATATCCGTTCGTACACCGGATCAACTGCGGAGAGAATGCGCGTGTATAAGATGCGTGTAAACAACTTATAACACGCATTCAAGCATGTTATCGGCCTGTAATTCTTTGGATCAGACAAATCTCCGTTTTTGGGGATGAGCACGGTTCGCCCCTCGACAAACCACTTCGGAATCTGCTGCTCCCCATCTAGCCATGAGTTAAAAACTCTAGCCAGATGGCGGTGGGTTGTTGGAAACTTTTTCCACCAATAGTTATTCAACCCATCAGGGCCTGGAGCAGCGAAATTCTTAGAACCTTTTAGGGCCCTTCGAACTTCTTCCGTGGTTATCGAATTGCGCAGATCATTGTGCTCATGCTGCCGAAGCGTCCTGCAGTAAGCTTCGAACTGCGCTAGGGCTGGAGTGTCTACATTGAGTGGTTGCGGAAACTCATAGATGTTCTTCCAGGAGGTTTCTACCCGATCAGCAGCCGGCGGGTTATCGACAACACGTGGAGGCTCTTGGAATAAGCGAGAAGGTTTATCGCGGAACTTCATGTTTTCCGCGATACTTCTCGCCCGCCTCACTAGTGACTTCTTTGCAGCCACTAGCATTCGTATCCTATCAAGACAGTGCTGTTTGATGGTAAACAGCACCCCTTGATTCAATGTGTGGTGAGCTCGTCTTAGCTTTGCAGCAATTCGCCGCACTGCCGGCGTAAAAGGCCTATTGGCCGACATGTAGTCCACCACACACTGGATACGAGACGCGTGTTGTCTCGCCGACTTGATCTTAGCTTCCATCTTGTGAACGCGTCGCTCATGCCTCCCAACAAGAGCGGTGGTTTCCATCCTCTCCGTCTGGGATAGAACACGAGCGGCGTCGTACACGACAGAATTGATCTGCCAGATGGTAGCCTCTTCTGAAAGAACATCGCCAATCTCTGCATCCACTCGTGCCAGTTCTTGCGGCTTCAGGGGCTTCATATTGTGAAGAGCCCTGCGGGTTCTGATGTCCTCCATTGGTGGTATGATGCGAGCCTCCTCTACAGCCAGACCGACACGTGGCATATCTGCCACTTCTGCCACTTCGTTAATCGGCTGAGGAGGAGCTCTAACATAGCCTCGAGCCCGGAGATAGGAAACATAATCCCTGAGATTTTGGGCGGAAACGGCGGCATGCTCTGGGTGTCTTTCACACCAGAGAGCATGCATCCTTGCCATGTATCCTCTCCGGGCGGGCTCACTGCTCTCGTAGATATACAGAAGTCCGTCTCTCAATTCGTCCGTCCACTCAAAGCGTCCGTTGTCATTGCGGTTGTCATTTGGCAAATCATCGTTGTTGGCCCCACCACCTTGCCTTTGACCCTTAATCCGAGGGGGTCGGTTGTGGGGGCCTCTTCCCCGATTGTTTGGAACCGAGTATTAGGGTTTACTGGGGGGTATTATTATTATTATTATTATTATTATTATTATTATTATTATTATTATTATTATTATTATTATTATTATTATTATTATTATTATTATTATTATTATTATTATTATTATTATTATTATTATTATTATTATTATTATTATTATTATTATTATTATTATTATTATTATTATTATTATTATTATTATTATTATTATTATTTTTTCCTTTAAGAGTGTACCAGTCAGGTCCTGTCTCCGGTGCTCCGACCCATCCGGAGGACGCGCTGGTGTCGTTTACCTCAATAACCACTCCCTACGTCCGTAGGGTGAGTGATTATTGGGTCCGAGAGTCATGTGTTCTGAGCAGACGAAGGGAACCAAGGATGACGGCCTTCTGCATTCGAGCGGCTAAGATTTGTGCCATATTACGGCAGGCCGGTATCAACTTCAAATTAGAGAGCAGTGTGTCCATCATTCCACCAAGGACTCCTATAATCAGAACCACCATTTCGACAGAATGGTCCGGATACAACCTGCGGAGTTCAAAGAGAAGATCTCGATATTTAGTCCGTTTTTCCTCCTCTTTCCGAACGATATTCATCTCGCCTGGAGCGGAAAACTCCACGACGAATATCGTTTTACTTTGACGGTCGAGGAGGACAACATCAGGCTTATTGGCTTGTATTTGCCTGAGGGTGGGGAATGAGTAGTTCCAATAGATTCGGCACCTCTCATTCTCCACCACGGACTCAATATCCCCCGGAACATAAGGCAACACCGGTGTCTCGTCTATACCGTACGAGTGTCTTAGATGGTAGTACAACACTCGTAGCGCCGCGTTATGCCTGTGGATATAGGCTGAGACCGCATAAGCTGGACATGCTGATAGCAAATGCATTACGGTCTCAGGTGCCCCACGACATTCCCTGCATCGGGTGTCAGGGACGTCTATACCCATCACGCGACTACGGTAGACGAGGGTGTTGAAGACACCATCCTGGCAGGCCATTATGAATCCCTCGGTCTCCGACTTTAGCTCACTCGAACTGAGGAAGGCAAAGGTCAAGCTTTTGGATAAGCCAAGGTCTTCGATGTTGTTGAAGAAAACACCATGCATTGGCTTATCCATATGCAGCTGTAGGAGGACCTCTGTCTCCGCAGCTTTAATGTGAGCTTTTAGCTGAACGGGTCCCAACTCGGTGACAGAGTTTGGGTTAGCCCGTTCAGTGTCGAATACGAGACCAAGTTCATCGGCTGCACGGGTTGCTGCCTTAAAGAGAAATGTTCCAATCCCTGCTTTTTCATGGTCGCGGACCATGCAGAGAAGGGGATCTGAACTCCTGATGACTTTACAGGCTCCATCCAGAACTATTCTGTTATGCAGACACTCCAAACTCAAAAGTCCACGGCCTCCCCGTTGTCTGGGAAAGTATAACCGTGGAACAGACGATTTAGGATGCAAGCTCCTATTGAGATGCATCATTTTGCGAGTTTTTACGTCGAGTTGTCGCAGCTCTTCCTGAGTCCACTTCATCACTCCGAAGGAGTAGAGAAGGATCGGAACGGCAAGCATATTAGTTGCAGCAACTTTGTTCTTCCCCGACAGTTCTGATGACCAGATCTGTCGGAGTTTATGCTGATACTTGCCGCGGAGAGAGTTCTTAACTGTGATTACCTCTTGGGAGCGGCGTTGCGCCACCCCTAGGTAAGTATAAGTCTCTCCGGCATCCAGATGATGTAGGATGCTTCCGTCTACGAGCTGGACATCCTCTCCGTATTCCTCGCATCGTCCTCTTTTGAGATGAACCGTGGCACATTTGTCGATCCCAAATTCCATTCCGATAGCATGCGTATATCCTTCCACCACCCTAAGGGACTGATGTAGGTCCCTTTCTCCAGAGGCATATAATTTTAGGTCATCCATGTAAAACAGGTGGGTGACTGTATGCCTCCGGTTGCTGGGGGTGCCGCAGCTGTACCCACGGGTATTCCTGAGTGCAACGGACAATGGCAATAGTGAGATGCAGAAGAGAAGAGGGCTGAGGGAGTCTCCCTGAAACACGCCTCTTCTAATGATGACCTGCTCTGTTTGGACTATGTCTCCACCAGATTTTATAGCGAAGCGAGTCCTCCAGAGCGGCATCAGTTGTCCAATGCATCCCACTATTTGATCGGGTACCTCAAGGCATCTGAGCAAATGCATGATTAACTCATGCGATGTTGAATCAAACGCCTTGCGGTAATCGATCCAGGCCATCGAAAGGTTACGCTTGTACTGCACGGAGTCCTGCGTGATACATCTATCGATGAGCAGGTTCTCCTTGCAGCCGGCAACCCCTTTCTTTGACCCTCTTTGCTCATATATCCGTTCATACACCGGATCAACTGCGGAGAGAATGCGTGTGTATAAGATGCGCGTAAACACCTTATAACACGCATTCAAGCACGTTATCGGTCTGTAATTCTTTGGATCAGACAAATCTCCGTTTTTGGGGATGAGCACGGTTCGCCCCTCGACAAACCACTCCGGAATCTGCTGCTCCCCATCTAGCCATGAGTTGAAAACTCTAGCCAGATGGCGGTGGGTTGCTGGAAACTTTTTCCACCAATAGTTATTCAACCCATCGGGTCCTGGAGCAGCAAAGTTCTTTGAGCCTTTGAGGGCTCTTTGAACTTCTTCCGGGGTTATCGGATTGCGCAGATCATTGAGCTCAGGCTGCCGAAGCCTCCTGCAGAATGCTCTGAACTGCGCTAGGGCTGGAGTATCTACATTGATTGGTTGCGGATACTCATTATTATTATTATTATTATTATTATTATTATTATTATTATTATTATTATAATTATTATTATTATTATTATTATTATTATTATTATTATTATTATTATTATTATTATTATTATTATTATTATTATTATTATTATTATTATTATTATTATTATTATTATTATTATTATTATTATTATTATTATTACTATTATTATTATTATTATTATCTCTACCAGATCTTATGGTGAAGCGAGTCCTCCAGAGTGGCATCAGTTGTCCAATGCATCCCACTATTTGATCGGGTACCTCAAGACATCTGAGCAAATGCATGATTAACTCATGCGGTGTTGTATCAAATGCCTTGCGGTAATCGATCCAGGCCATCGAAAGGATACGCTTATACTGCACGGAGTCCTGCGTGATACATCTATCGATGAGCAGGTTCTCCTTGCAGCCGGCAACCCCTTTATTTGACCTTCATACACCGGATCAACTGCGGAGAGAATGCGCGTGTATAATATGCGCGTAAACAACTTATAGCACGCATTCAAGTATGTTATCGGCCTGTAATTCTTTGGATCAGACAAATCTCCGTTCTTGGGGATGAGCACGGTTCTCCCCTCGACAAACCACTCCGGAATCTGCTGCTCCCCATCTAGCCATGAGTTAAAAACTCTAGCCAGATGGCGGTAGGTTGTTGGAAACTTTTTTCACCAATAGTTATTCAACCCATCAGGGCCTGGAGCAGCAAAGTTCTTTGAGCCTTTGAGGGCCCCTCGAACTTCTTCCGTGGTTATCGGATTGCGCAGATCATTGTGCTCAGACTGCCGAAGCGTCCTGCAGTAAGCTTCGAACTGCGCTAGGGCTGGAGTGTCTACATTGAGTGGTTGCGGAAATTCATAGATGTTCTTCCAGAAGGTTTCTACCCGATCAGCAGCCGGCGGGTTATCGACAACACGTGGAGGCTCTTGGAATAAGCGGGAAGGTTTATCGCGGAACTTTATGTTTTCCGCGATACTTCTCGCCCGCCTCACTAGTGACTTCTTTGCAGCCACTAGCATTCGTATCCTATCAAGACAGTGCTGTTTTATGGTAAACAGCACGCCTTGATTCAATGTGTGGTGAGCTCGTCTTAGCCTTGCAGCAATTCGCCGCACTGCCGGCGTGAAAGGCCTATTGGCCGACATGTAGTCCACCACACACTGGATACGAGACGCGTGTTGTCTCGCCGATTTGATCTTAGCTTCCATCTTGTGAACGCGTCGCTCATGTCTCCCAACAAGAGCGGTGGTGTCCCTCCTCTCTGTCTGGGATATTGCACGAGCGGCGTCGTACACGACAGAATTGATCTGCCAGATGTTGGCCTCTTCTGGAAGAACATCGCCAATCTCCGCATCCACCCGTGCCAGTTCTTGCGGCATCAAGGGCTTCATATTGTGAAGCGCCCTGCGGGTTCTGATGTCCTCCATTGGTGGTATGATGCGAGCCTCCTCTTCAGCCAGACCGACACGTGGCATATCTGCCACTTCGTTAACCGGCTGAGGAGGAGCTCTAACATAGCCTCGAGCCCGGAGATAGGAAACATAATCCCTGAGATTTTGGGCGGAAATGGCGGCATGCTCTGGGTGTCTCTCACACCAAAGAGCATGCATCCTTGCCATGTATCCTCTCCGGGCGGGCTCACTGCTCTCATTGCAATACAGAAGTCCATCCCTTAATCTATCCGTCCACTCAAAGCGTCCGTTGTCATTGCGGTTGTCGTCATTTGGCAAATCATCGTTGTTGGCCCCACCACCTTGCCTTTGACCCCTAATCCGAAGGGGTCGGTTGTGGGGGCCTCTTCCCCGATTATTTGGAACCGAGTAAAAGGGTTTACTGGGGGGTTAACCCAGTAAACCCACGGCCGACACCGGAGGGAAAGATGCCTTTTCCCTCCCGCATGCGCATGAGCTGCCGGTCCGATTTTGCATCCTTTGCTCGTGTAGGTGGTGTCGCAACTCACCAGGGCCTCAGGTGTTGGTTAACCTCCCTGCCTATTTTTTATTATTATTATTATTATTATTATTATTATTATTATTATTATTATTATTATTATTATTATTATTATTATTATTATTATTATTATTATTATTATTATTATTATTATTATTATTATTATTATTATTATTATTATTATTATTATTATTATTATTATTATTATTATTATTATTATTATTATTATTATTATTATTATTATTATTATTATTATTATTATTATTATTATTATTATCTCTTTTGAATTAAAATTCTCCATTCGGACCCTGTCTCCGATACATTCGGAGGGCGCTGGCAACATCATTACCCCAATAACCACTCCCCAAACTATGGGGTAAGCAGCTATTGGGTCCGGGAATCGTGTGCCCTGAGCAGACGTAATGAACCGAGGATGACAGCCTTCTGCATTCTTCCGGCTATGATTTCTGACATATTTCTACATGCCGGTATGATTTTTAAGTTCGAGAGTAATAATATTATCAGAACAACCATTTTTACAGAATGGTCTGGATAGAGCCTGCGGAGTTCGAAGAGTAAATCTCGATATTTCGTCCGTTTCTCCTCCTCCTTTCGGACGATATTCGTTTCGCCAGGAGCCGAAAACTCAATGACGAATATCGTCTTACTTCCATGGTCGAGGAGTACTACATCAGGCTTATTGGCCTGTATTTGCTTGAGGGTGGGAAATGAGTAGTTCCAGTAGATTCGGCACTTCTCATTCTCCACCACGGACTCAATATCCCCCGGAGCGTAAGGCAACACTGGTGTCTCGTCTATACCGTACGAGTGTCGTAGGTGGTAATATAACACTCGTAGAGCCGCGTTATGTCTGTGGATATAGGCTGAGACCGCATATGCTGGACATGCTGACAGCAAATGCATAATGGTCTCAGGCGCCTGACGGCAGGCCCTGCATCTAATATCAGGGACCTCTATACCCATCACGTGGCTTCGGTAGACCAAGGTGTTGAAGACACCATCTTGGCAGGCCATTATGAATCCCTCGGTCTCCGACTTCAGCCCACTTGACCTAAGGAAGGCGTAGGTCAAGTTCTTGGAAAAGCCAAGGTCTTCAACGTTTCTGAAGAAGACCCCATGCAAAGGCTTATCCATATGCAGCTGCAGAAGATCTGCATTCTCTGCGGCCTTTACATGGGCTTTTTGCCGAACGGGTGCCAACTCTGTGACAGAGTTAGGATCACGCCGTTTGGTGTCGAAACTGAGACCGAGTTCATCAGCCGCACGAGCTGCTGCCTTAAAGAGGAACGCTCCAATCCCTGCGTTTTCATGGTCACGGACCATGCAGAGAAGGGTGTCCAATCTCCTGATTACTTTACATGCTCCATCCAATACCATTCTGTTGTGAAGACACTCCAAACTCAAAAGTCCTCGTCCTCCTTGTTGTCGGTGGAGATATAACCGAGGAAAGGACGATTTGGGATGCAAGCTCCTGTATAGGTGCATCATCTTGCGAGTCTTTACGTCGAGTTGTCGCAGCTCCTCCTGAGTCCACTTCATTACTCTGAAGGAGTAGAGTAAGATCGGAACGGCAAGCATATTTGTGGCAGCAACTTTGTTCTTTCCCGACAGTTCTGATGACCAGATCTGTCGGAGTTTTTGCTGATACTTGCCGCGAAGAGAGTTTTTGACAGTTATAACTTCTTGAGAGTGGTGTTGTTCCACTCCCAAGTAGGTATACGTCTCTCCGGCACCCAGATGACGTAGGATGCTTCCGTCTATGAGCTGGACGTCTTCTCCGTAATCGTCGCATCGTCCTCTTTTGAGATGAACCGTTGCACATTTGTCGATCCCAAACTCCATGCCGATGGCCTGCGTATACTCCTCCACCACCCTCAAAGACTGACGTAGGTCCTTTTCACCTGAGGCATAAAGCTTAAGATCATCCATGTAGAATAGATGAGTCACCTTATGCCTACGGTTGCTGGGGGTGCCGCAGTAGTATCCACGTGTTTTTCTGAGGGCAACGGACAATGGCAATAGTGAGATGCAAAAGAGAAGGGGGCTGAGAGAATCTCCCTGAAACACTCCCCTTCTGAAGATAACCTGATCTGTTTGGACTCTAGCTTGACCTGATGTTATAGTGAAGCGAGTCCTCCAGAGTGGCATCAGTTGTTCAATGCATCTCACTATTTGATCGGGTATCGCAAGGCATCGAAGAACGTGCATGATTAGCTTATGCGATGTCGTGTCAAATGCCTTGCGATAGTCGATCCAGGCCATCGAAAGGTTACGCTTATACTGCGTGGAGTCCTGCGTAATACATCTATCGATGAGCAGATTCTCCTTGCATCCAGCGACCCCTTTCTTTGACCCTCTTTGCTCATATATCCGTTCGTACACGTGTTCAACTGCGGTGAGTATTCGCATGTACAAAATGCGGGTGAACATCTTATAACATGCGTTCAGGCATGTTATCGGCCTGTAATTTTTCGGTTCCGACAAATCTCCTGTTTTTGGGATCAGCACGGTTCGCCAAACCAACCGGGAATCTGCTGCTCACCATTCAACCATGAGTTGAAAACTCTGGCCAAATGTTGGTGGGTGCTGGGAAATTTTTTCCACCAGTAGTTCCCTAGTCCATCCGGACCTGGTGCAGCTGAGTTCTTCGAGCCCTCAAGGGCTCGTCGAACTTCTTCCGGGGTTATCGGGTCGCGCAGTTCATTGAGCTCTGGCTGTTGAAGCCTTCCGCAGAATCCTTCAAACTGCGCTAGGGCTGGAGTGTCTACATTCAGTGGTTGCGGATGTTCATAAATATCCTTCCAGAAGGTTTCTACCTGATCAGCGGCCGGCGGATTTTCTACAACACGCGGAGGCTTTTGGAACAATTGAGAAGGATTATCGCGGAATTTTGAGTTTTCCGCGATGCTCCTCAATCGCCTCACTAGTGACTTCTTTGCAGCCACTAGCATTCGTATCCTGTCAAGGCAGTGCTGGTTGGTAGTCAACAGCACTCCTTGATTCAGTGTGTGATGGGCTCTTCTTAATTTTGCCGCTATTCGGCGCACTGCTGGCGTGAAAAGCCTGTTGGCTGCCATATAGTCCATCACACAATGGATACTAGACGCGTGTTGTCTCGCCGACTTGATCTTGGCTTCCATCTTCTGTACTCGTCGCTCGTGCTTTCCAACCGACAAGAAGGGGTTCCTTCTCTCCGTTTGGGTCAGCGACTGAGCGGCTCTGTACACAGCGCTGTTAATTTGCCAGATATCAGCCTCTTCTATTAGGACATCCCGAACCTCTGCATCCACTTGGGCTAGTTGTTCTGGCTTCAGGTACTTTGGTACGTGAAGCACCCTACGTGTTCTGAAATTTTCCATTGGCGGTGCAATCAAAGGTTCCTCCTGTGCCAGACCAACTCGTGGTGGAACTGCCACTTCTGCCAGTTCGTTAGCCGGCTGGGGAGGGTCCCTGATATAGCCTCGAGCCCGAAGATGAGATACATAATCCCTGAGATTTTGTGCGGTGAAAGCGGCATGCTCTGGGTGATTTTCGCACCACAGCGCATGCATTCTCGCCATGTATCCCCTTCGGGCGGGCTCACTACTCTCGTAAAAACGCAGAAGGTCATCCCTCAATTCATTAGTCCACTCAAAGCGTCCTTGTTCGTCGCGGTCGTCATAAGCAGGCAAATCCTCGTTTACGGCCCCTCCACCTTGCCTTTGACCCCTTATCCGAGGGGGTCGGTTGTGGGGGCCTCTTCCTCGTCTGTTTGGAATCCGAGTTTCTAGGTATACCGGGGGGTTAGCCTAGTATACCCACGGCTGACATCAGAGGGAAAGCTCTTTCCCTCCCGGGTGCACCTGAGCTGCCGGTCCGGTTTAGCACCTTTTGCTCGGGGAAGTGGTGTCGCAACTCACCAGGGCCTGAGATGTTGGTTGGCCTCCCTGCTTATTATTATTATTATTATTATTATTATTATTATTATTATTATTATTATTATTATTATTATTATTATTATTATTATTATTATTATTATTATTATTATTATTATTATTATTATTATTATTATTATTATTATTATTATTATTATTATTATTATTATTATTATTATTATTATTATTATTATTATTATTATTATTATTATTATTATTATTATTATTATTATTATTATTATTATTATTATTATTATTATTATTATTATTTCCTTCAAGAGTGTACCAGTCAGGTCCTGTCTCCGGTGCTCCGACCCATCCGGAGGACGCGCTGGTGTCGTTTACCTCAATAACCACTCCCTACGTCCGTAGGGTGAGTGATTATTGGGTCCGAGAGTCATGTGTTCTGAGCAGACGAAGGAAACCAAGGATGACGGCCTTCTGCATTCGAGCGGCTAGGATTTGTGCCATATTACGGCAGGCCGGTATCAACTTCAAATTAGAGAGCAGTGTGTCCATCATTCCACCAAGGACTCCTATAATCAGAACCACCATTTTGACAGAATGGTCCGGATACAACCTGCGGAGTTCAAAGAGATGATCTCGATATTTAGTCCGTTTTTCCTCCTCTTTCCGAACGATATTCATCTCGCCTGGAGCGGAAAACTCCACGACGAATATCGTTTTACTTCGACGGTCGAGGAGGACAACATCAGGCTTATTGGCTTGTATTTGCCTGAGGGTGGGGAATGAGTAGTTCCAATAGATTCGGCACCTCTCATTCTCCACCACGGACTCAATATCCCCCGGAACATAAGGCATCACCGGTGTCTCGTCTATACCGTACGAGTGTCTTAAATGGTAGTACAACACTCGTAGCGCCGCGTTATGCCTGTGGATATAGGCTGAGACCGCATAAGCTGGACATGCTGATAGCAAATGCATTACGGTCTCAGGTGCCCCACGACATTCAGTGCATCTGGTGTCAGGGACGTCAATACCCATCACGCGACTACGGTAGACGAGGGTGTTGAAGACACCATCCTGGCAGGCCATTATGAATCCCTCGGTCTCCGACTTTAGCTCACTCGAACTGAGGAAGGCAAAGGTCAAGCTTTTGGATAAGCCAAGGTCTTCGATGTTGTTGAAGAAAACACCATGCATTGGCTTATCCATATGCAGCTGTAGGAGGACCTCTGTCTCCGCAGCTTTAATGTGAGCCTTTAGCTGAACGGGTCCCAACTCGGTGACAGAGTTTGGGTTAGCCCGTTCAGTGTCGAATACGAGACCAAGTTCATCGGCTGCACGGGTTGATGCCTTAAAGAGAAATGCTCCATTCCCTGCTTTTTCATGGTCGCGGACCATGCAGAGAAAGGGATCTGAACTCCTGATGACTTTCCAGCCCCATTATTATTATTATTATTATTATTATTATTATTATTATTATTATTATTATTATTATTATTATTATTATTATTATTATTATTATTATTATTATTATTATTATTATTATTATTATTATTATTATTATTATTATTATTATTATTATTATTATTATTATTATTATTATTATTATTATTATTATTATTATTATTATTATTATTATTATTATTATTATTATTATTATTATTATTATTATTATTATTATTATTATTATTATTATTATTATTATTATTATTATTATTATTATTATTATTATTATTATTATTATTTTTTCCCGTTGGGAATGTACCAGTCAGGCCCTGTCTCCGGTGCTCCGACACATCCGGAGGGCGCGCTGGTGTCGTTAACCCCAATAACCACTCCCTACGTCCGTAGGGTGAGTGACTATTGGGTCCGAGAATCATGTGCCCTGAGTAGACGGAGCGAACCAAGGATGACGGCCTTCTGCATTCTTGCTGCTAAGATTTCTGCCATATTACGGCAAGCAGGTATTATCTTCAAGTTGGAGAGCAGTGTGTCCATCATTCCACCAAGGACTCCTATGATCAGAACCACCATTTTGACAGAATGGTCCGGATATAACCTGCGGAGTTCAAAGAGAAGATCTCGATATTAAGTCCGTTTTTCCTCCTCTTTTCGAACGATATTCATTTCGCCTGGAGCGGAAAACTCCATGACGAATATCGTTCTACTTTGGTGGTCGAGGAGGACAACTTCAGGCTTATTGGCTTGTATTTGCCTGAGGGTGGGGAATGAGTAGTTCCAATAGATCCGGCACCTCTCATTCTCCACCACGGACTCAATATCCCCCGGAACATAAGGCAACACCGGTGTCTCGTCTATACCGTACGAGTGTCGTAGATGGTAGTATAACACTCGTAGCGCCGCGTTATGCCTGTGGATATAGGCTGAGACCGCATAAGATGGGCATGCTGATAGCAAATGCATTACGGTCTCAGGTGCCCCACGACATGCCCTGCATCGGGTGTCAGGGACGTCTATACCCATCACGCGACTACGGTAGACGAGGGTGTTGAAGACACCATCCTGGCAGGCCATTATGAATCCCTCGGTCTCCGACTTTAGCTCACTCGCCCTGAGGAAGGCAAAGGTCAAGCTTTTGGATAAGCCAAGGTCTTCGATGTTATGAAAGAAGACACCATGCATTGGCTTATCCATATGTAGCTGTAGCAGGACCTCTGTCTCCGCAGCTTTGATGTGAGCTTTTTGCTGAACGGGTCCCAACTCGGTGACAGAGTTTGGGTTAGCCCGTTCAGTGTCGAATACGAGACCGAGTTCATCGGCCGCACGGGTTGCTGCCTTAAAAAGAAATGCTCCAATCCCTGCTTTTTCATGGTCGCGGACCATGCAGAGAAGGGGATCTGAACTCCTGATGACTTTACAGGCCCCATCCAGAACCATTCTGTTATGCATACACTCCAAACTCAAAAGTCCACGGCCTCCCCGTTGTCTGGGAAAGTATAACCGTGGAACGGACGATTTAGGATGCAAGCACCTATTGAGATGCATCACTTTGCGAGTTTTAACGTCGAGTTGTCGCAGCTCTTCCTTAGTCCACTTCATTACTCCGAAAAAGTAGAGAAGGATCGGAACGGCAAGCATATTGGTTGCAGCAACTTTGTTCTTCCCCGACAGTTCTGATGACCAGATCTGTCGGAGTTTATGCTGATACTTGCCGCGGAGAGAGTTCTTAACTGTGAATACCTCTTGGGAGTGGCGTTGCTCCACCCCTAGGTAAGTATACGTCTCTCCGGCATCCAGATGATGTAGGATGCTTCCGTCTACGAGCTGGACATCCTCTCCGTATTCCTCGCATCGTCCTCTTTTGAGATGAACCGTGGCACATTTGTCGATCCCAAATTCCATTCCGATAGCATGCGTGTACTCTTCCACCACCCTAAGGGACTGATGTAGGTCCCTTTCTCCAGAGGCATATAATTTGAGGTCATCCATGTAAAACAGATGGGTGACTTTATGCCTCCGGTTGCTGGGGGTGCCGCAGTTGTACCCACGGGTATTCCTGAGTACAACGGACAATGGCAATAGTGAGATGCAGAAGAGAAGAGGGCTGAGGGAGTCTCCCTGAAACACGCCTCTTCTAATGATGACCTGCTCTGTTTGGACTATGTCTCTACCAGATCTTATGGTGAAGCGAGTCCTCCAGAGTGGCATCAGTTGTCCAATGCATCCCACTACTTGATTGGGTACCTCAAGACATCTGAGCAAATGCATGATTAACTCATGCGATGTTGTATCAAATGCCTTGCGGTAATCAATCCAGGCCATCGAAAGGTTACGCTTATACTGCACGGAGTCCTGCGTGATACATCTATCGATGAGCAGGTTCTCCTTGCAGCCGGCGACCCCTTTCTTTGACCCTCGTTGCTCATATATCCGTTCATACACCGGATCAACTGCGGAGAGAATGCGCGTGTATAAGATGCGCGTAAACAACTTATAGCACGCATTCAAGCATGTTATCGGCCTGTAATTCTTTGGATCAGACAAATCTCCGTTCTTGGGGATGAGCACGGTTCGCCTCTCGACAAACCACTCCGGAATCTGCTGCTCCCCATCTAGCCATGAGTTAAAAACTCTTGCCAGATGGCGGTGGGTTGTTGGAAACTTTTTCCACCAATAATTATTCAACCCATCAGGGCCTGGAGCAGCAAAGTTCTTCGAGCCTTTGAGGGCCCCTCGAACTTCTTCCGTGGTTATCGGATTGCGCAGATCATTGTGCTCAGGCTGCCGAAGCGTCCTGCAGTAAGCTTCGAACTGCGCTAGGGCTGGAGTGTCTACATTGAGTGGTTGCGGAAACTCATAGATGTTCTTCCAGAAGGTTTCTACCCGATCAGCAGCCGGCGGGTTATCGACAACACGTGGAGGCTCTTGGAATAAGCGGGAAGGTTTATCGCGGAACTTTATGTTTTCCGCGATACTTCTCGCTCGCCTCACTAGTGACTTCTTTGCAGCCACTAGCATTCGTATCCTATCAAGACAGTGCTGTTTTATGGTAAACAGCACGCCTTGATTCAATGTGTGGTGAGCTCGTCTTAGCCTTGCAGCAATTCGCCGCACTGCCGGCGTGAAAGGCCTATTGGCCGACATGTAGTCCACCACACACTGGATACGAGACGCGTGTTGTCTCGCCGACTTGATCTTAGCTTCCATCTTGTGAACGCGTCGCTCATGCCTCCCAACAAGAGCAGTGGTGTCCCTCCTCTCCGTCTGGGATATTGCACGAGCGGCGTGGTACACGACAGAATTAATCTGCCAGATGTTGGCCTCTTCTGGAAGAACATCGCCAATCTCCGCATCCACCCGTGCCAGTTCTTGCGGCTTCAAGGGCTTCATATTGTGAAGCGCCCTGCGGGTTCTGATGTCCTCCATTGGTGGTATGATGCGAGCCTCCTCTGCAGCCAGACCGACACGTGGCATATCTGCCACTTCGTTAACCGGCTGAGGAGGAGCTCTAACATAGCCTCGAGCCCGGAGATAGGATACATAATCCCTGAGATTTTGGGCGGAAACGGCGGCATGCTCTGGGTGTCTCTCACACCAAAGAGCATGCATCCTTGCCATGTATCCTCTCCGGGCGGGCTCACTGCTCTCATAGCAATACAGAAGTCCATCCCTTAATCTATCCGTCCACTCAAAGCGTCCGTTGTCATTGCGGTTGTCGTCATTTGGCAAATCATCGTTGTTGGCCCCACCACCTTGCCTTTGACCCCTAATCCGAGGGGGTCGGTTGTGGGGGCCTCTTCCCCGATTATTTGGAACCGAGTAAAAGGGTTTACTGGGGGGTTAACCCAGCAAACCCACGGCCGACACCGGAGGGAAAGATGCCTTTTCCCTCCCGGATGCGCATGAGCTGCCGGTCCGATTTTGCATCCTTTGCTCGGGTAGGTGGTGTCGCAACTCACCAGGGCCTCAGGTGTTGGTTGACCTCCCTGCCTATTATTATTATTATTATTATTTTTTTTTTCTCCTTAGGAGTGTACCAGTCAGGCCCTGTCTCCGGTGCTCCGACCCATCCGGAGGGCGCGCTGGTGTCGTTAACCCCAATAACCACTCCCTACATCCGTAGGGTGAGTGATTATTGGGTCCGAGAATCGTGTGCCCTGAGTAGACGAAGCGAACCAAGTATAACGGCCTTCTGCATTCTTGCTGCTAAGATTTCTGCCATATTACGGCAAGCAGGTATTATTTTCAAATTGGAGAGCAGTGTGTCCATCATTCCACCAAGGACTCCTATGATCAGAACCACCATTTTGACAGAATGGTCCGGATATAACCTGCGGAGTTCAAAGAGAAGATCTCGATATTTAGTCCGTTTTTCCTCCTCTTTTCGAACGATATTAATTTCGCCTGGAGCGCAAAACTCCATGACGAATATCGTTCTACTTTGGTGGTCGAGGAGGACAACATCAGGCTTATTGGCTTGTATTTGCCTGAGGGTGGGGAATGAGTAGTTCCAATAGATTCGGCATCTCTCATTCTCCACCACGGACTCAATATCCCCCGGAGCATAAGGCAACACCGGTGTCTCGTCTATACCGTACGAGTGTCGTAGGTGGTAGTACAACACTCGTAGCGCCGCGTTATGCCTGTGGATATAGGCTGAGACCGCATAAGATGGGCATGCTGATAGCATCGGGTGTCAGGGACGTCTATACCCATCACGCGACTACGGTAGACAAGGGTGTTGAAGACACCATCCTGGCAGGCCATTATGAATCCCTCGGTCTCCGACTTTAGCTCACTCGACCTGAGGAAGGCAAAGGTCAAGCTTTTGGATAAGCCAAGGTCTTCGATGTTATGAAAGAAGACACCATGCATTGGCTTATCCATATGTAGCTGTAGCAGGACCTCTGTCTCCGCAGCTTTTATCTGAGCTTTGTGCTGAACGGGTCCCAACTCGGTGACAGAGTTTGGGTTAGCCCGTTCAGTGTCGAAAACGAGACCGAGTTCATCGGCCGCACGGGTAGCTGCCTGAAAAAGGAATGCTCCAATCCCTGCTTTCTCATGGTCGCGGACCATGCAGAGAAGGGGATCTGAACTCCTGATGACTTTACAGGCCCCATCCAGAACCATTCTGTTATGCAGACACTCCAAACTCAAAAGTCCACGGCCTCCCCGTTGTCTGGAAAAGTATAACCGTGGAACGGACGATTTAGGATGCAAGCTCCTATTGAGATGCATCATTTTGCGAGTCTTAACGTCAAGTTGTCGCAGCTCTTCCTTAGTCCACTTCATCACTCCGAAAGAGTAAAGAAGGATCGGAACGGCAAGCATATTAGTTGCAGCAACTTTGTTCTTCCCCGACAGTTCTGATGACCAGATCTGTCGGAGTTTATGCTGATACTTGCCGCGGAGAGAGTTTTTAACTGCAAATACCTCTTGGGAGCGGCGTTGTTCCACCCCAAGGTAGGTATAAGTCTCTCCGGCATCCAGATGATGTAGGATGCTTCCGTCTACGAGCTGGACATCCTCTCCGTATTCCTCGCATCGTCCTCTTTTGAGATGAACCGTGGCACATTTGTCGATCCCAAATTCCATACCGATAGCATGCGTATATTCTTCCACCACCCTAAGGGACTGATGTAGGTCCCTTTCTCCAGAGGCATACAATTTGAGGTCATCCATGTAAAATAGATGGGTGACATTATGCCTCCGGTTGCTGGGGGTGCCGCAGTTGTACCCACGGGTATTCCTGAGCGCAACGGACAATGGCAATAGTGAGATGCAGAAGAGAAGAGGGCTAAGGGAGTCTCCCTGAAACACACCTCTTCTAATGATGACCTGCTCTGTTTGGACTATGTCTCTACCAGATCTTATGGTGAAGCGAGTCCTCCAGAGCGGCATCAGTTGTCCAATGCATCCCACTATTTGACCGGGTACCTCAAGGCATCTGAGCAAATGCATGATTAACTCATGTGATGTTGTATCAAATGCCTTGCGGTAATCGATCCAGGCCATCGAAAGGTTACGCTTATACTGCACGGAGTCCTGCGTAATACATCTATCGATGAGCAGGTTCTCCTTGCACCCGGCGACCCCTTTCTTTGACCCTCTTTGCTCATTTATCCGTTCAAACACCGGATCAACTGCGGAGAGAATGCGCGTGTATAAGATGCGCGTAAACACCTTATAACACGCATTCAAGCATGTTATCGGCCTGTAATTCTTTGGATCAGACAAATCTCCGTTTTTGGGGATGAGCACGGTTCGCCCCTCGACAAACCACTCTGGAATCTGCTGCTCCCCATCTAGCCATGAGTTGAAAACTCTGGCCAGATGGCGGTGGGTTGTTGGAAACTTTTTCCACCAATAGTTATTCAACCCATCAGGGCCTGGAGCAGCGAAATTCTTAGAGCCTTTTAGGGCCCCTCGTACTTCTTCCGTGGTTATCGGAATGCGCAGATCATTGAGCTCAGGCTGCCGAAGCCTCCTGCAAAATGCTTCGAACTGCGCTAGGGCTGGAGTATCTACATTGAGTGGTTGCGAATACTCATAGATATTCTTCCAGAATGTTTCCACCCGATCTGCAGCCGGCGGGTTATCGACAACACGTGGAGGCTCTTGGAATAAGCGAGAAGGTTTATCGCGGAACTTTATGTTTTCCGCGATACCTCTCGCCCGCCTCACTAGTGACTTCTTTGCAGCCACTAGCATTCGTATCCTATCAAGGCAGTGCTGTTTGATGGTGAACAGCACACCTTGATTTAATGTGTGGTGAGCTCGTCTCAGTTTTGCGGCAATTCGCCGCACTGCGGGCGTGAAAGGCCTATTGGCCGCCACGAAGTCCACCACACACTGGATACGAGACGCGTGTTGTCTCCCCGACTTGATCTTGGCTTCCATCTTGTGTACACGTCGTTCATGCCTCCCTAACAAAGCGGTGGTGTCCCTCCTCTCCGTTTGGGATAGAGCATGAGCGGCGTCGTACACGACAGAATTGATCTGCCAGATGTCAGCCTCTTCTGGAAGAACATCGCCAATCTCCGCATCCACCCGTGCCAGTTCTTGCGGCTTCAGGGGCTTCATATTGTGAAGCGCCCTGCGGGTTCTGATATCCTCCATCAGTGGAACAATGCGATTCTCCTCCACAGCCAAACCGACACGTGGCATATCTGCCACTTCGATAACTGGCTGAGGAGGAGCTCTAACGTAGCCTCGAGCCCGAAGATGGGATACATAATCCCTGAGATTTTGTGCGGAAAACGCTGCATGCTCTGGGTGTCTCTCACACCACAGAGCATGCATTCTCGCCATGTATCCTCTCCGGGCGGGCTCACTGCTCTCGTAGCAATGCAGAAGTCCGTCCCTTAATTCGTCCGTCCACTCAAAGCGTCCGTTGTTATCGCGGTCGTCATCGTTTGGCAAATCGTCGTTGGCCCCACCACCTTGCCTATGACCCCTAATCCGAGGGGGTCGGTTGTGGGGGCCTCTTCCTCGATCGTTTGGAACCGAGTAGTAGAGTTTACTGGGGGGTTAACCCAGTAAACCCACGGCCGACACCGATGGGAAAGATGCTTTTTCCCTCCCGGATGCGCATGAGCTGCCGGTCCGATTTTGCATCCTTTGCTCGGGTAGGTGGTGTCGCTACTCACCAGGGCCTTAGGTGTTGGTTGACTTCCCTGCCTTTTATTATTATTATTATTATTATTATTATTATTATTATTATTATTATTATTATTATTATTATTATTATTATTATCATTATTATTATTATTATTATTATTATTATTATTATTATTATTATTATTATTATTATTATTATTATTATTATTATTATTATTATTATTATTATTATATTATTATTATTATTATTATTATTATTATTATTATTATTATTATTATTATTATTATTATATATGGTGGAAATTTCATCATGACAAACGATAGGCTACGTTATTCCACTTTGATCATCAAAATGTTTCCAGCCATCAGAAAAACTATGATTTCACAATGATGAAAACTTGAGCTCAATTTATAAACTCGTCCGCCGTAGCAACAGTCGACGCAGCCGTTGCAAATGCAGTTATGGAAAAACTTGTTAATTCACAAACTTGCCGACCGCTGTACCAGCGCCTGTGTATTCAGTATAAAATTAAATTTCAATAATATGAGAAAATTATTCCAAAAGAGTTTAAAACAACCCTACATCTATCATTGTATGTCACTCACCTAGAGTAATCTAATAAATAAAACCAGAAAACGCCGTAGCTGTCAGAGATGAAAGTTAGTTATCTTTCTGCGGCAACTGCAGCGGCAACGTATCGCCGCGGAGCCGGAATTTATAAACAGTTGTACCATTGTTTAAACAATGGTTGTACCTACTCATGTTCGACTGCGTCAACTGTAGCTACGGCTACAGAGTTTATAAATTGAGCAAGATGTATATAAACCATAGAAATATATATTATAAACTTACTCTAGAATGCTAATCCCCATGTCAAATGTGTTGTAAAAAGTTCAGGCTAGTCCGCAATGCGCAAGCGCGTCATTAGTGATTTTTGTAAAAGGCCCGGTTTTAGTAAATTATTATGGTACTTGTGAAGATCAACAAACGTTAATTCTGAATCTCGGAGAATAAGGTTGGAAACCTCACTGTGCTTATACCTGTTATTTGTATTTAACCGATTTGAATACATATTTCTGAAGCGACTGATTTTTGGTATCACATTCACTTTTCAGCTGTAGTTAACCAACAAAAACCTACGGAGCCACCCCAAATCGTCGGTGCGAATTTCAAGAAAGCACTGGATTGGAAAATAAATTGAAAGTACAAAAAACTATGAAAATTTATTTCAGCTAATATCATGAATAATTTCAAGTCAAATTGGATTTATAAAATTTTGGATGCTTGGAAGTTCGAGGTTTTTTTTCTAGAACGATTCATGTCAAAATACGCAACTGCATTTAATTTAAATCATTTGAAGAGATTAACATGCTATTTCTACGAGTATTTCTGGTTGTATTACCTTTGTGCAATTTCCACAATGGGGGTGCATGAAAAAGTGATGCCAGAAGCATTCTCCTTACCATCAAATGAAAGCACTTCCATATCGACATTAATTTTCTGAGGCGATTCTGTGTATGTTTAGTACTTTTTGTAGGAATCTAGAACTCATAATATAAGCGGTGTGGTAGAAAGTTGTATCATTCGCCATGCATGCTTACGCAGACACAGTATTGGTACTGCACTAGGTTTCAAATCATTCTATTGTCGTTTTCACATGAATCTTCATGAGGAAAATGTCTGCCACAAATTACAATTTTCTCATTCAAATGTTCTGCTGGGGTCTCTTCTTGAAAACAATAATAAAAATCATGCCTTTTTTGTCAAGCTAAAATAATATTTAAGCTATTTTGAGCAAAGTATATAGGTACATACATACATACATACATTTCAGGTATTTTTCTTTTATACAACACTAAACAGTTCATTGTTTATTTTTAGGAAGAAACGGCTTTATTAGAAATTGTCTTTGAAGGAACAAAATTAATGCAAATTCACGAAAGATGAAAGAATAACCAATGACAACAAACACCATATACAACGACAAGACAAAATCTGAAATTTCAAAAACCGACTCTGTCTCTGACAAGAGTGACAGATCTTAGTGACAAGTCTTTCTGTTGATGAAAAAGCACTGTTGCACGGTCATTATAATTACAGTAACATAGGGTATATTATTGTTTTAAATAAATTTCTTTTGCTCCTAAAATTCGGAGTAATCATCTCTAAAAGGTTCTTTTCGGTTTCAAAAAGTCCTAAATGCGCTGTCAAATTTTTCTCTTTCAAGACACATGTGTTTTATTGCATAACATAACATAACAAAAAACTCTGAATTGGAACACCAAATAACTTTCAAACTTGGCAACGATCTACCCAAACTACACTGATGACGCGCATGCGCACATCGTAAACGGGCCGCATACGCGGCATGCTTTTCACCGTGAAAATTGGCGGGATTAGCATTCTAGAGTAAGTATATAATATATATTTTTATGATATAAGCCATGGTGTAATCACTTATATCTGTGAAATTGTTACCCAAAACTGTCGATGTACGGCCAACATGATTTCTGATATTTTAATGCGGTAGGATATCTTACGCTTCATAACATAGATGGCGGAAAATCATTACAGATTGATGACTTGACATAATGTTATGATGACTCTGTCATAACCATTTCATGTTTACTTGTTAATGTTTACATCAATTCATGATAATTCATAAACATGTTTAACATGCTTGTTTAATAAATCAAAAATCTGATTAGACATTTTCAATTAAGTAGTTGAATATGTGATATGTACTGAAGTTCACGTGGCAGCATTTTTTAAGCGTGATTTCGTTAACCAGGGAATTTATCTGTGGCTTCAAAGGTGAGTAACTTCTTTATTACTAAATTCCGCTTAAATAATTGGTAAAGGTAAGCTTATCGGGCTCATTCTCGAAACAAAAAGAAAAGTGGTTTTACTTACGTAGTTTTATCTCCTGAACACGAATCCGAAAGAATTTCATGGAGGTCTCTTATACTTTTCGAGTTATGACTTTTTTTATCTTGAAAATCGACCATTTTCAAAGACAATTTTTTTAGTAAAACTCGCAGAAAATACCTCCTTCTTTTTGCTGACACTTTTTTCATTCCCTAATCAACTCTCATTTCACAATTACAAGCACCAAAACCAAACTTTTTTCGGAAATAATTAACCTTCTTATATTTCACTATTCTCAACCTCCGTTCTAGAGATGTGGAAAGGGTTATGTATACTTTGTAAGAAGGTTGATTTTTTGTATGAAATGTTTGGTTTTAGTACTTGTATTTGTGAAATAGGAGTTGATTACGGTTCCAAAAAAGGGCCAACAAAAAGAAGGAGGCATTTTCTTCGGTTTTTGACCGAAAAAATCGTGTTTGAAAATTGACTATTTTCAAGATTCAAATGGTCATCTCGAAAAGTATAAGAGACCCCCACGAAATTCTTTCGGATTCGTGTTTAGGAGATAAAACTGTGGAGTAACACCACTTTTCTTTTTGTTTCGAGAATGAGCCCGATAAGTTTACCTTTACCAAATAATTGCTCATCAACTATCGTTTTATATAATTTATAGTGCAATAAACGATAGTGTAGATCAAACATTTAGATATTTTCATAGAAAACACCTCAAATCTCTTTAAAATAAAGATGAAAAATTGTGTTTGGTTCCCATTAGTTTTTTTGGCACTGCTACAGAAAATGTAATGAATAGATCTTTGTTGAGGTAACAAACATAATTAACCGCTCGATTTGTATTGTTATTGTGAATTAAAACTATAACTTAAAATTGATTGAAGTAGTGCATAGAAAAAGGTTGGGAATAGGTAGTGAGATGTCATGAAGATATAGTTCAGCCTAGAAATGAAGCTGCATTTACTTTCACAAATGACGACATTGACAACTTCTCGCCACAGATTCTAATGAAAAGTTACCAACTCCTGAGTTGAATTTATTATGAGAGGTGTGGGAAGTATCAGCTCCTACATATCAGTCGTTTGGGAGAACAATACAGGGAAAGTAATTTGGGTAGATAATTCTTCATTTCTGGTAATTTTTGAGGATAGAAATTTGACTCCTATATAAAGCAAGAAAACTTCGAAAATGTTGGTAACAAATTAGTCCATAATTTGCTGCCTTTTTGTCGCTATTCAGTTGCAGAGAAAAAAAAATTGTCGGTCATTTATTTTCAAATATTTGCGATGTTTCGCTAACTTCATATGAAGTTAGCGTAATTTTTTATTCTTTACAGTTCTAAAGTACCCATAATTTGCCGCCTTTTTGTCGCAAATTAGTTGTGGGAAAAAATGTATAGTAAAAAAATTCGTTGTTTCGCTAACTTAATATGAAGTAAGCAAAACCACTTCTGTAATTTCTATTTTTTCACAGGTCTGAAGTATCCATAATTTGCCACCTTATTGTCGATAATTAGTTTCGGAGAAAAAAGGTTGTCGATCTTTTTTTTGCAATGTTCAATAAATACACATGGATGGAGAGAAACAACTTTCGTAACGTTTGTGTTTCGTCAAATTCAGAATATTGATTAATCTCCGCTTTTACGTTGCAAAAGTGGTATTTTTGTGGCTGCAAAACAAAAGTGATATTATTCATGGATTTCTAGATACGAAAACAAGAATTCTCTCCACTCCCTTGTCATATTCGTATTCTAAACCATTTTTCTCAAAATAACCAACAATACTATAAAATGCACTTATTTCTGAATCTTTCATACTAAGAATAAATACAGAATGGAGAAACCTCAAAAGTACTTACATTGGAATTACCTTTTATTAAAAATTATGAAAACATAATGATTACATACCGGAGTGAAAATAGCAAGACGGCATCGCCAGCAAGATGCAGCGCTACGCTTCGATAAAATCGTGCTCGGTGTTACGGCAGCGTATGGGTATTCATTTTATCTTGTTTATTTTTGTTCGTGTTCGTGAAATATTTTCATAAATACATACAGGAAAAATAAAAACCTATTTTTCTTCAAAGCACAGTAGCTACAGAGAACTCATGAATATTAATCAATTTTGGTCTCACTTCAATAATAATGCTGAAACTTCATTTCATTGAAAAATTATCCACTCAAACCCATTCCATCCCGAGGAAATAACGAAATAAAAGTTTTTGGATAATATTATTATCATTTTGCTGTTTTGTTTTTCGAAGAATATTGAAAAACGAAATGTGGAATAATTTTAATGTGAAAATTGATTTTGTATATAGCATCCATTTGACCTCCTCATGACCTTCTCTTAACAAGAGTGTCAAATCAATGCTACAAAATCAACTTCCACAATCAACGTTTTCAACACTTCATTTTTATAATGATAAGAATGAGTGTCACTTCACCAAATGTATATGGTTATTTTAAATCATACAATAATACAGAAAACGCCCAATGTTGATAAAATAAAAATGAAGAACTCGCCATACGTAAAAACCTTTAGAATAGGAGTAGCATGAGTTTTTGACCCAATTGGCTATTCTTCCTTTACAGAATATACGTTCATTTCATTCCCTTGTAAATTAATATCCAGAAATATTTATTTCGTTATTTCCACGGAATGGAATTGGTTTGAATGAATAATTTTTCAATGATATAAATTCTCAACATTATTTCAGTAAGGCCAAAATTCATTAATTTTCATTAGTTCGATGAAGGGTACATGGTTTCCCCTGTAGCAACTATGCATTGAAGAAAAATAGATTTCCATTTTTCCAGCATGTTTATATGAATATATTTCACCAACACGAACGAAAATAAACTTGATAAAATGAATACCCATACGCTGCCGCGACACCGAGCACGATTTTATCGAAGCGTAGCGCTGCCTCTTGCTGGCGATGCCGTCTTGCTAGTTTCACTTCGGTATGTAATCATTGTTTTCATAATTTTTAATGAAAGTTTATTTCAATGTAAGAACTTTTGATGTTTCACCATTTTGTTTTTATTATTAGTATGAAAGGTTCAGAAATATGGTTATTTGTTTTACTAGGCATGAAAGCACAAGATTTGATGCCGCGGCTGGTGTTTCATAGCCGAGCGTAGCGAGGCTATGAAACCAGCCAAGGCATTAAATCTGCTTTTCTGCCGTGTGAAACATATAATTTTTTCTTCAAATTTGTTCCAATTCCACGCAAAATTGACTTTTTCATATTTGAATTGCGTTTCATTATCAATATCCAAATAACTAAATTATTTTATCAAAGGTAACTGTGCCCTGCGTTACTATGTTTACCGCTGATGACGTTTGTTGAATATGTTTGTTTACTGTTTACTTTGTCATTGTCAATTTTGAAAAGTTGTCATGTTAGAAATGGATTTACTGCAAAGTGAGGATGAATTGATGTAATTAACACCACCTGAGATAAGAGACCAGGCGCAAGATGTGGAATTTAACCTTTTACCGGAAAAATCAAGAACTGTATATGAACTCACATACAGCAGATTCATGGAATATAGACAGAAGAAAAATATAGGATCTTTTTCTGAAAATGTGCTGATTGTCTATTTTTCCGATCTTTCAAAGAAATTGAACGAACTTTTATTGCCTAGGCAGTAAAAGTGGACTTTTTCTGCCTAGGCTTTAAAAGTACAACTTCTAAGCCTGCCAAGTGTCATTAAAAGGCCGCTTTTAATGTCATTCGGAGAAAAAATATTTTTTATAGTATTGTTGGTTATTTTGAGGAAAATGGTATAGAATACGAGGATGTCTAGGGAGTGGATAGAGTTCGTGATAAATGAATATTTTGAATTTGATGTAAGACAAACATTACGAAAGTTGTTTCTCAACATACATGTGTATTTATTAAACATCGCATTTTTTTTCTCAGCAACTAATTAGCGATAGAAAAGGTGGCATTTTGTGGATATTTCAGACCTGTGAAAAAATAGAAATTACGGAAGTTGTTTCGCTAACTTCATATGAAGAGCCCTTATCGAATAACCATCATCAACTTCATTTTTTAAATACAACGTTTTTTCGAATAATACAGTTTTTTGAATTATTCTTTATTTTAAATTCAATGACATTTTCATTATAAGTCATTTCATATAATGAAGTTGGCGTCCATTTCCAGTTTTATTGAAAATTGTCAGCCATTTGAAATTATGATTACAAATTTCCAGAAATCTATTTCCAGTAGTTTTCCATTATCAGCTAGTCGTGATGCACCCTGTACATAGCGTACGTCCAATGTGGACTACATTTGAATGTAACCTCAGACCATTCAATAACAACATAAACATTTTTCGATTTTTGTATGTGCATATATTATGCCATTACAAATTTCATGCACCTTTTCAAATATTGAATTTTAAGCAATATAAAATTTTACCAGTCGTTACCTAATAATAATTTCTCTGTAATCTATTATTTCCTGTTGTGACCCAAAAAAGCACAAGGAAATATACCTTCCTGGGTTCAGATATTACCTATTTCCGTACCATCCTTTGTTCAACTCAAGACAATAGCAAAATTGAATTGCGATAACATTGCCATAACAGAAACTGGTATTACGTTTCTATGCGTAGATCCTGGCGATCGCTATTTCTATGGAAACTAAGTTATTCACGAAATAATCCAGCCGTATATCACTCTACGTATAAATATTTGTTGTTGTTCTATAATTTGTATTACTTTTTTTTTTTCGATAATAAAAATGAATAGAAATTTTCCTAACAAAATACTTTTTGCATCATTGTGCTTTCAGTTTTATGTGCAACTATTTCAAAATATTCATTAATTTATTGTATAGTCTATCCATTCCTAATTGGAACGGCAATAAAAATAAGAGCAATACGATGGGTGTTCATAATCACTGCCCGACAAATGGCAAATGTGTATACTACCAGTGCTTTTATTTGCAAAGCGTCCCTGGTATAATCATAAACATGTCTGGCCTGTGGCCCCTAGTCCCCAGGTAGTTAGTAAACGTGCCCTCAAGGGTAGTTGAGGAATAAAGGCTCGGCTAGCTGGACTGACTGAATACAAATTAGTTAGCCACTTAACAATATTTCTTTATCAGTGCCGGGTGTTCGTTGAAAAAAATTACGAGTATTCGGTGTGATTATTTGTGTTTTCATTGTAATTTAGAGTTTTCGACTCGGAAATCAACTACCTGAAATTTCGTAATTTCGTAAAAGTTTTTCATAATTACTCAGGGTGGAAAAATTCAGTTGAAATACCATGTGTCTACTTTTACATGGGGGTGATCAATTGATATGATTGTAAGGATAAGTAACTGGAAAAATTCCACTGAAAAATAATATACCGACGCCTATGTCGAGGCGGGAATTCCTTCTCTGTGCTGTTCCAATTGGTATTGGAAATACTATACATTCCAAGCAAAATTATGCTCAAATATTTTGATACTTTTTTCTATTATATTTATTATAGATCCTGAGATATAATTAACTAAAAATAAAACTTTTTAGAGAAAAGCTTTTATTTAAATAAAAAAGAAGAAAATAGATTTTAAAGTGAATTGATCCCATCATTTTGTTACATTATAAAATTTTAAATGATATAAAAGCTCGTCACGAGAATAAATCTTGAGGTAATTTATAATTTAATTTACAATAAGAAAGAAATACAGATACTTCTCGCGACAAGTTTTTATATCATTTAAAATTTTATAATGTAACAAAATTATGGGTTTGATTTACTTTGAAATTTATTTTCTTCTTTTTAGTGCATTTAAATAGATTCTTTTCTCTAAAAAGTTTTTTTTTAAGTTTATAATTTACGGATGTTTTTGATTTATATTCCTTTTCCGAATTCCTTTGCGTTCTCTATCTAGCTTATGAGGGGGGACAGGGGGTGAAATTTTTTCAAACCATAATATTCGACTGTCAGATATTTCATACGATTTTTGAGGATTTTTCCGATATTGATTTCGCGAGTTTTCCAACCCGTTTCTAGAAGAGAGTGGGGGGTGAGCCCACCCTATCTAATTTTTTTCCGCTGTAATTTTTGACGACCAAAACCGTCAAGAAAACTTCCGAAACCCTACACGATCTCTATCTAGCTTTCGGGGTCAGGGAGGGGGGACAATTCTTCCGACAGTAATGTATTGTCATCGGAAATGAACCAACATGTGAAATTTCAATTCCATTTGATAAGAGGAAGTGGTTCTAATTCAGCTTGCAAGATTTGTACTCATCTAATAAAGAAAACACATTCAGAGCA
Source organism: Chrysolina oricalcia (assembly GCA_944452925.2). NCBI lineage: Eukaryota > Metazoa > Arthropoda > Insecta > Coleoptera > Chrysomelidae > Chrysolina > Chrysolina oricalcia. The sequence continues at coordinate 21,999,078 of OX101827.2, forward strand.
AGTTAAATAAAAGCAGTAATAAATGAATATTGTATGAAATGTCTTTGAATGACCGAGGAAATTGAATTTTCTACCAAATCATTCCTAAGAAATGTGGAAATATACTGACATAATACGGACATTGTTTATATAGAAGTAAGATAGCCAATCTTATGGGATTTATATTGGATTCAAATGGATGCGACATGTAGATGGCGACAGTGATCTCGCATCCAAGTCATGTCGTAACCTCAGTGATCTGGCCTCCAAGTCATGTCGTAACTTGATTGAAACAATGGGACAGCATTAAAATCAGGCTTTTTTGAAGAAACCTGCATAAATATGACGTCAAATATTCATGTTTGTAACTAATCACGCTAGATGACACTCGTGTTTGCGTCCAATACCTTTTCCACAGGCATTGACTATCTCACTTCTATTTAAACAATGATACCGTTGTATGAGGATTACCTAGTAATATCACCTTATGGACGTTTCATTGGAGCCAAAAGGAGACTACGTGTAGATGGCAGCATCGTCGAGGGAGACTATGGAGTTTTATTCGTCAGTTCGAACGGCCATTTAAGTCGAGATTCGCTTGCCTCGTCTCACCGAGCTTGGATAAAATTATTGTTTTGCAGGTCCGCAGCCACAGATTTTCATGTTTCGAATCGTATTTATTCACTTGTTGGACGGTGAATTAGGTGTTTGTGTTTGATATCTTCGTTTTATACAGTTCAATAGTGACGGTAATGTAATTTTCAAACTGATTTGAAATTCTTTGCTAAATTATAGGTACGCTAAGCGCCTGGTGGCGAAGAAGAATTACTATATTAGTAGATGTTTATTGAACAAAATTTTATACGGCAGCATTCGCAGTGAGGATTTTTCTCTCCTGTCGTCACCTGAATGCCTAAAAATAGAAATGTTCCAACAAGTTGATATCTTTAGCAGCTCTATAAATGCTATCAAAAAGGGACTCAGTCACATACTTTTTAAAAAAACTACTGCTGCCGTATGATTAATATTATATTGTATTATTATTATTTTATTGTGTATTTATCTATTCTTAGTTTTAATTATGATGTTATACATTTATTTTTATTGCAACAAATTGTAATTGAGATTTCCCGTTGAATAACTATTTAGGGTGGGGCACCGAAAACCAAACAGATCGAATATTTTCATAACAAATATGTTGTGAGAAAGTTGCATAAACACGTCGATTTTTAATCCAAGGGGGACATCGTCCTACCATAACCTCAACTGTCATACCTCTCCCCCCACCCCTTGGCCACTATCACCCAAACAATTTCAATAGGGAAAGTAGTAAGTGTGACACATCATTAAAAAGGCGATTTCATAAGGAATTCATTCATGTCAATTTTTGCTACCTAACTTTTTATTTTGGCGCCGTCTTGCGGGAAAAATATATATTCCGTATTCCTAATTATGATTCTTCATTTGCAAGCTAATTTGACATAAAATCGGTGACAATGCAATATGGAATTTTTCTAAGGGAAAAAACAAAATGGCGGATCCAAAATGGCAGACAAGATTTGCACTTATGGTCCGATTCGATTCAAAATTGATATGTGGTGATTTTCTGGGTAGTAAATTATGATTTGTTTGTCAATGCAAAGAAAAAAGATGGTGGCTCCATGATGGCAGACGAAATTTGTAATTATGGTCCGATTCGAATCAAAATTAGTAAGTGGGGATTTCCAGGATTGGAAATTATGATTTTTGTCGATGCAAAAATCAAGATGGCAGGTGAAATTTGTAATTATGGTTCGATTCGACCCGGCACCAAAAACGAATTCTTGAAAACACATGTGCTTTGGAAAAAATGCAAAAACACGTCTATTTTAAATCCAAGGGGGAAATCTTCCTATCATAACCTCAAATGTCCTATCACTCTCCCCACCCCTTGGTCAGTCACACAATTTGAATAGGGAAAGTACTAAGTGTGACACAGCATTGAAAAGGTAATTCCTTAAACTGTAGGTCCCGGATCTCCCTTGCTCGCACAAGCTCTGCTTTTGAGGGGTTTTCTCCGAAAACCTGGGAGTTTCGTAAAAACAAAAAAAAAATAAGGAATTCAGACATGTGAGTGTTAGCATTTTATTTTGGCATCCTCTTGCGGGATTCGTTTTCCAACTTATGATATTTAATTTCAGAGCTGATGTGAACAATTCACGAAAACATAACAAAAATTTGAAAAATTAATATTGTATGAACTTACAAATTGAATTTTTTTTAATAAATTGCTCAAAAACGTCAGACAGCGTTTTGAAACTAACTTATACTCGTGTATGGCAGTTCATGGTGAACACTTTGAGCATCTACTGTGAATTAATGCAGTTTGAAATGATTGGATTTGAATTTATGCAAGGTTTTTCAATTCTTAAGTTTATTCAATGTCCAATTTTTTTATTATTCAAAAGCTTCTATTCAACTTGCCTTGTTAGTTAGTATGTATGTATGTGTGGGACAAATCTTGCAGCTGACTTTTGGCCCACTTCTAGTTGTCCGATCAACTTGAACTTTTGTAGGTGTTCATATTTAATTGCGATGACACATTATGGAATATTTGTTGAAAAAAATATGGTTCGATTCGATTCAGAATTGTGGGTGTTTTAGGTACAGATTTTCAGCATGACTTAAAAGAATTGAATAAAAATGATTTTTATACAAATGCGATGAAAAAAAAAAGATATTTTTTCAGATGTGTCACGTAGGTTATTCTGAGCAAAGGTAACAGATTCAAAAGCTTGCCGCTAGTACAAAATAGATATTCTTGCGCGGTAGAATTTTGATTCGATTACGCAAAGAATAACCTACGTCAAACACTTAAAAAAAATTAAAAGCTCTTTTGATCAATTTAATTATTTCATTTCATTCATACTGGAAACTTGTAAAACCCCTAAATGCCAATTTTGAATCGAATCAAACCACTATTACAAATTTCTCCGTCATCTTCGTTTTTTGCATTGGCAAAAAACCATAATTTCCGACCCTGAAAATCCCCTCATACTAATTTTTATTCGAACCGGACCATAATTACAGATTTCATCCACCATCTTGGAACCACCATCTTGTTTTTTTTGCACTGACAAATAAATCATAATTTCTTACCATGGAAACCACCACATATCAATTTTGAATCGAATCGGACCATAATTGCAAAACTTGTATGCCAAATTTTGAGTTAATTCGGAAACTGCTAGTAGATCAGAATCCAATTCCAAGATTTGACGCAGACAGACAAACAGTATGATTTAAATAGTAGCGTGTGAAATATCATAATGCATATTCACATCATCTACCATTTTGATTTTGAAACCACCATCCCAAATTTTGTCAAAAAACACATTTCCGACCCCAAAAACCCACATACCAATTTCGAATTGATCGCCATCTTTTTTTCCCTTATAAAAATGTCAAAAAGCATCGTCACCTGAATGACGATTAACTGCCATATTTCAATCCCATTGAAAGAATTGATTCTGTCAGACAGGTACTTGAAGAAACCTGACTTACAAATTCCAATCGGTTGAATTTATTTGCTTGAATAAAATTCTTGAATGTTGACAAGGGTAATAGAAGTAGAAGTAGAAGTATGTATGAATGCATTAGCCGGGGAAGTAGGTGGTTGTTTCCGTTAGATATTACAAAAAATAACTTAATTTTTATCGTAGGTTTGTTTCCATTTCCAGAGGAGTCATGATTTTCAATGAGAATGTGCGTTTTCAACATGAATCCTAAGCAGGTTAGCTCTTGTAAGATGGAAAATGACGACTAAAGTTTGTCTTTCAGGCGCAGATGATTTCACATCAGATTTTATAAACATCATGTTTATAATTTCGTTAAAAATCATAATACCCGAATGTCTTAGTGACAGAAACTGTTATCGACTGTAGTTAATGCAGCTCGACTAACAAATCTCTTTGATGTCAGTCAGTTCATATTTGTTTGAATGAACGGATATCAATAGGACAGCAGCAACAATTTTGTAAGTTGGAGCAAATTGATACTGAGGGAGTTTCCAGTCACGTATAATATCAAAATATTATCACCTAATGCGATTCATCAAAATTTGGAACCCAAGTATCCGAATATGAAATTATGTTAGGCATTGCATACGCCTGAACGCGAATAATGTTCAACCCCTCAATTCGTTCCTGTGTAAATTACGTTCCATCAAATTGGAATTAAGACCGTCTAGGGGTCACTACTGCACGGATTGAAATATTCGAAGTTTCCTCATGTTCCTGGCAGATGGCGCTAAAAATCGGCTCCAATAGATGATACACAGGCGTTAACCTACTAGGTAATCCTCATACAACGATGATACGGATAAATTATTCCATATCGTGTTTTGGGACACGTGGTAGTTATCATGCATTTTGGTGTCGACCGACTATCAAGACTCTAGCGCCATCTGCAAATGGGAGATTCAACTAGACCGGAGGATTTCCCTTTTCTACTGCTACCATTGTTTAAAGAGAACTTTCTCTTTTAACAATGCTGCTACTCAAATTGATTCGGATTGTTTACACTAGCGGCCATCGACGGCGAATTGATTCTGTATGGCCCATCTTAAATGTACTGGTTGTTCATTTGAAATTCAATTCAATATACAGTGTTATAATTTTAGGAATTGGCATTTTCCGGTTTCCTAGTGCTTCAGGAAGAACCTAGCATCGAACCTGCTGTGGAAAGAAACTAGGTGGTGCCCTTACTTTTGACCAGGTAAGGTGAATTATCCACTTAGTCACCTAAACGCTCACCTGTAGTATACCCATGACCATCTTTACTTCGGGCGTAGCCGCGAGCATGCAGGGTTTTTGAGCGTCCGTCCGTAACGGTTTCAACACATTGTTGTATTTACACATTGAGTGATTAGCAAAGTGTGTTGATAAATTGGCACCGTTATAAATTACGACCGTTGCAAATCCTTATTTGAACGATTTCCCAAAGAAATTAATCGAAATTGTGCACGAGTCCGCGAATCACCTAAACTAGCCGGAGAAATTTTGAAGGCTGAGCTTTGGTTTACTGAAAATCTGATACGGAAAAAACAATTGATGAACTCGCGATTGTGCGCCTTCAGCCAATTGTATTGGTAACATTTTTGTTTTGCGGAAATGCCCTGTTGACAAGTTGACCTCTTAGGATTCCTTGAAATCTGATATGAAAAAAATCGGTTACACGTCTCGATCATGAACCCCTTGACCTATTGTACTAGGTATTTTTGTTTTGCGGAAATGCGCCGTTGCCAAGTTTTGGTCGCTTGGGATTACTGGAAATCTGATAGGTATAGAAAAAACAATACGCGCTATTAGTGTGATATATCACGACGCTTGATATGATTGGTTTGAGTCTGGATTTATTTTTGGCGTTTTGAGCGTTATATTTGATTTGGTACTGATTTTGAGACCTGTTTACTATTGATAAGCTCCGTACACTCACAATTGTGAGTGTCGTATTCATATGTCACATTACGTTGAAAATTTCATTTTGAGCGAATTACTAAGGTATCACACGATTGTGAGTGTTCCGATCTACCACCTGATAGCCATTGTTTAGCTTGAATACAGTTATGAACTTATTCTGTTGGTGTGTGAAAGCTCGTAACTTTCTGGTAGGTGTATCAATATGACTTCCAGAAGTACCCACTAAACATGTAATGTTACAAAATATTGCCACAATATTATGTATGGCTTGCCATCGTAAAATGAAAATATAATATTGTATAAAGCTCAATGCTATATTTAAGTTTTCAACATAACAGAATAAACTACAGACAAGTTGTTTGTAAGCGAGGGGTGAACCACTGTGGAATTCCGGTGTACAGAGTCATGGAATTCCCTTGGAATTCCGTGGAATTCCGTGGAATTCCGTGGAATTCCGTAGAATTCCGTGGAATTCCGTGGAATTCCGTGGAATTCCGTGAAATTCCGTGGAATTCCGTGAAATTCCGTGGAATTCCGTGGAATTACTTGGATCAACTTGGAATTCCTTGGATTTTTTTTTTAGATAGATCAATAATAGAGAGAAAGATAGGGGTTATAAATTCCTGAAATATTTAATATTGCTCTTGGATCTTTCGAGGATTTTGATTCCGGAAAGTTTCATGAAATATCAGCCTAATAAATTACTACTTGGAAATGGTCATCGAATGTTTTGCAACTGACCGAACGTTTTAATTCAATTGGAGGGTAAATATTCCAGGAAGGAGGGTAAATATTCCAGGAAAAGCGCGTCCCAGCAGCGTTCTAGGAAGCGGTGGCGATCAGTTGTGACTTGTCGTGTTTGGCCGCATGATCGCAAGGAATTTTAGAGTGTTTTGAGTGAAATAATTCACAAAATATGGACTCTGTTACTGAACATCAGTTGATTGAAAACATAAAAAATTTATCGCACCTTGAATACAAAAATAACAGAAGCAAAAATAAGATATGGGATGAGATAGGAAGTTTGCTTGTACATATTTTTTAACAGTATATAATCATCAGTTATGATAATAATAATAGGAATGTTCAGGCCTATATAATAGTCATTGGGTCATAGTAACTATAGCCCTTTTTGATTTCTCTGCAAAAGAAACAGTATTTATCTTAACGTTAGGTTCATATATTGTATACAAGCACTGATTAATAATGATATATCAATAAAAAGGTTTTATTTCAAACTGCCTAAAGATGGGCCTGATCGCCACCGTGATCACTTTGATGTGCGTTAAAATGATCGCTTATGATATCGCGACCGCGATCGCTATCGTGATCGCGGCCGCGACCGCGCCAGTCTGCGCCTTGCTTTAAGCTGTGCAGCGGTATACCGTCTAACGAACGTCACTAAAAAATTTTTATCCATTTTAATGTAGGTGTCAATGTTTCCTCATGGTATGGTAACATATTGCCACATTGCATGAAAAAAAAACAAATAACCTAAAAAAGTACTAAATAATATCTGGGACGATATTATATCATAATTGTAGTTCACATCATGGGACCAATATGTGCTATTAAAATAGTGAATATTCCCTAACATTTCTGAGCTACACAGGCATTTTTTTAAAGTGTTACCCGGTTTTACCTTACTGATAGTATTAAATACTGAGAGAAAAATTCGCGAATACTTTCATTCAACCAAAATATTCCTCTATTGTTCCGAATGAATAGTCGTCAAGAAAAGACTCCCGACATAGTTCATCATTTGATCGCGGTTTTGACTAGTCACATAGGTATATATTTATTGGATAACGGAGTTGCGCAAAACACCTCACGCATCAACAACTGTCCAATCGTCCAATTGTTTTGGAACCTCGTATGGAACCGACTTACCCCGACTGCGAAGCCGAAGGAGCCCTTACGTCTAACTTGACCGAAAGGCGAAAACTTGACAATCGAGCATCGAGCAGTAAGTACTCGAGTCCGACAGATCTGACTTTGTGTTCTTTGTGTTTACTTTACTTCGAAGATCATGCGGAAAACGACAAGTGTTCCTCCAAATAAAATCGAGAAGACATTTTCTACCAGTATTACGAAAGGGTAAGTTGACCTATAATCGCCCATTTTGATTTAACCATTCTCAGATTCGACGACTAATGTGCGAATGTGCCTCGGAATGTGCTTTTCGCTAAATTGAGCTAAATATGCTGTTTACACCTCCGTCCTCAGAATATGATAATTTGCAGTATTTGCACCCGAAACTATTCGCTGTCGAATAATTTCTGAACGAGTTTCTGAATTACAGACCCCAAAAGTTCAATAAAATTGTTGTCGTTAAATTGGACAGAATAGTCCGAAGGCGAGTACGAAGGCGTAGAACGGACATGCATGCGATATTTTTTTCTTAATTTCGAGTTATAACTCGAAGTTAGTATTGATTTCGAGTTATGAAAAAAAAGTTACGTAACAGGATGACCTTTTATATGGTGGTATCAAATTTTGAGGAATATTTTTGATTGTCAAATTAAAAAAACGCAATTTATCAAATTATTATTTAATTTTTTTCGTGTTATCGTCAGAGCTGGAACAAGATGGAAATACTACACAGAAATGAGCTTTCGTGTCGTTTCGTGTGATGTTATCCAGTTTGACTGTCCGAAAATTGTGTTCGGATGTTATGAAATTTTTGGATTTGATTTTTTTCGCAATGTTAATGTCGAGGTTAACGCCTTTTTACGAGCTTTTTTACCTCTGGGGTTATATTATAGCATGGACTACTTGACAGATGTTTATTTGTTTTTCACAAAAAGTTCTCGCTGAATACACTGATTTAAAATAAAATTGTTTGAGGCGATCAATGGAAGTTGTGTTCGAATGTTTCGAAATTTTTGAATTCGATCGGTTCGGCGCTCGGGTGAGTACCGCTCTGGCAGGCCGGTAGCTCCGGCCGCTAGCTTCAGGTCTCGCTTCAGATTCATAGGATTTTTTCCTGAAAATAATCACGGGTGATTTTTGAAATAGTTTTTAATGAATAATTCAAATTTTCACATTTAATATCGCAGATTGGTTTTAGGATTTATGGTCCGATTCTATTGAGAATTGGTTTGCTCGTTGGTTTGTGAGGGTTTATGAGATCGAATATTATACAGTGTGGGACGAGGTGTACGCCATAATGTTTGCAGCGAGTTTGCAGCATATAGGAAAAATTTGTATTATCATAGTTACAAAAAATACTTTATAGGGGATCGTTTGTGCATATTGAAAAACCCTAGGAAAAACCTTATAATCGATTTTGACATGCGTCACATGACCACCAATATTGAAAAATTTATTACGAATGGAGAAAGTGGGGTTATTAAATGTTTATAAATCCCTTTGAATCCATTTTAGGCACAGTCGCGAAATTTGAAATATCTATCTGCAAAAATTGAAAATTGCAATTTTTTCTAAATATATTTTCTCGTATTTTTTCATTGGATACTTAAATATTGCTGCTTTTTTTTGGCCTTGAATAACTGTTAGATATCATTATGAACATATGTAATCAACTCGGTAATCAATGAAAAGGAATTTTTTTAATTTGTTCCCGAATGGTGGTGCAAAATTTTAAAAACTAGTTTTTACGAGAGTTTTTATCGAGGTTTTTATCTTATTCCGAATCTCATTCTTTGTAGGAAATACTAACAATGAAGTAGCTATAGTAGAAAATCTCAAGTTTCCAATGTACCGAGGAATATACAGGGTGTTAATTAAGTACGTTGACAAACTTCGGGAGGTGATTCTTTGAAGGTTTTCAGGACGAAAAGTTCATATAAATATATGTCCCAAACGGCTTGGTTTTCGAGATACAGGGCGATAAAAATACATTTTTTTCAAGATTTTTTAGAGTTAACTTCGACATTTTCGACAATAATCAGTTCAAATTAGGCAAGTACAATCCATTCAATAGGGCGCACGATACAAAATAATGCATTTCTTAAATAATTCACAGGGTCCTCCTTTTTTCAGAGTCAAGCTTTGTTCAACCCTTCAGATTTTTTTTTCCGCCGCCACTGACATATTATGAGGAAGGAATAATCAATGTTGTTTCATTTAACATCTTTTTGATTTCTTGCATTTTTTCATTTACTTGTACGGTTCAGGGGCTATAATGAAAATATTAATTTAAACATTTTCCAGTGTGGCATAACATTAGAAAATTTGAAAATGAAACATTTTCAATTATTGTAAATTGGTGGAAATATTTTTTCAGAATTAGAAAAATCTACGGTGAATAAAAATTATACAATAAAAAATATAAAGACAAGCTTTTATACAAATGCACTGAAAATGAAAAAATAATTTGTTTCATTTTTTGTAGGTTATTCTGTGAGTATCAAAATCTTTCTGTACAAGATTACCTAGATCAAACAATGAAATGAATTATTTTTTCCTTTTCAGTGTATTGTATAAAAACTTTAAAATGTTTTCTTTTTATAATTTTCATTTTTAACATTTTAGTTTATTTTTTATGTGAAACTGAAAATCTCCAACCCAAAAACCATCACATACCAATTTTGAACAGAATCGGATCATAATCACAAAACTCGTCCGCCATATTGGAGCCGCCATTTTGTTTTTTAACAAACATTTTTTTAATGTATTGTCACCGGAATTACGGAAACCTGCCAAATTTCAAATTAATCGGAGTATTAGAAGTGGGTCAAATTCAACTTTTGTTAAATTGTTTGTTAGTTAGTTACAAGTAATTTTCAAAAAAAAATTCGAAAACAAAGTTCAAAAAAAAATTTCGAAAAAAAAAATTTCAAAAAAAATTAAAAAGAATTAAAAAAAAACAAATTTCAAAAAAAAATTTCGAAAAAAAAATTTTCAAAAAAAAAAAATTCAAAAAAAAAAATTAAAAAAAAAAATTTTTTTTCAAAAATTAAAAAAAACCAAAAAAAATTTTTAAAAAATTTTTGAAAAAAAAATTTTAAAAAAAAATTATCAGAAAATTTTCAAAAAATTTTCAAAAAAAAAATCGAAAATAAAGTTCTAAAAAAAATTTCCGGAAAAAAAATTTTCAAAAAATTTAAAAAAAAATTTTTTTTTTAAATAAAAAAAAATCAAAAAAAATTAAAAAAAAAATTTTTGAAAAAAAATAAAAAAAAAATTATTAGAAAATTTTCAAAAAAATTTTCAAAAAAATTTAAAAAGAATTAAAAAAAAACAAATTTCAAAAAAAAATTCAAAAAAATTTTCAGAAAAAAATTTCGAAAAAAACTTCCCAAAAAAAATTCAAAAAAATTTTTTCAAAAAAACAATTCAAAAAAAATTCAAAAAAATTAAAAAAAAAACAAAAAAAATTTAAAAAAGAAATTTCGAAAAAAAAAATTTCAAAAAAAAATAAAAAAAAATTCAAAAAAAAAATTAAAAAAAAAATTTTAAAAAAAATTTGAAAAAAAATTAAAAATTCAAAAAAAAATTTAAAAAAAAAATAAAAAAAATAAAAAAAAAACTGAAAAAAAATTCAAAAAAAAAGTTTCAAAAAAAATTCGAAAACAAAGTTCAAAAAAAAATTTCGAAAAAAAAAATTTTCAAAAAAATTTAAAAAGAATTAAAAAAAACAAATTTCATAAAAAAAATTTCAAAAAAAAAATTTTCAAAAAATTTTAAAAAAATAAAAAAAAAATTTTTTTTCAAAAATAAAAAAAAAATCAAAAAAAATTTTAAAAAAATTTTTGAAAAGAAAATTTAAAAAAAATTATCAGAAAATTTTCAAAAAATTTTCAAAAAAATAATTAAAAAAAATTAAAAATAAAATTTTTCAAAAAAAATTTTCAATAGAAAAAAATTTCGAAAAAAACTTCCCAAGAAAAAATTCAAAAAAAATTTTTTCAAAAAAAAATTTCAAAAAAAATTCAAAAAAATAATTAAAAAAAAAATTTTAAAAAAAATAAAAAAAATAAAAAAAAAATTATCAGAAAATTTTCAAAAAATTTTCAAAAAAATAATTAAAAAAAATTAAAAATAAAATTTTTCAAAAAAAATTTTCAATAGAAAAAAATTTCGAAAAAAACTTCCCAAGAAAAAATTCAAAAAAAATTTTTTCAAAAAAAAATTTCAAAAAAAATTCAAAAAAATAATTAAAAAAAAAATTTAAAAAAAAATAAAAAAAATAAAAAAAAAATTATCAGAAAATTTTCAAAAAAATTTTCAAAAAAATTTAAAAAGAATTAAAAAAAACAAATTTCAAAAAAAAATTCAAAAAAATTTTCAGAAAAAAATTTCGAAAAAAACTTCCCAAAAAAAAATTCAAAAAAAATTCAAAAAAATTAAAAAAAAAACAAAAAAAATTTAAAAAAGAAATTTCAAAAAAAAAAATTTCAAAAAAAAATAAAAAAAAATTAAAAAAAAAAATTAAAAAAAAAATTTAAAAAAAAATTTGAAAACAATTAAAAATTCAAAAAAAAAAAAAAAAAAATAAAAATAAAAGCTTGTTATTGTAAAGATGTGATTCCTTTTTGTGATATCTAACAGAAAACTACTATCTCCCCGTCACTGCGGTACGCTGGATATTAAACTAGATCTGACAGATATTGGGAAAACCTTAACTTTCAACCTGAAGATTCTGATGGTAAAAATGTGCATTTTCATTGAGATATTTGATTAAAAATGTTTTTACCCATCAGTCTTGATGAGAACTCATACAAATTTTTTGTTATTTTAAAAAAAGATATTTTTTAGTTTTCAATTGAACGTTTCCTTTTCAACATAAAAAACTTCCGAAAGGTAATCCTGTAATGGAAGATAGTTAATAGGGTTTATCTAATAGTCGCAGATCATCACACATTTGATTTTCATTTATGAATCTCTGGTCATAACTCCGAAAAACTAAATCAAACAAATTTTTGTTTCCGTACGGAGTACATTATTTTATCAGAAATTTCGGTTTGTTTTTTCTTCTGCAGTAACGCAGAAATTTTGTAATCAATTCGAATACATGAAAATAGCAAAGTGGGCTTTGATATTAATTCATTTATTTAAATATCAACAACTTGACAGTTATCGAAAGTTGAGAAACTGTCTCATTGTTAATTCTTCATTAGTGCAAGCTATAAAGCAGATTCATTCAATATTCCTTTGGATAAAATGGTTGAATATACAAATTCAGAAATGGCAGACATGCACTTAATGTATGGAATGGCTGATGGTAACGTTCGTGCCGCCAGACGAATGTATCTAGAAAGATTTCCACAACGTCATATTCCCAGCACACAAATGTTCATCAATATTCACTCCCGTCTTCGTGAAACGGGTACTTTCAAGAGGTCTGCTGTTCTCATAGGAAGACCCAGGAGAGTTAGAACAGTTCAGATAGAAGAAGCTGTACTTAACGAAATTGAGTAGCATCCAGACACCAGTACAAGACAAATTGCGGCACAGTTTAACGTAACCCATGTATTGGTATGGCAAATTTTAAAAGAGCAACAACTTTATCCCTATCACATACAGCGTGTTCAAGCTCTTCTGCCAAGGGATTTTCCAAAGAGATTAACTTTTTGCACTTGGATTCGAAATAAATTGTTGGAAAATCCATGGTTTTTGTCTCAAGTGTTATTCACCGATGAGGCATGCTTTTCCCGTAAAGCCATTATTAATTTTCACAACAATCATATGTGGGCTGATGAAAACCCACACGCCGTGATTGAAAACCATTTTCAAGAGACGTTTTCTGTGAATGTTTGGGTTGGAATTGTAGGGAATTTCCTTATCGGGCCACATTTTCTGCCTCATAGACTCAATGGTGACCATTATCGACATTTTCTTGAATTCATCTTACCTGGACTCCTAGAAGAGATCCCACTGAGGGAAAGAATTGGAATTTGGTTTATGCATGATGGTGCTCCAGTACACGTCAGATTGGTTGCACGCCAATATTTAGAAGAGAATTATTCTGATCGCTGGATTGGGCGTGGTGGGCCACAACTTTGGCCACCAAGGTCACCCGATATGAATCCACTTGATTTTTTCCTCTGGGGGCACCTTAAATCATTAGTGTACCGAACTCCAGTTCAAAGTGAAGAAGACCTGAGGAATCGCATACAGGAGTCATGCGGAATTATAAGAAACACTCCTGGTATTTTTGAGCGTGTCCGCCAGTCTATGGTTAGGCGCATAAACGCATGCATTGAAGTTGGCGGTGGCCATTTCGAGCAGCTGCTCTGACATATCAATTTCAATAATGGTCTTTTTCTGAACTTAATTTTATTCCTAGGGAATTTATGTTACTTTGCTCTAGTATTTGATAATGAAGTTATTCACTATTGAAAATGTCCAAAATTATTTTGCCATAATTAACTTTGTGCAGTACATATTCAACCTGAGTTATGGTAAAAAATGTATGGGAGCTCCATAACATTACATTTTCTCTACACGAGCAGAAAATAGCTATTTGTGTAATGAGAACAAAATGACGTATTGCGTCACGCGCTAATCTTTGGAGAGTGGCAATGACACTTCAAGAAATGAATTATTTTATATCATGCGCACTATTGAATGGATTGTACTTGTCCAATTTGAACTAATTTGGATCGATTATTGTCGAAAATTTCGAAGTAAACTCCAAAAACTCCTAAAAAATGTATTTTGATCACCCTGTACTTCGAAAATCAAGCCGCTTGGGACATGTTTATATGAACTTTTCATCTTGAAACCTTTCAATGAATCACCCTTCAAGTTTGTTAGACTATTTGCTTCTCAAATTTCTTTATGTTATGCGTTACTGGAAAATGTTTGCGTTAATATTTTCATTGTAACTCCTGAACCGTACAAGTAAATGAAAAACATCAAGAAAGCAAAAAGATGTTAAATGAAACATCATTCATTATTCTTGTCTCATAATATGTCAGTGGCGGCGGAAAAAAAAATTCTGAAGGGTTGAACAAAGCTTGACTCTGAAAGAAGGAGGACCCTGTGAATTATTTGAGAAATGCATTATTTTGTATCGTGCGTACTATTGAATGGATTGTACTTGCCTAATTTGAACTGATTATTGTAGAAAATGTCGAAGTTAACTCTAAAAAATCTTGAAAAAAATGTATTTTTATCACCCTGTATCTCGAAAACCAAGCCGTTTGGGACATATGTTTATATGAACATTTCGTCCTGAAAACCTTCAAAGAATCACCTCCCGAAGTTTGTCAACGTACTTAATTAACACCCTGTATATTGTTTTTCTTATTTATCCCCGAGTTTATCCCCAAAACTCGCCAAAACTTGATTGCGGTCGTGAATTTAGACTCTTCAAATTCAAAAATACAGTGTGACCCGAGGTGTGACCCATTTAAGATGGAAACACCCTTATGAAACTTACATTTTTCAACCGATTGGAAGTATTTTTTTTTTTCGTTAGGTAGACATTCAAAAAGTCCGCTCGGACACCAAATTTCATGAATAAATCTCCATTTCCAGGGCCAACTAATCTTATTTTTCAAGGTCAAAAATCTAAAAAAATTATTAGCGATTTTTTCAGAAAAAATCTTACTACGCCACTGGATTCGCGACATTTTCAAATGGTTCATATTTAAATAACGTTGAAATGCGTCAATCAATAAAAAAGTTATAAATTTGAAAAATATGCCGTTTAATCAACCCACCAATTCAATTTCAGAACTTTTATCAAAATTCGGAATACACCACTGTATTCATGAGGTCTCGATATATCAGAGGTATGAATAAGAAAATCATAAGATAATAAAATTCGAAAAATATGTTAATGGAATTGCAGAAACCATCCCTTATAAAGTATTTTTTGTATAACTGTCATTAAAAATGATGGTTTTAATTCATTGACACATGAACTAAAAACTGATGTTTTCACAAAATCACTTTTAACACTAGTGTTAAAAATCTAGTGTTAAAAATGCTTTTAACACTAGTGTTAAAAGTAAAATGACAAATGAGATGATGGATACCCAGTAATATAGATCTCTCTAATAGAACTACTTTGTTGTTAAAACTGTTTTTTCCGTTAACCTGATGTCGTCCCCCTACGAACGGCAGCCCTCAAAAGTCGAAACTTGTGCGAGCTAGGGATTAACGAGGTCTTACCTTTTAACGTGCGATTCCTAGCACGATCCGAGGAGAATAGATTTCGAAAGGAGGTCGTCCGTAGATCTCCATCCAAACCAATAACTTCGCCCAGCGTTGCTTGGCTCGAGAAATCGATGATCCACGCGCTCTACCGTTCGAGCTATCCTCTCGGACTTCAATCAAATATTATAATCAGAATACCTACTCAAGAGGAATCATTTATAAAAGTTCACACATGTATTTGGCCGTTTGTGCGAATGCTAATACTAATTCCTTTTGAAGTTACAAGCGAAGTAGTTAGTATTCAGTCCAACTCTAGATGATCCTTCATCACTGACAAATAATGACATTCATAAATAAATTTCGTTGAGGTTTATTATAGTGTCCGACTAGTAATCCAAAGATCGTGTGTTCGAATCCTAATGGATCTTGTATTTTTTTTGTTTTTTTTACTAGCAGTATCTGTTATACAAACAAATTTGTATGATACATTTGTTGAAAGTGATTTTATTTTGCTCGTGGGGTTGCTCCACTCGCTAACGCTCGTTCCGAAATATTCCCCACTTACAAAATGAAATGCCACTTTTAACACTTGTATCATAAATAGCCGAGTAAATAGCTATTTTGTAACTCTGATAATAAAAATTTTTCTCATATGCTGCAAACATTATGGCCCACACTCGGCCCACACTGTATGATTACACGGATATTGAAAAATTGAACTGTACTTTTTGCTTCATGATCAAGAAATTCCGAGAGAAATTAAAAGAAATAAATAAAGGTAAATAAACTTTTCAATACAAGCGAAATTACAAGCTTTTATTGAATTGCGCTAAAAGGTGAAAAATAATTCCTTTAGATGGGTGTGTAGGTTACTCTGTAACAGATTGAAAATCTTGTAGCAAAAAAATTACATTACATTGCTATCACGTATTAACTCGGGTATTTATGACATTGTATGAGTTTGTTTTTATTTCAATTAACTAATTCTGACAAATTCTGTGTGAATCAATATTGTGTGTCGATGAAAGTAGCAACTTTGGAGTTAGAGCACAAGAGACTTGGAGCCGCTTGGAGCTAATGTAAATATGTTACAGAATAACCGAGAGAATAACTGAATAACTCACCTACATAACACATCTGAAGTAATTGTATTTTTCTTTTCAGTTCATCTGAATGAAAGCTAGAACTTTAAAGCATTTGTTTATTAATTTCTTAATGGGTCAATGAATCTTCAATGAAAAATGTAGGGTAATAACGAGAATAAGTCTGTCAGGGGTTATGGGTGCTTCGGCCTCAATTACATCCTCGATCGAGTCCTCTATTAAGTCCAGTCAGAACCACGGCCAGATTGAACTTATTTTTTGAAACTTTTTTATGTACGAGGGTGTTTTCAGTGTTTTCACAACTATCAGAAAATATACTGTTGTTCTCTATTCGTTACCACAGTTGTTAAGGTTATATTCGAGGTTATATTAGATATTGTAACTCATCTTGTTGAATCAATAGTTAGATCATGGTTCGCGTTTTGAATGGCATGAAAATGTCAAATTGAATGTACTCATTTTATTTTTACAGACCCCGAGATAGAACCCTATAAGAATGGAGACAATACCTGGCCCTCCACATAGCCTCATAGAAGGTATGGCCGATGCAGAACAAGAA
This sequence comes from Chrysolina oricalcia, assembly GCA_944452925.2. Taxonomy (NCBI): domain Eukaryota; kingdom Metazoa; phylum Arthropoda; class Insecta; order Coleoptera; family Chrysomelidae; genus Chrysolina; species Chrysolina oricalcia. Next base: position 22,016,252 of record OX101827.2, read on the forward strand.
TTAGACATTAGAATACCGGAACAGTTGAAAAATGTTTCGTGTTCTCTAAAATCTGATTCCCAAGAAAATCCCCAGTATATAAAGAGTAAATATCTCGGTAAATGTGATATAAAATGTTTTTGTGGATCTTCAGTGACACTATCTCAGAATTTCCAAAAATTGTCTTATCAAAAAAGATGGATTTACGGAAATTTCTATAAACACTTCAGAAAGCACCTGAATGGTACCACTCGCCCTTCATGCCTCGCTAAGGAAGATACGAGGGAAGATATCACAAGATATTTTAAAAAAACAGATGAAATACTCCACTCTTCAGATCATTATCATGATGCAGAGTTCTCTAGTTCCAGTGAAACACCGACGGAATCAGTGACCAAACTGCAATCGTCCGATAAAATAATTGTTTTGGAAAATAGAGTTATAAATGATGTTAGGAAAGAAATACCAGGATCGAGTTCTGATATATCCACATCGCCCGACCTTGAGCTAGAACTCAATATCGATAACTCTAGCGATATAAAAAATGAACAGTCTGCTCCAAATTCCAAGTGGACAACCTGCAGATATCAAAGAGGAGCACGAGTTCGCAGACAACTCGAAAAATCTGATGAAAACCAACTTCTGATTACAAATTTCATGAAAGTTATACACCAAATTGAGGAAGTAGTAACAAAATCACCACAACTTGTTCAAAATTTAATTTCAAATCTTAAAATTGGTGTGAATGATACTGGCACATTTTTAAAAAAACTCGTGATGACTGCGGAAAAAAACAGCAACAAAAAGTCGAAAGGAAATAGGTATGATGATACCATCAAAAAAATATCTTTATACATATTTCTCGTTGGAGGGAGGCTTTTATACGAAACTCTCCATGCCAATCTTGAAGACGTTCTACCATCCATAACTACTTTGAGCCGATTTGTTGATAATGAAACGCATAAATTGGAAGAAGGTGACTTCGATTTCGACGGTCTTAAGAAGTTTTTAGAAAGAAGAAATCTCCCAAAAGTAGTGTGGATTTCAGAAGATGGAACAAGAATTTCGGGTAAAATAGAATACAATTCAAGGACGAATCGGATTATGGGTTTCCCGTTACCTTTGGACTCAAACGGAATACCTCTCTGCGATTTTTACGCTGCAACATCATCATAAAAAATACTATCATATTTTGAAAATCATCAGATTGCGAATTATGCATATGTTTTAGTAGCCCAACCACTATCTATGAAATCACCATCTTATTGTCTATGCGTTTTTGGAAGGAACAATAAATTTACTTTCTCTGATGTGATGAAAAGATGGGATCACATGGTGAAGAAGGCAAAAGAATTTGATATTGAGATTTTAGGATTTTCAGGTGATGGTGATACGCGAGTTTTGAAGGCAATGCGAATCAAATGCAATTTATCTCCTTCTGTTAATAATCCAAGTTGGAACTGGTTTCATGTAGACCAATTCAATAAATCTAATTATGGTTGCATACAGGACACAGTGCATATTTGTACTAAATTACGAACACGATTCCTCAAATCATCAATTGTACTCCCACTCGGGAAACATAAGGTATCGGTTGCCCACTAACAGATTCTGATGAAAGAATATTCAAAAGACAAACATTTTTTGGTGCAGTCAGATCTCAAACCAGAAGACAAAATGAATTTCAAAGCCGCCGAAAAAATGTGCTCTGATAGGGTAATGCTACTGTTGAAATCTATTCCAGATTCTGAAGGTACTTTGATGTATCTGAAATTGATGAATTATTCACTTTTTGCTTTTTGTGATAAGTCTTTGACACCAACTGAAAGACTCTATAAAATATGGTATGTAGTTTTTCTTCTCAGGATGTGGAGACTCTTTATTAAAGAATCCGAAGTGTATTCCTTAAAAAAAAAATCATTTCTTCAAATTCTTATATATGTATAGAAATGAATGCCCACAATTTGATCAACAGTATACTTCGACTGAGAAGTAATTCTTCAGCAGACGACGTATTTATACCTTGGCTAATGAACAGCCAGGCGTGTGAAAAGTTATTTCGTGCTGCTCGTTCACTGACTTCCACTTTCTCCACCGTTATAAATTTCAGTATTAAGGATATATTAGATAAAATTCATCGAATCAGTACATTAAACTGGCTGATGCATGATCTTAATGGTGAATTCAGTTTTCCTAGAGAAAATATAAAATGCAATGTTAATGTAAATTTCACGAAACTGACGGACATTACTGACGAACAGATAGAAGAGACGGTGAAAAAAGCTTTATCTGATGCTCTTTCTGATGCAGCTGAATTATGATTAACAGTAAAGGGGAAAGTAACAGATATAAACGTAATGCCAATCAAGAAATCTGATGAAAAAGAGGAAGTGGATAGTGATGATGATGATGCTGAAATTGATGACGGGATTCTTGACGCTGAAGATGAGGAATCGGAAATGACAGTAAGAAATATAATCAAGCATGATACCAACGAGGCAGCTACAACATCGGCTCTGGACATGGCTGAAATCCTGGACATGACCAACATAGCCAGTATCAAAAAATACTTATCGCTGAAGGATTTCAGTGGAAAAATAAAGAGTGAAAGATTGTCTCCAAAAAGTATGTAGAAGTCAACATCGGATAGAAAAAATGACTATCAAAAAATCATCTTTGTGTTGGCTATTAGAAACAAAAAGTGAACGAGTGAGTGTCGATAGGTTATCAAGATTCATAACCAAAAATAAAATGAAACTCTCTCCAATATCTGTTCCACTGAGAGCGAAGGATTCTCCGGATAATTACTCTTTTGAAAATAGTGTATCAATCGCAGATTGGTGTTTATTCAAAACCGGAGATGATTTCGAATACAACGAAAAACAAAACATTTTGAATAATTTCTCAATTGGAAGAATCTTGTCTTTCAGTTATTTAACAGGGTCTGAGAAAGAACGACGTTATTCTCTAGATGTTGCATGGACTACAATCCAGGAATCTCACTCCAAATCAGCAAAAGGAATAGGATGTCTCTGTAACTGGTATGGTCTCGATGAAAGTGGAGTTCTATTTGGAATGGAATTGAAAAATGGACCGTTTTATAATATCGTGAATTACAGTAGGACAATTCCCTCAGATTTATTCATATATGATGAAGAAAAATCCCAGCTGGTCATAAGAGATACTGACCAATTACGGAAAATTAAATCTTACACTGCAACACATAATATTCTACCAAAAATATCGGATGTGAGCCATTCACGAGATCAATTGAGCTGCGAGAAAGTCATTGAGATCGAATGCAAAAAAAATGAGATAGAAAACGAGAAGTATTATGCCGTTTGGTATGATGAAAAGTGGTATGTAGGAAAAATAATCAAAAAAGAAGCAGACGAGGAAGGAGAGAAGTATAAAATGAAATTTCTCAGAGAATATGGATCAGAGTTCTGTTGGCCTAAACGACATGATATAGATGTGGTTTATGAGCGTCACATTTTTATGGACCGATCAGTATGATGGGAGAACCAATGACGATCCGTCAAGAGGACAGAGATATCATCGAAAAATTATACAAGAAAAAATCCGAAGAAAAATGAAACAAATTTCATGACACGTCATGAAGTATGTATGAAATCACCTAAGTATCAATTTTTCCCTCGATTTTTCCTTGTATAATGTTCTAATTTTGAATACATTTTATTTTCACCGTTTTGTTGATTCCACCTTATAACTATTACAATCACTATCGTTTTTATATTTGATGTAGTCTTAATTCAATCATGTTATCCAGAGTGTTTATGTTATGTTATTTATTCATTACCAGAAATGTGTATTTCATCTAATGAATTATATAGAATAAACGATTTTATCAAAAGTCTAGTTAACCTTAATCCATATTAATGAAAAAACTTAAATATATCTTGCTAATTCCGTGGAGTTCCTTGGAATTCCTTGGAATTCCATGGAATTCCGTGGAGTTCCTTGGAATTCCATGGAATTCCGTGGAGTTCCTTGGAATTCCGTGGAATTCTTCGGAATTCCGTGGAATTCCCAGGCAAATGGAATTCTGGTGTACACATTTCAGCAAGTGGTTTACCCCTCGTTTGTAAGTTATAAATCAAGCTATTGATTGAGTTTTAAGTGCAATGTTACATGATCCATGAAAGTTCATTGTAAATGCAACAATACAGAAACTATCTACGAACAATGTGAGTGAAAGCCCAGACAACACAAGTAAATCCATTGGACAACCAATGGACATCCAGCTATGGATACCCTGGTCATCCATTGGATGTACAGCATTCTCCAATATATGTCCAATGGACATCCATTGGACGATACATGTCCGAAACATTGGACATACATTGGAAGTCTATTGGATACCCATCAGGACATCCGATGGATTTCCATAGGTGATCCAGTTTATGTCCATTCCAGTTGGAAGTCTATTGGATACCCATCAGACATACAATGGATTTACAGTGAAGATCCATTTCACATCCATTCCGAATGTAAGTTCATTATATATTAGACATCCAATGGGTTTCTATTATAGATCCAATTCATGTCCATTCCAGTTGAAAGTCTATTGACATACAATGGATATCTACTGGACATCCAATTTATATCTAACTACCTAGTTAAGATTGAATAAAAAATAATATTTATAAAGTGTTTATTATTAAATGATTATAGATAGTTATAATTATACCTTACATAGTGTAACATAAAAGAAACCTAAACTTAATTTCAACGATTTACAGTATATCAAACAAAATAAACATCACTTAGCATGGTTCTACTCGTAATTCATTTGCATTTTTCTTTTGCTCTCCTCACATATTCCTGATGGCATCCTCCACTGATTTCCTATCTCTATATGTTGATATTTTTTCCGCTGCTTCTAGAAAACCTTAAAAAATATTATATTCAGACTTGAAATGTACTCTCAAGAGAGGTTAGAAATTACAGAAATAATACATGAGTACCAGTACACATTTCACAACAATATATCAGAATGGAAACAAAATGAAAACAAATGAAAACACTTACCCAAATCAGACGAAATAATGAGCTCTTCAGAATTTGTTCAGACCTCAGATAATCATACACTGTATTATTGTAGGTTTGTTTACGAACACCACCGATGGATGCTATGTGGATGATTTGACTGTAATACTGATATTCACCTTGATAACAGGATGAAAATACAGATTTTTATGCTGTGCTTTTTGATGCTGACACAGTAAATATTTCTCGTGAAAGGGTTTTACACATTAAATGCTATAACTAAAATGGCGTCGCAATTAGCGAATGGCCGAATGGCGTTCCCTCTTCTCTTCCCTTCAAACTTTCAATATATTCACTGACGTCACACGTCACTTGTCACTTTACGTCATGTCACGTGTGGACCGTGTGGTCGTGCTGCAAGTACGCGGCGCCCTCGTCTTGGCACAGCTAGTAATTATGTAAATAAAAAAAGTCTATTTTCCCAACTTTCATAACTCGACAATCGATCTGATGCGTAGGTTGGAATAGGTTGATTTATAGTAATCGCCCTTCTTTTATCTATGAAATATTCATAAAAATGTCATGGGTTATTTTAAAAAGACCGCCATAATGAAACCAAGAGCAAGGTCAATTCTGACGCGGTGTTTGTTTTGTTATGTGGTTAAGGTTGAGCCATAGAGAAACGTAAACTTTATTGTTTTTTTTTTATTTGTGTACGGGTTGAGCTCATTCATTTAGTTTGTTCAAAGGCAGCGCGGCGTCACGTTAGAAAATATAGAAAATTACTTTCCGTAAAATGAAGTACAAAAGGTTTATAACTGAGTTGCCCCTAGTAAAACTTCATCTTATTCGTCAAAAGGATTTCCAATGGATAAGTAATGAATGTCCATTGGATGTACAAATTTAGATGTCCATTGTATTACTACGAAATGGATGTCCAATGTTTGTACAAATTTTGATGTCCATTGTACATCTATCATGGATATCCAATGGACGTCCAAGGACATCCGGCTACCTGATGGATACAAAATGGACATCCAATGGATGTATGTGTGTTGTCTGGGAGTTACATTTGGAACTATCGAACAAGTTCAAATCGCAATGTTGCACTGAGTTTGAAATTCCATGATATTTACAACCATCCATAAGCTAACTACAAACAATATTGACAGTATTTAGAAAACACAATACACTTTCAATTTTCGCTTGCATCATCGCAGAAATATACAAAATGATATGCTAGGACAATTTTGAATGGTGAGTAAAAGAAACTTGAAATAATATTTCATTTATCAGGAATCCAACCAGTTTTGAATTTCCCGGTCTTGATGAGATGCCACATAACGGAGCGACCCAGTAACCCAGATCCCAGACAAGCACGCGCCTCGTGCCATTTTGATATTGTGAATTATATTGTTGTTGTGTGTCGTGCCTTTGCGTTAGTTTCTTTTTGGATACTTTCATTCGTTCTTAACCTAGGTACCTAAGTAAAGTACATATTTTTCTGCAATTTTGTTTTTTGATTAAGAGTTCACTGAGTGTTGAAGCAGCCTAATGGATAATGCTAATAAATTTAAGGCATCTTCATGTAAGGTAAGGCGATACATCAAATATTATTTTAGGTTAGGATGGTCTGGTATGCTCATTCTGCGTTTATTAGGGGAATGTTTCTTTCTCATTATATTGCGAATAAATCTGGTAGTAGTGTCAATTTGAAAGGTACTTTTACATTTGTAAATGATGTGGAATACTTTTACATCTCGATTTTAGTTGCAGGTTTTTCAATATATTGGTGGCTTGAATGAAAAGTTTTGTGTTGGAACAAGTCTTGAACGTTTTTTCACAAATCATTGTGCCATGTTTTGCAATTGGATCAACAAAAAAGAAAATTTCAGAATCAAAGAATTGAAATATAAACAAATTTTAAAATTCGAGTCAGTTCAATTTGAATATAAAGCAAATATGTAAGCACAATAGTGTCATAATCAAGAAAAAGTTCAATTGTACATTCTATATTGAAATAAGACCATAATTGTTGAGTTGACTAATTATATATTTATTTATAATATTTTTGTTCCAGATGCAGTGAGAAATTCATCTCCATGCATCAGAGATGATGCATTCCAATTAAATGTGATGGCTTGGCTACAATTCGCAAAAACGCGTTACTTGTAGGGTTAGGTAGTAGATCGAGATGTCGATATTTAAGCTACACATTCAATTCAATGATTATTCTGTTTCAGGTACCTGAAAAGGCCAAATAGATTTTTATTTTAAATATGACATTTCAATATGAGTACTTGTTTGTTTTTTTGTGATATTTTAATTAAAGGTTTCAATATCAAATTTTTGTCTTTTTGATCTCCAAGATTTAAATGGACAATCAAAATAATAGGTATCATTTCAGAAGATTTTTTGGGTTGTCACTGCTTGTTTCTAAAAACTAGAAAATGATTAATCTGATTTCCATAGAGGACACATCAATACTGAATAAGTACTTATTTTTATTCTATTTTGCACTGATTTCAAATAAGGTATATTTGCATGTTTACACACAATCATTCAATTATTGAGGATAGAATCTTAGAGGGATGTTTTGAACAACACACGTTTGTGAGTGTTTGGAGTGAACGGTTGAAATGCATGATTTGAAGAGATTCACGTTTGTGAGGGCTGGGAGTGAACGCTTCAAAATTGCAGAATAGTAGTAAACTAATTTCAGTGAAGAAGATAGGTAACATTCAGGTGTGTTTTTTTAGGATCCACTCGAAATGTTGACTTAGCGAGACTGGCTACTAATCCAGATGAAGTATACGGACTTTTGGATGAAAGTGATTCTGATTGGGAAATGGAAGATGGCGAGAACGATGAGGATTGGATACCATCAGAAGAAGTTTCGGATGTACAAAATGAAGAATTTGAAGACAGCGATGAAGCAAGTGATGATTATATGGATCAAAGTACCGTAGACAACAACAAAATGGTGCGTATACTGAAATGGAGCAGAGTTAATGATTTCGAAGGCAAAAATGAACCCGAATATGTCCTTCCTGATCCAACAGAAGTTTTAACACCTTGGTGTTACTTCTAAAAGTATTTGGGAGATTCGTTTTTCCAAATATGTGCAGAACGTACTGCTCAGTATTATTTACAAAAAAATGGTAAGGAACTGAAACCGATAGTGACTCCTGAAGAAATCAAAAATTTTCGGAATACATGCAATAATGGGCTGTATTAAATTCCCACGAATACATTTCTATTGGAGTACTAAATTTGAATTTCCTGCAGTTGTGGACAAAATGCCATGAGATAGGTTTCACCTCTTGAAAGTCAATCTCCATGTTGTCGATGCCTGCATGGTGACAGAGCAAAATAAAAAAAAAATCGTCTTTGGAGAGTTCAACCGATGATAGATTTGGTTAGAAATTGATGCCTGGAAATTGAGAGATACTCCCGAACTGCATTCTCTATAGACGAACAAATGATTCTTTTTATAGGTGTGCTCTTCGCCAATATGTCGAAAATAAGCCGAGACCAGTGGGTCTCAAAAACTTCGTGCTAACAACATCAGACGGTACTGTCCTTGACTTTGAAATATATCAAGAATCAACAACTAATTTGAAACATAGAGGACTTGTACTCGGTCCATCAGTTGTTATGAGGCTGGTTGAAACATTACCTGTCAATAGCTTTGTATTTTTTGTCAGATATTTCTCAACGATACCTTTGTTCCTCAAATTATCAGAGTTGCAAATCCATGGTACTGGAACCATCATGTCAAACTGTTTTAAAGGTTTTCAATTCCAAAATGATAACCAAATGAATAGAGGAGATTCAGAACAAATCGTCAGCAGTGACAAAAAGATTACTGTTACTAAATGGAAGGATAATAAATCGGTACTAATGGCATATACTGCTTTTGGCAAAGAACCAATACAGGAGTCAGAAGATGGGACAAATCTAGCGCTAGTCACGTAAAAGTACCCTGTCCGAATGTAGTGAAGGTTTACAATGAAAAAATGGATGGAGTGGATATCTGCGATCAGATGAAGGAGTGCTACAGAACTTTCTATAAAACCCGAAAATGGACGTTCAAAGTAATCCTACACCTACTTGATCTATCCATCGTCAATAGTTGGATGGAATATCGTCAAGATTGCAGAAGCAACAAATATAAAGCCAAAGAGATCAAAGATTTCCTATCTTTTCGTTTGGAATTAGCAGAATACTTATTATCTGTAAGTTAAACTTTCACAGCAGAGAATACTGATGGAGAAAATGAATGTGAAGAACGTCATCCAAAGAAAATGAGACGATCTCCTTTGCCTTGCAGTGACAAGAGATATGATGGTTTCAATCACTGGCCTATCCAGGAAGAATTAAAGGCCCTCTTTGTTGTAGATTAGAATCTTGTCAAAGTAGTTTCATGCAGCAAATGTAAGGTTCATCTATGCATGAATAAAAGTCAGAACTGTTTTTTGAAATTCCATAGTAAATAACTTGATGAAAATTAAGTGCTCCTTTTTTTAAAACATGTAGTATTTATTTCTTTGATATTTTTTTTATTGCTCTAGAGTTACTGTACACTCCCAACCCTCACAAATGTGACAGTGTCACAATTGTGCGTGTACCGTATATGCTCCTGGCCAACACAATTGTGAGTATCATCAAAAACTGTCAAAATGACATTAAAAAAAATTGAAAAAAATTAGCATGTGTTCTGGTCCCACCTAGAGTTGAGAGAAGAACGGGCGACTTCATATCTCTATTTATAGTATATCCGGAGAGTAAGGGATAACACTAATGATTATTACTGACACGTACACTAATAAAGTAGTAATCATACTTTATGATATACAATATGAATTTTCATAACTTTTACTCATAACTTCAATAAACTTTTACAGTACTTACTTCAGTTTCGAGCTTCGAGCTTCCCAGGCAGTTCTCAAAATCACCACCAAAAAACTATCACGTGTAAAACGCCAATGACTTAGAATGTATTTCTATACTAAAATATAAACTCATTTCTCATTTTTCGAGATCTCGCTATACATGGTGGCTCTGCCATATTTGCAAATAACGACATTTTATCTGAGGAAATACCAGTATTGAAATCTTTTTCTGGTGAATGTCACGTAGAGATATGTGGAGCAAAATATAAAATCAATGATATTGAATTTCTGACAATCTGTCTGTATCGACCTGGAAATGAAAATATTAAAGTTTTTGAAAAGTGTCTAACATCAGCCTTGAATTACTGCTTCAGCAAATTCAAATATGTCACTGTAGTAGGTGACCTCAATATCCATTTAGATAAAAGACACTCTCCTGATACAAAAATCCTGAAGGACTTATTGGATTCCTTTCAATTGAACATTACATCCAGTCCACCAACTCGCGTTTTCACGAATGTCAATGGAATAACTTTAAGTAGTACCATAGACCACATGGTGACAAATATCCCGTCTGAGAACTATGAGTGTTCGGTTGTTGACCCAAATTTAGGTGACCATATGGGTCACATCCTCACAATAAATTATTTCGATGAAAAGCCGACACACATCTTTAATACTCCTAACTCAAAATTCGTGACATGAGACAAGAAAATTTAAATACACTTACTTTTCACTGGAACAAAACTGACTGGTCAGATCTCTTCTCAATAACAGATGTAATTGATGCTTCCAAAGAATTCATTTCGACAATGAAATGGTGTCTCGATGTGAGCTGCACAATGAAACTTTAAAAAAATTCTCTTGTACCGTGCAATACAAAAAAGTGGTTCACTAATGAAGTCGCCACAATCCATAATCATCTCCGGGAACTCCATTGGTGCCTGATGATTTCAAACTCACTTGATTTAAAAATGAAATATCTAGAAGAAAGAAAATTCTTCATGTCTGAAATTAGAAAGGCTAAACAATATAATTACAAAAGCAGAATTGCTTCTGCGTCAAATAAAGTAAAAGAGTCGTGGAAGATAATCAACGAAAATTTGGGCAGAAAGCAGAAACAAAAAATTGATATTTTTTTGAATATTGCCAACAAGGTCATAAATGACAGCAATGGAATTTGCAATTCATCCGCAACTCACTTTTCAACAATCTGTAGTGTCAAATTTATTGAATATTTTGGACAGAATGTCTCCCTGCCATGCACCACTGGAAACAATTTACACAATTCGATTTTCGTCCCTCATATTACGGAATACGATGTTTCAGTAGGTATTGCTTAACTAGAGAAAAAACAAAAACTGCTGTGGTGTTGATGAGCTATCACCAAAACTTCTGAAACATGTGAGTGAGCACATAGTTTCCCCACTTTCTCATTTATTCAATAATATGTCTGTACAAAATGGTGTCTTTCCAGATCCATTGAAAATGGCTCTTGTTTACCCCTTACACAAAGAATGAAATACTATGGAAATAGACAACTATCGTCAAGTATCTTTAATATTGGAAATCTCGAAACTACTTGAAAAATGAGTTTTGTAATACAATATCCGAGTTTGCTGAAAAATATAACATAATAACAGTGAGCCAGCATGGTTTCAGAAAAGAGAAATTGGTTGAAACAGCAACCTACCAATTATTCGAATATGTATACCAAGAAATCGACAAAGGTAACTTTGTTATTTCTCTGATGTTCGATTTATCGAAAGCTTTCGACAGCTTAAATAGTGAAAATATAATTGAGAAATTATCTACTCTGGTAGTAAGGGGTATTATTTTTAAATGAATAAAATCTTACATCTCAAACAGAAAAATAATCGTTATAATTCAAAATGAACTATCTGATATTAATCCCGTATCTCTTGGAAAACCGCAGGGTTCCGTGCTGTGCCCACTGTTATTCCTGCTTTATGTCAATGACCTTCCCCAATTCATTACACATGGAAAAGTTACCATGTTTGCTGACGAAACCACAATAACAATATCCGGAAAATTTCCTGAGCAGCTCAAAGAAAAAATTAGGTGCACTTTAGAGGAAATGGATACTTGGTGCCAGAGAAATTCTTTGATCTTAAACAAAAGTTGCCATGGAAAGAGCAGCGCCCTAAATAATGTGATGTTTTTTTTACAATATATACAATTTGTATATTTTGTGTGTCTATTGTCACTAACGAAAAAACTTTAACCGCCGAACATTCTCTTTGTCAAATCGGGAAAATTCAGATTTTTCAATGCCAAAACCGAAGTATCAAATCGTTCCAAAATTATTTTCAAATTCTTTTCTGACTCGTTATTAAGTGATTTAAACTCCATAATTTATAAGTATTGGCCAACATGCGCGTATTCTCATACTTATCGCACAAAGTCTTGAATATTATGTAATAATTATCCGGAACAATTGCAATCGCCGCTATACGGTTTGAGCAGAGCATTCCGACAGAACTACGTGAAGATGGTGCACAACTGCCGCCACTAGTACGAGAAATCTGATGGAATATTGTTCGGTAATTTAATAGTAATAGTGTAGTGTTGATTTCAATTTGTACATCATCCATTTCATTCAACACCGAATAAGTGTTAATTGTGGTTTCTTCATAAATTATCATTAAGTCCGAAACTTACTTTTTAATGATTCCGTTGAGAAATCTTTACTCAACTCGTACAACTTTTGTTAAATAGCAAATATATATATTTTTTGGCTATGAACTCCCTTTCTGACAGAGTAATTTTTCAGAATACAATGTACAACTAAATTCGTGGAACATACATTAAAACGCAATGTTCAAATCAATTGGAAACTGCTTTCCCAGTTGAAATGAACCAATAAATGAACTCTTTCCGAAATACTCCATAGTTTTTGGCAAATCACTGAAAAAAGTCACCTGATGACATTTAATGAATTTTCAGATAATTCAATTTGAAGTTTTACTTTTATTTATTAAATTAGTCCTTAACTATTCTCACATAAGTAATGGCTTAGAACTTGCCTCATTAGTTTGAATACAAAAAAATTATTTTATTTTCTAGAGAATATAGTAAAAAATAAAAAAAGTCAGTGACTTTAGGCAACAAAATATTTAATCCAAGTGAAACTAGTTATGTATTGATGTGAAGTCCATCCTCAAAGTGAAGTTTCAGTATTAGAGGCTAATAAAACTCGAAGTCGTCTCCACAATATATATTTGACCCGCAAGGGTGGGCTGTTGTCAACACAGCTTCGGCAATAAATTGTCAAAAGTGTGGTTGTATCAACATAGAAATGCTCATCATCAGTTGAAATTACAGGTCAAACTGAAATAGCAAATACAAAGATTACAATTTTAAAAATGAGTTTATGAAAAAGTTTTGAATAGACTTGGAAACCAAAATGGATACTCACATGGCATGGAGGCGTAGTAAAATTAAATCATTGTCAAAACATTTTAAAAACTTAAACTAGGCGCAGTAAGGCCTACCACCTATATTATGGTGGAATGGTGGGTGACCATTCAATTGTGTGAATAACCCACATTGAAAAGTTTGAAATTTATAAATTTATAAGAATTTGCAACGACAATGTGCTATGGCAATGGCTGTCGAAGAAAAAGAAAGCTGAGCGAGTCTGATTGTTGAAATTAGAAGTATATCGGTAATAAAGGATTGTTGACATTAGGTGCCATCTATCAGTGAAAAACGAAAACCAAAACTCAAAATGTAATGCAATGTTATAGGGATCCAACTGCAAGGGGTTGACCACTCGGATAAAGACGAAGAACACACTGGCCTGGAAGAAAACTGTAATTCAGAGCGGATGTGATAAATTTGTTTATTTTTTGAAAATCTTAGAAATGTAAAGCGTTGAAAAAGGGGATACAATCGAATTTAATCTGTTCATTCAAAGATATTATGTTTTCATCTTTATTAATTCTATTTATCTCAAAAATCTCTAGAATATTCAATTTAGGACATTTATTACAAACATGTAAAATATCAAGATTTGAAACAATATCGAAGCGATGTTTATTATTGACGACGTGGTTAGCAAAAGAACTAGAAGAATTAATTTCATCAAGAATCTCTGAGTGAAGATATGTATCAATGACTCTCTTATGTTCATGAATTCGTTGAGAAAATTTGCGGCCTGTTTGGCCAATGTATGTAGCATTACAATCATGTTGTGAGCAAGAAATTTTGTATACACCAGATTTATCCATTATACGGATCTTGTCTTTGTTATTAATTAAATTGGAACCTAAAATATTATTAGTATGGAAACAAATTTTGCAATCAGGAATAAATATATCAAAAAGATTTTCAATATCATATGAAACTTCTCAACGATTAGAAATACCAATAAAGTATCCCAATGGCCTACGGGTTCATTCAAAGATTGCAGAGAACGCAAGTTACTTTGTAGGCCATCTACTAGCTGCCTGATATTGAAAGAAGACTGTTTGATAATTTTTTGCAAATTGAATATGCATTTAGTGTGATTGTAAACAAGAAGTTCACGATTCGCAAACCTCTCGCAAAGCATTTGCCACGCCACTGAGAAATTCTCGGAAGATACCGGAATACTATGAATAACTTTCTCAGCTACACCACTGACAGACGATTTCAAGTAATGAAATTTTTGTACTAAACTGATGCTCACATTTTTAATATCATGGACTGAAAAGAATCATGAAATTCCAACCAATTCTCATAATTACCGGAAAATCTAGGCAATTGAACAGTTAGTAATTTGATACTCAAATGCATGATTATTTTCACCTTTACTTGAAACACCTGAGTGGGAGCTATCAGACCTAGTTTCATGTGGATTTCCATTCACGTTGGAAGACTCCCCGACACTGGCAGTATGTTTGGAGAAAAGAGCTTCGGCCTTTGCAATTATGCCAAAGTAATCGTTTTCAAATTGTTCACTTTGAGCCGATTCATCTTGAACATCATCGACCTGACAATCGATTTCAGTTTGAATTTCTTCGAGTTGATTCAAAAGAAGTTCAGACCTTGATAACCTCAATTTGAATTCATTTTCAGGAAAAATACATTCTGGATTAGCTAAATCATTTTCGAGATTATTAATATAGTTTTTGAAAATTGTAAGTTTCGATTTTATAGATGCCCGCCTTTTTCTCAATTTGTCAAGAATCATTTTAGTTTTGGCTTCTGTCATATTTATCATGAAAAAGAAACTCTTCTTTATAAGAATTAGCACAATACAAAACTATTGAATGAGAAAAAGTTGTTTTTTATTAGATTAATGAAACGTGAACTATTTGAACTGTTGATGTGTGAAAAAATGTTTGAAACACTCAAAACTGACAGTTCCTTAATAAGAATGAGCGTTTTGACAAAGCAAATAAATTGAATTTGTGAAATAATCCACGAAATATATATGCAAATGCAAGTGAAAGCTATTCTAAATAAGGAAGAGGGGCCAAGGATTAGGAATGATTACCTGGGATACCGTAAATTAGTTCAGTACAGTAGAAATTGGATGCTGCAAAACTGGAAACTCAAACACGTGTGGAAAACGAAACTTCGACTTTATCGAATTGTTTGCCAATGACTTCGTGTGTGTTTCCGAAATTTTCACGAACTTCTCAATCTTCTTACTTGAATATCCCGTTGAAGGACCATGTAGAAATGTAGATGGAGAATGAACGCGCTGGTTGCAATTCCTTTCTTTTAATGAAGGTATTTTTACAAAGATGTTAAATTTGACTATTCAAAGAAATTAATAATTGATTATTGACATTTTCCGAATGCATTTGTTCTCCGTCGTCACGTTCGTCAGGAGCTTTCATGGGCGCCGACTTGGGAAGGAAATTGGACAGGTGGCAAATTTTGCTTGGTTCTTGGATTACTTCAAATGATAATAAATCGTCTTTATTCAAATAAAATGTTCGGAAAGTCAGCAATTTGCTGTTTTCCAACTCCATCCCTCTTTTAAATAAATATTTCGTGAACAGATCATTTTCGATTTAGATCATCAGCATAAAATACGTTGTAATAATTATTTGGTTTACATACTTCGTCAACTTCCAATGAATTGGTTGAAATGGCGTTTGTTTCATAATCTCACATCCGTTTTTTGGCCCCAGTACATTTTTCTTGTTATAAAGTACTCGGCTAAACTATAGAATAAATTAGTGTTTTCAATAACACTGCACTGTTTGA
Organism: Chrysolina oricalcia; assembly: GCA_944452925.2. Lineage (NCBI taxonomy): Eukaryota > Metazoa > Arthropoda > Insecta > Coleoptera > Chrysomelidae > Chrysolina > Chrysolina oricalcia. The sequence continues at coordinate 22,032,361 of OX101827.2, forward strand.
TCTTCAGTGTAGTAATGTCACAACTTTGCCGAATCGTTAGAGTTATGACATCGTGAAACATAAATTCTGGAGTAAAATATTTTCAGAATGGTTTAATGAAGATATTAAAAATTAAGTGGTCTCACATTGTTAGTTACAATTTTGGGGGCATTCTTGCTCTCAAAAGTTTGAGGGGGTTCTGAAAAAACAGATTTACGAAGTCGCAACGTTATGGTAATAACTTTCTCCCGATATCGGATCCAACTATTGATAAGTTGAAGCTTTACTTGGTGTCGAATTTTTGTTATGATTGTTATTCATTGAATCGAACCGGAGAGTTTCAAATAAATGAAACGATTAATTTTCACAAAGTCGAAATACCCTGCTCTCATTGGGAAAATGTCAGAGAGAAAACAACAATTTGCCCTTACGGATATTGAATTACATCTAACATCCATTTGTGCAATGTTTCTCAAGGAGGAAAGTGCAAATGCTAATTGTAATAAAAACAATCATGATTTTCTTTCATTTGCTTGTGGATGCCTACCTACATAGATGCATGTATTGCAAGAACCTTGAAATATACATGTGTGCAGGTGGTCAATTCCAACCGAATGAATAATAGTATTAAATTTTTCATTACATTGGCACTTGCAATAGTGTCCTTCCTTGGGAACGTTGCAAAAATTTATGTCAGATGTAATTCAGTGTCCGTAAAGGGCAGCAGTAGTTTTATGTCAGATATTTGCTTTATATTTTCCACTTTGTGTAAATATGGAAGTATGGGTATTTTATGGAAAAATCATTGAAAACGAAAATAGAAAACTTCTTGATTGTTCTACTATTCTTATAATATATATATGTACTGCTGAAGTACTCATTCAGGCCACATTTTAGCAAGCAATCGGTCCATTGGGGCCAAAGTCGACACATTCGGGACATGGCCCCAATGGCACCGCTGAGGAATAGTCATGTTCCGTACACATTGAGTCCACATGTCGATTCTGATTGGTCGGTGGGCGTGTCTTCGTGGTTCGTTGCCGAACTAAACATTCGGACCAGAAATAATGAATCTTCCCACAACTAGATGGCGCCTACTATAACTCCTTATAGCCATTATATTTGATTATTATTGAAACTGGCGATCAGTATCACGGTAGGTGAAGAGACAATTTGAAATTGTTTCGTTACGAATGATATACAAAAATAGACAAATAAAAAAAATTACCAATACGGCCAGAGAGAGGTGCAGTTAGTATTGGACAAAACGGAGTGTTTCCATAAATTTTCCAACTGTTAACGTTATTTTTTTCTACCATCAACAATATTTTTGATGATACTATATGAGAGGGTGGATGTTTACTATAAAGATACGTTGAAGAAATCGTCAAATCATTCAAATATAAAGGAACGGATAAAAGAAGTATAGCAGCGGCAATGCTACAAGAAGGAGAAAACTAATTTTGATGACGGAGACATATGGAGCACTTATTACAGTATGTTTAGATTTTTCTTGATTTCGTATCTCAATTTTGTATTTTTCATTTTGAACATGGAAGATGTGGTACTGGGAGTCACCTGAAAAATTGAGCTTGTGTTGTTATTTATTTACCCACATCTCAGTACCTATAGATCTGATCCAAAGAAATCTAACAAACTCAATGTTTTTTATTTTTTTTCAATTACAAACAACCGTTTCGTTCGTTTTTCAGGATGAGGTACAAGTATATGACTACTCGCATTCAACATGTTCTTTGAAGCCATGCTTGGATATATGATATAGACTCATTGGGTCCACAACCGTCACACTTACACCATGGGTTGAATTATAAGAGATCATTTTTTCCTATAGTCGACAATTTGAGTGCATAACGTGCTCATTGAGAGCAAAGTAGAGTAAACTGTCACGTACCCGTTTCCAATATGTTTACTGGGACCATGTATGGATGTACAGTGAGGCTTTTTTTATCCCCCCACCCCCTTGTTTACTTCTGAACGGTTCGACTTACAGATATTAATCGAAAACCATTTTGATTGGTATCACCAATACTACTTTTTGAAATAAATAAAAAAGTGATTACGTGAAAAGGGAGACGGGGAGGAGACATCATTTAAAAAAAATTAAACGGCATGGGGAATCAAGTGACACATCGTTGAAAAAATAATTTATTTCTCCTCTCAACCATCTTAATTTTTCCGGATTCTGTTCAGATTTTTTTCATCGTATTCACTCGAAATATTGAAAAGATACATTGCAATTACTCGACAGATGGCGCTGGGGGCACATCAACTTGAAAATTTCGAAAAGCAAAAAGATCGAAATTGTGAAAATATGTATCAACGAAAATTAAAAAAATTATATGGCTGAGAAGAGAATTAAATTCTCTTTTCAACGATGTGAAATTTGACTCCCAATGCCATTCGGAATTTTTTAATTGATGTGCCCCCTGCGCCATATATCGTACAATCGCAATGTCTTTAATTTTAGAATGTAGTATCGGTGATTTCATTCAGGATGGTTTTTGTTTCATGTCTTTACACCAAGCCGTTCAAAAGTTAACAGGGGGGACTAAAAAAGCCGCACTGTATAATCGACTCATTGGGTCCACAACCGTCACACTTACACCGTGGGTTGAATTATAGCAGATGATTTTTTCCTATAGTAGACAATTTGAGTGCATAACGTGCACATTGAGAGCAAACTGTCCGTACCCAAATCTGTTTTTTAAATGTTCGACAACATTGCTAAAGTAATTTAGAATCTCAAAAAAAAAAATTTCTTGTAATCAGCTGAATTTTTCTACTCATTACAAATGAAAACACTAAATACGTAATTGGGTAGATACAGAGTGCGACCATACATACTGTTACTAAATGGTTGTTTGTAACTGCTAATTACTCTCGGATGGGTAGCCGAGTACTCGAGCAGTCTAGAACGTTGATGGTCCAGTAAGTCGTTCCGAAGTATTTAGGCAAATAGTAATAATAGCCATCCTTTACCCGCACACGATATGCTATGCTTTTTGGTACAGTCTACGAGCGTTTTTGAGAGAATATTTTTATTGATTATCCTGAAACTTCTTTTTTTAATTATTTTCTTCCTTTCTGAGTTCTTCTCGGTTTCACATTGTAAAAAAAATTGTTAAATTTGTTTTTACGAAACTCCCAGGTTTTCGGAGAAAACCTCGCAAAAGCAGAGCTTGTGCGAGCAAGGGAGATCCGGGACCTACAGTTTGAATAAAAGTGGAATCCGAACCACTTCAGCTCAGTGACACACGACCGGGGATCGAACCCGGACCGTCTGGGTGGAAGCCAAGCGCTTTAACACCTCGACCACTTCGCTGTATTGTCGAGTTAAATATCATTATATGAATTTATTACGTTTGACCCCACTGGATGCATAGTGGAACCAAGTGATACAATGGATTAGGTTAAGTGATCCAGAATTATAACAGAAGTTGTTCTACATTTTGAGCTACTAAACTCTGTCATTTCGGTCAATAAATGTATTTAGGTCTGTATATATCTTTTGCTTTTTTTCTGGTAATTTAACCGATATGTCATAATGAAAATTATCATTTTTATCATTATATTGAAATAATTGTACAACTGTAGGTACCAAATGTTGTGAACTAGTCACTCCACAAGGTTCATCAATTGGTATCCAATCTACATATTGAGACCAATGAGTACGTTGACCTTGAATATTTTAGTATCAGCCGGTCACATCAAAAGGTTCATTGAACTTCTGGTTGGTATCAATTCGACTCATTGAGACCAACTTAAACGTTGGCGAAGAAAATTCAAGGGAATTCAGTATCACCTGATTATTCAACACATTTGATACCATTTCGGCCAAGCTATAGATAAAAGTAAGAGGCTCTTTTCACACAAAATAAAAGACGCAAACGGCCTACCTACTTTTTATAGAATGGTTGGTAAATAAAAACTCCGGTTTTCGCCCCAACACTTTGAAGCGTTTTGATCAACTTTCAGTGATATTTTCGTTACATTTCCCATCTCTCAGGTGAAAATCTAAAATTTTAGATATTGATCTCTACTCCCAGGTGCCGTTTACAGAGTCTGAATACGACGATTTCCCTTAAATCGGCGCATCTTGCAAGGTGTGCCCTTGAATTGTTTATAACGTGATTGTGCAAAAACTTTACATCGGACAGAAAACATATTGCGTACATTCGCGTAGACAATAAATCTGTGGAAATTCAATAGTGTTTACCTTAGTGTCATATACTATGAATTTCCATCAAGTAACGACCACGTCAATCCAAAATATTGCGTACAGTTGAACCACATATTATTATCTATCAGTTTCTGCAATATTGTTTGTCCAGCTTCAGATTTATAAAAATCATAAATTTTAGAAAATTGGTCTCTTTTCCGAGATTTTCCCGGATTTTTTCAGTGGAAAATGCACCGATACATTCGTATGAAAATCCATTCTACAGGTTTTATGAATCTCTACAAAAGTTCCATTAACTGTAAAACGATTCCTTGAATAATCTTCAAAATATTTCCAAAAAACTAAAAATGTAATTTTTTTCACTAAAAAGCGATTTTGCTGGGGCGAAAACTGGGCTTTTCATCAAGGAACTATCTTTAAAAAATTAGTATAGTCCATTTGCGTCTTTTATTTTGTGTGGGAAAAAACTTCTATAGCTTGGTCTAATTATCAACTCGTCAACTCAGATATATCAAAAGTCCGTTTCATAAAGAAAATGAGCAAAATATACCACCCACAAAAGAATCGCGCTTACATACAGTGTGACCCATTTCAAGTGTAAGTCTTTCCGAGAAACCTATATATTTTTCATCCGATTGGATTTTTTTTTCATTAAAAAATCTACTAGAAAACCTAATTTCATGAATGAGTAGTCATATTCAAGGGTAGTTGTTTTGCCAATATTGTCAGAATATTGTACCAATATCGCCAAATATTTTGAGGCCAATATTGCTTCGAGAATATTTCGCCAATATTATTCAAGTAATATTGGACCAATATCGCCGAATGTTCACATTTTTTTTCTGGCCAATATTGCATTGCAAATATTTCTCCAATATGCTCACAATATTGTACCAATGGGATATCTAACAGAAAACAACTACTTTCCTGTCTATAGCCACGCTGGACATTGATATTGTGAAAAGACCCTATATAAATTGAGAGGAAAGTCTGAAAGTGAAAATTTGCATTTTCTTTAAGATAGCTGAGTAATGTTATGGTCACTTTTTGAAATAGTCGCCGTTTTCTTGTTTGTTGTCACAGTAACTTCTCTCACTTGATACACTCTCGGCTTATGTCACAACCATATTAAAATTAATTTTATCACATGTTAGAAAATATCACTTATAGCTCTCAGTTATTAAGAAAGTAATAGCTAAACCCTCAGTTATTTAACCTAAGTTGATGTACCGCCTTAACTGCTTGAAGTAGTGTGCATATTTCCAGCTTATTTTATGAAAAACTGTAAATTAATACAAAATGAAAAAATTCAGTGCAACTTTTGTTAATCATATTTAGTGAAGGAGAAAAAGTACATCAGGCTTTTATTAAAACTAGAATGTGTATTCCTAAGTAAATCTGCATAATTGGAAGATCAACTTCAGGAATTTCTGAGCTGGTCAGTAGGTACTCAAATGACATTATACATTTTCATGTATTATTCTGATCTATTCAAATAGTACCAACAAGGAGTTCCGAATGGAATTCAAAATAGTGTTCTGATTTCGTTTTAATAATATCTAGTATCATGTTTACTTCCATAGCTCTTTCAATCAGATTCTCTATGATACTGATAACCAGAATTAAGTTATGCTTCTGTTGAATAAAAAACGTTGAAATTGAAAATAAGTGATTCGGCAAATCAATTCTTTGAGTATCTGAACTAAATCAAAGAAGAACGAACCGAAATACTGTTCTAAATATTATTTGGATTATTTGATATTTCAATAGAAAATCAAAGAAAACGAATGAAATGACACTACACATTACTTGAAATAAGGTAATTTTTATTGTGTAAGAAAAAAATATGAGCGGTTAAGTGCCAGTTAGAAATAAAGTTTATTCTGTTATTATTCTGGCACTTAACTGACAAAAAAGAAATATTGAATTCGATTGTATTCCACTAATCTAATTTATGAAATTTCACTTCAATGCACACACATGCACGTCTCTTAGCAAACTGACAATAAAGTCCAGAAAAAAAAACTGCGAATAAATAACAGAACGCAAATTTTAACCCTCTTGGACTGAATGATCATTGCACAGGTGGTAATAAAAATTTATCAAAAAACCTCATTGGACCCAATGATTCGTGAAACCATTGTTATTTATGTATAGCAAAACTATGATAGGTGATACTTCATATGGATAAACAAAAGGGACAAGGAGACAACTTCTTGGAATCCACTCAAGACACTTACTGGGTAGATATTTGTGACTCCGTCTGTCTGGTGCCAATTTCTGCCGTATTTTAGAGCCAGATGCGTAATGGAGTTAAAAATATTGCTTGACAAAATATTTTGACAAAAAGGCCCAGTGGAGCACCTTTGGTAGCATATATTTATGCAAAAAGATCTCTTCATACGAAAACTTTGACGATCGTATGAATTTATTCTGAAAATTATAATTATTGACTGTGGGGGTAAAATCCTGCCCGACAAAATATTTTGACACATATGTCTTCTAGAGCACCTTCTGTAGTATAGAGTAATGCAAAAAAATCACCATATTCATGCAAAAAATCCCCCATCAACGAAAACTTTGTCGGATATATGAACTATTTTGAAAATAATTATTATTGGTGGTGGGGGTAAAAATCTTGCCAGACAAGATATTTTGACAACTAGATATTATAGATCACCTTTGGTTTCACCGACTCACCCATCCCACGAAAACTTTGACGAAGTTATACCCTTTTTTGTAAATTAATAGTGATGGTGGTAGGGGTTAAAATCCTGCCCGACAAAATGTTTTGACGAATAGGCCAGTGAAACAAAATCCCCACCTACGAAAGCTTTTATGAACTTATTAATCTATTTTGAAAATTATTATTATTGATGGTGGGGGTAAACCTGCCCGACAAAATATTTTGACAAACAGAACTTCTGAGATACCATGGTTATTGGTGGTGGTATAGTTCTCATTGATTACGTTCATTAGCACATGATCTAAAAAAATCCCTTTTCATATGCACTTCAAAGAATTTAGAAAACGACTATAGTCAAAGTGATATTTTTTCATACATAACTAAATGTTCAGATCTCTCAAAATATGTCTAGTGACCAAAATTCGTATGCAATTGTCAAAACAAACTCATTTGTGCGAACCTTCATAATACTCGTATAGTGTAGTAAATTCATGACTGGGCATGAAATTTTAACGTATTTTCCGGACCACTGACGGTCCAATAAGCGCCGACTTAATCATTAGGCGAACTAGGCAGCCGCCTATGGCCCGTGGCTTAGGGGGAGCCCGGAATTCGTACCCATATACAGACGTTTTTTTTTCTCTTCTCAATATTGGGTCAAGTGGGGGGGAGCAAAATCCTGACGGCCGCCTAGGGCCCGATGAAGCCTTAAACCGGCACTGTCGGGGCTGCTTTCACACTGATCACTTCTGTTACATTAAGACCATGGACGAATAGTTACAATATACCTTTTTATACAGTAATACAGTCACATAATGTTAGATTGGTATCAGAATGCTGTTGTGAAAACATTTTTGAATCCACCGAATTGGTTTTAGAATGGTCATATAGTAATACATAAAAAATAAGTACAGATACGAAAACATAAACTTCAAATCACTCTCTTCATTGGCCCTTCATACACTCTGAATCGTTTGGAAATTGGAAGTAGTTGAAGTAAATAACAACTAGTGATAGGTGTATTTTGGAAAAGGTATTGAAAGAATATCTCCCATCATTAACACTGAAAAAAAAGGATAAACAGTGGAAAAAAGTATGAAATTGATTGAAGGTAGAGACACTCTTAAATATATGAAATATCTATGACAAAATATTTTTTGAAAGTGAAATCTGACAAGATTGAAGAAAGTAGAAAACATGTTCAAATTTTCCACCAAAAAAATTATGTTTCTGAGAATTTGCATTCATTATGTTCCTACTTTCAACGAACATATATCTGCACTATAACTTGTTATCACCCACATCAGTATAGAGGAGGGAATTGTGAAATGTCTTCACAATTGAGCACAAAATAAATAGTTTGTAATTCGAACTAGTGTCTGGAAGAAGAACTGAATCTTTTAAGGCCTGTTCTCAAGAAATTTGCCTATCCAGATAATGCCGGAGAACCCAAAATAAGAAAGAGTAGACAATTTACTTTCTAACGAACGGTTTTCTATAGGCTAGAACCCATCGAATTGAAAAGGAATATTGAAGCCGAATAAAGAATTTGGAATTATGGAAAAAATACGTTTTATTTCAAAAAGACACATTGGCTCTAGATTACCTAAAACCTGAAAAATATCAAATTTGAATAGTAGTAGTACTGAATGTTTCAGTACTTCAATTGTGTGCATCCTTCCTTCGATTTTTAAAAATTGTTGAGGGCATTGTATAATAAGATGATAAGTAACTTGGGGTAAGTGCGACAAAAGTTCAAGTTTTGGTAGAAAACCCGACATTCCAATAGAACTGAAAAAGCAATTAGCAGATGGCCTCTGCTGTATGGAGAAGTGGGGTTTTGGCCTGTCTCGTACAGAAGTACTGGACCTAGTTGAGAGATTTGCGTTGGAAAATAAAAAAAATACCCATAATTCAGAAATGGTAGGCTAGGTTCAGACTGGTTTATCAATTTCAGAAAGAGACATAGGCTTTCCATAAAGAAGCCTCAAAGTGTAGAGGTGGCTTGGAAGAAATCCGTAGACCTCTTCATTATACAAGAATACTTCATGCTACTGAAAAAAAAACTGGAATGACTTAGGATTGAAAGATAAACCGAAACAGATTTGGAATTTAGACGAATCCAGTTTTTCTTCAGTTATTATTATGAAATATACAAGGAAAAATACCTTTCTCAAGGAAAAGTCCATATTCACATTCCCTACAGGTGAAGATTCGTCGGTAGTTTTGGAAAGTGATATAGTTTCACTTCTACCCCACCGAAGATTGGCCGCAGAGGTGAAATATGCTCCGAGATTTCTTTCAATATGTTCCATATTCAATAAACCAATCAATTGTTCATTCTAGAACCTATTCGTTATTGTTACTATGAAATAAAGTTTTTCTGATAATATGACCAATTCGTTTCTTCGGAGAGAAAAGTTCATTACTTCTGAATGGGTGGTGATATTACAGCTCTGTGAAATCGAGGGGAAAAAAGAAATTTGCAATAAGATACTCTTACCCAGGAATATTTCAATATACGATCACACACCTCTATCACATATGAGAACGCACTTGCCCCCAAATGATGGGGCATGTGCGTTTTCAAAGCCAATAAAATTGAAAAAATCACAAAAATTTCAGATTTTGATAAACTACCTCGATATTCGCATCATTGAAGCTAAACATTTCAATGACTACTCAGAAAATTTGTTGACTGGTTTTCCTATCAAATTCAACAAGTACGATGTTTCGAAGTGTCACTAATCAATTTTGGGGGGGTGCACTTGCCACAACTCACCATAAAATTATATCAAAGTAATAACACAGTTGCAATTATAGGTATAAGATTTAAATACTTGAGGATCTTCAGAAGGTTTATCGAATCCTTCAATCTACGCATTGAAACCAATGGAAACATTAGTATTGAATCGCCGGTATCAGCTGATCAAATTGAAAGGTTCACTGAACTTTCGATTGGTATCCATCCGACTCATTGAGACTAATAATTGAAACATTGGCTTTGAAATAACCTCTTTGACAACCCAAGTTTGTATGCAGATATTAATTGAAAAAAAAAAAATTCCCGAAAGAAGTATTAATCATCATCATGATTTATACGACTTTACAATTTTGATAGTCCTCGGCAACAGTGCGTCAGTCATAGAAATTTAATAAATACTAGACCGCCAATTAGTTGAGAAGAACGTGGTTTCGCATACGGCAGATTCACCAACCTATGATTTTGCACAGTAACTCCAATTATTGAGCGGGACATGTAAAGTGTCGCCAGAGACGGTCTTAGGATGTTTGACTTCCTGAATCTGGTATGAAGTCGTCGGTAATAGCTCTAATCTAGTGTTCCTTTAATGATGTATACAGAAAAACTATAATTGACTTCTTGAAAATGAAAATATTAAGTGTATGTCTAAAAAAATCCCCAGGTCTTCAATTTTGTGCTTTCTCGCGACCAAGGAGGGATACATTATTGTTATCGTCAAAAAATTCAAATTTGATGTTATGATGGGAATTGATTATATTCCACTCAGAGCCTGTGAAAAAGAAAAAAAACTCAAATTATGAGATCCATCGTCCTTACGCCTAAATCGTTGAGCTCGTTATACTCGAAACCCATATCAGTCAGTGAGGAAACACTCTCTCAGGGTGGGCATATTTTTTATTTACGAAATTCTGAAAATTGATGGTGGTTTTCATGAATTTTTGAGTAATTTGGGTATAGTGACCTTTGCGTTTGAGTGATTACCAATGCTTCTGTTATGGGTGAGTTAAATCAATTAAGAACCCAATGTATGTGGTGATTTTGAATAATATTATGTGATGAAAGAATCTACTTCTACAAGTTAATTGATCAATTGATTAATTAGTTAATGGAAGAAGTATGTACATCATTTTTGTTGAAAAACAGACAAGTCCTTGCTTGGAAATATAAAATTCAGAAAACATCTATCAAATTTAGTTTCTCTGGTGAAAAACTACATTTTTGCATTCGGTCAGCGGTTCTTGTTTATCATTGCATATATTGTTGCATCGCATTAAATTCAAATGATATTTTTTGTAATGAGAAGTAGATTATCGAATGTTGAGAGAAATAATTATAAAAAGTCAAAAATTCAAATTATCAAATGTTACAGCATATTTGTTCCACTCTATTTTTGATGAGGAGAAATGGTAGGATTGGAGAAAAAAGGATTATAATAATCCTCAACATATTTTATTTTGTATTGTTACATACTTATTTCAATTAAACGAAAATTGTGGAATTTTCTTTCAAAATATGTTGATGGGAAAATAAAATCTAATTCGTGTATAATTTCTTGTTATTGCTTTTATCGTTTTCATTTTGTGACTCACCTCATAGGGAGGTTTATCAAAAATGTGTTTTTCATGGAGCTGAATGATTTTTGATCCTGAATTAATGTTGCAGAAGTGTGTATGAAGGTTTCCAAAAAATTTGTTTCAATTTGCAAAAAATCACCGGTAATTGAAAGAACCTGCCGGATATTTCTCTCAAATATATATCCATGACAGTTTGTAACGGCCTAATGAGACCACCTCCATCTTTTCTATTCAATAATTCAAAGTTTTTCTGCATGTGCAGAAGATTCTGTAATGTCTTCAATAGTAGACAAACACTCTACATTTGATATATTTTTATGTATTCAACGACAAATCCCAATATGATGTTTAACCACATTTTCTGTCTGAGTACTCAAAGAAGTGAGAAATGAAATGATAAAATCAACATGTCGTTGATACCAATGTCATATTTTTTTATAATGGACATATACAAAAAGGTAAGTTTTGGAATTTTTCCTTTATTTAAACAGAAGAGAACCATGTACTTCATTTTTTCCATAGTATTTGTCCTAGCAGTTCGAATTGTTCAACACTCAAATCCAAGAACAAGTATATTCAAAGTGAAACTTCACAACCAAACTACAGAGATGTCAGAAACAACTATGGAAACCACAGAAAACATCGCACAAATGGCAAGCAAAGCAAATACAAAACACGAAAACAAACGAGGTATCAACAACTGCTGAAACCTAACAATGCCAAAAGCCGATACTATTCTCTTTCTTCGCTTGATACGTCGCGATAGGATTTTGGGTCGGAGTTACCAAGTTTACTGGATTTCCCACAATTATCTGCCCTAACCATAGATGATATTCCGAACTCTATTAGGAAGACATGAAAAAAATAAACTTGACAACAACGTGACCAGAAAAGGCATTAATTCGCAAGCGCAAAGGTTGGTGCTCATTCCCTATGAGGGGTTATTTAATTCATTCTCGGACAGCGAGTTTGACGTTCTGGTGTTTATTGTATTTCTATGGTCACAGTTCGACTACTCGAGTGCCATGATAGCTACGTAGATAATTCAAAAATTAGACAACAGAGTTCATAACCAGAAATTATAGCCGAATATAAAGAGTGAAAAGAAAACAATCTACGGGATCGAGTACTTTTTTAAATGGGATATTTTTAGAGACCTCCATCCACCCATCCAATATGATTGTCTATCTCAGAAAAACTTGACCGTCATGTGTGGATGCATCCCAAACAAATCACTGTCGTGGAATTTTGGAATTTGAGAGGAAATAATTATATCGAAAGGTGTTTGATAGACAGATGTTTCCAATTCTGAACTCTTTAAATTGAATTTTACCATGTTTTGGTATCGGTACCCGATCGCCCCCCTCCCTGACGTCAATGACGTAACGTTTCCTTCGAATACGGCTAAATTCGCCGTCCCAAATTGTTTGCAAATGTTATAACATTACATGATGGGTCAATATAAAGGGTTTAACCAAAGGGCATTCCTTCGTTAATAATCTGAGGGAACTGTCGGTAAGGGGGCAACCGGGTACCGATCTCCAACAAACCACTTTTTTTCGATAATCTAACTAAACTTCATATCCCTTGAAGGGTATACCTTCGTAGATAATCGACACTTGTAATGTCATGGGCCAACAGTCTATTAGTGTAGCTACTATTAATTGAAATTACATTTATCGCAGTAAAATGGTTTTCAAAGGAGATGAACTTGTAGATATATTAATAGTAGTAATAATACTAGTGATTATAATAATAATCTGAACCTAAAAACCATACCGACATGTCGTAAGATATCAGAAATCATAGACGAGAGAATGCAGAAGGCTGACATCCTTGGTTCATCACGTCTGCTCAGGGTACACGATTCCCGGGCCCAATAGCTGCTTACCCCATTAATTGGGGAGTGGTTAATGGGTAATGATGAGGCCAGCGCGCCCTCCGAATGTGATCAAAAGAGTTGGTTGAGTATTTATATAATGTATATTTCTCCTGAATATGATTCTGTCATGAAGATAGTTAGGCTGCTCGTATTTCAATAGCCTGTAGGATTTGCAAACGATATGTAGTTTACGCCTGATTGACATATTGAGCTACTCTAACTCTTAAATTTTATTGGAAATCTTCTGAATTTTTTATGCTAAAAATAAGAAACAAACAGAAGTTCTGAACTCTCTAATAGTGAGAGATATGATTTTCATTTTAGGTGTATCTGAAAGAAATTGTGTCAATGGCCTGCTATTCTCCTGAACTTGTTGAAGTGGATGTTTAATATTGAAATACGTTGAAGAAATCGTGTATGGAGATACATCAACAATCATTCAAAAAATTCAGAAAATGAAAGTTAATGAAAACTTACGGGCACATACGGAGCACTTATTATAGTTCATTTTTTTTTTCATGATTTTGGATCTCAATTTTGTATTTTTCATTCTGTAGGTACATGGAGAAAGTTGTATTGGATTCACCCAAATAATTGAACCTATGTTGTTTTCATCTAGATATTATAGTATATGTTGGATTATTAGGCTATTATAATATAGAATATGGTTGCGGATTTCATAAAACGATCTGAAAATTCTATAAAAAATATACCCACACACACTTCAGTACAGATCTGACGCAAATGAATCTAACAAACAAAATGTTTCGAATTTATTTTCAATTATAAACAACCGAAACTGTTTCGTTTTTCAGACAAGACTATATGTCTACTGGCATTTAACATGGTTTCTGGAGCCATGTTTGGATATATGATTGACTCATTGGGTCCACAACCGTCACACACCTTGGGTTGAATTATAGCAGATCACATGCACATTGAGAGCAAACTGTCACGTACCCGTTTCCAACATGTTTATTGGGGCCATGTTTGGATATATTATCGACTCGTTCGGTCCACAAACGTCAGACTGACATCATGGATTACTTTATATAGGTGAAATTGGTTCTTACCGCTATTAGAAAGACAACACAAACAAACCTATCTGTAATGAGCCATCAAAAAAGAGCTGTGGAAAATCAGAAACAAGTAATTTTATTACAGATGAACAATCAATTTTCTAGTACTTGTGCTGTGCAGCAATATGTATGCTTCACACAATAAAATGTCAGTTTTTGAATTCAGTGCTTCAGTGCTTCAGTTTTCGATTTGCTCATACCAAAAAAATGAAAGTTAATTAAATAGTAGCAATTTCACTCTACTACTGAAAACATCGTGTGGGAAAGCCCTCTTCGATGGTAATGATAGAGATGATGTGAAACATCGTTGAAATGCAACCATATTCTGATAGCTACCAATCGAATTAGTTTCAGATTGGATAAAAATATTTTTATCGGAAAGTATTGGCTTTCTTCAAAATACATGCTTTGATGCCACAATATAGCATGAAGTAGAAAATTTTAGTGCATAACATAGTCAATGGGTGCAAACTTTCACTTGTACCCATCTCTTACATGTTTTTGGTACCAAGTTCAAAAATATAATCGACTCATTGGCTCCAGAACCGTCATACACAATGGATTGAATTACAAGAAAAATGTTTTGTTTGAACATTGAAAAATCTGTTTTGTTGAAGAATACACATTTGTAATGAGCCCCTACACAAGAGCTGCGGCCAGTCAGTGAGAAGTAATTTTGTTACAGATGAATAATCAGTTTTGTCCCGTTTGCTGTGCAATATGTATGCTTCAAACAGCGACTAAAATGTCAGTTTTTTTAATTAATGTTAGACACTTTGATAAAATTTATTCGAATTGTCCATAACAAAAATAAAAAAAGGGAAAAAATGGTATTTGGACGATGAAAAGTCATTGAATTGCGGCAATTTCACTCCACTGATAAAAACATTGCCCCCCCCCAATGGCAATGATAGACATGATGTCATACAACATTGAAATGCAACTTGTGGAAACTATGTTGGCATTTTTCTCATTTTTCGTTAATTTCTTCAATCTTAAAAAGATAATATTCAAAGTGAACAAAATTCCAATAGCTTTTATCTCGCGCCATTGCAAATTGTTGTGACGTACTCTCCCGAGAATCCCTAGCAACCAATAGCATTGCCGTTTCACGTCACAATCAATCCGATTAGAATACGACCTTTGGCTGATTGGGCTCAGGTGAGTACGTCATAGCATATTTGGAGCGACACTATTTTTTCGTTTCATCGCCAATTCTGATACCAATATATTCAACCGAATTAGTTTCAGAATTTGTAAAAGTTTTTTTTAATGAAAAGTAGGTTCAAAGTATCTAGCAAACTACATGGTGATCTTTGAGGGAACATTATGGCTTAGAGTCGGTGATTTGAGTGCATAAAGTGTACATTGAGCAGTCTTCAGTAGTAGCTGTCTTCATTACATTTCCAATTGTCATTTCAAAAAACTACATCTAAAGCTAGCATGGATTGCCTAACTCCAACTCTGAGTGACTGTCCCAAATTCTCACTGACACTGTTTTTAAATTGACTGGATTAACTTCTTCATTGAAGGCGCCACGACGGTCCAGAAGGGACAAGAGAGAGAGAATGCAGAACAATTTAGGCATCTCCGCCACATTTCTTGACGGGATGACTCATGTGTTCCACTTTGTTGGCGTCACCGCAGAGAACAATGCCACGATCAGCTGTTCAGGGGCGGCTCCAGCTCGTTACAATATTATATAGAAGGCTTTTTGTGAATTGTAAATTAGTTTCATTATTTAATTGAAGTTATGTTGCCATTGCCGACAGAAAATCGAATTGTAGCGGTAACATCTTATTTCATAGTGAATAATGCAGTTAGTGAAGAGAAATGTTCGACACCTCCTGTTATTTTATGGACACTAGTGCTAATGTGTCATCATTTTGTCATTCAAAATAAAAAGAAGAAGTTGCCATAGTCAAACAACATTATCAAAATGAGTTTTGAAGTTTTGCGAATTCAAAAAATATTTAGGTTGTCGTAAATTCCAAAAAAATAATATGAAGAAATTGACTTGTCTCTCAAACGGTTTTCTACGGCAATTCACTCCAATTGAATTAGGAATCCGTCGATTTTGAAGTTTAATAATAGGTGTGTAATTATGAAAAATGAACGTTTTATTTGGAATAGCGCATTGGCTGTAGGTTATACAAAACCTGATACATTTCAGATTTGGAATGAGAAAAATTGAATAATTAGTACAATATTTTTTCTGGCATGACATATTTATCTGGAGAAAAACTTATATAACTAGTATGATCTGAACGTGGGTATTCAACGTTTCGGCGCTCACAATGTATGGCAAATTCCATCGACATATTAAAATAATAATAATAAAACGGCGTTTTTTCGATCCCAAATATATTTTAAGAATGTTCGAAGTGAAAAACAAATAACATTGCTAGATAAAATAATTGAGAATCTCATAAACAATTTTTTTCTCATAATACAGCAAATTTTTTGAACTCATTGCCCATGACACACTGAATACATTACCCATGACACACTGAATACATTGTTGGGTAAAAACAGGGTACGTCCATACATACTTTCACTAAATGGTTGTTTGTAACTGTGAATTACTCTCGGATGCGTAGCCAATTACCCGAGCGGTCTAGGTGTCGGCCGCATGAATTTCAGTAAGCATTAGATGTTGGTTCAAGACCCGGTAATGCTTGCTTGAAATGTTCCACTAAAAATCGGTAAGTTGACCCGAAGCACTTTGGCAAATAATAATAATAGCCATCCTCTACCAGCACACTTTATGCTATTCTTTTTGGTACAGTCTACGAGTGTTTATTAGGGAATATTTTTATTATCTATCATACTACTTTTTTTTCTCATATTTCTTTTCTTCCCGTGTTCTTTTCGGTTTCATATTGCCGAGAAATAGGATTCGGTGAGTTTAATAGGTTTGACGTCAGCTGTTGCCGTGGAACCAAGTGATACAATGCATAAGGTTAGGTGATCTAGTATCATAACAGAAGCTCACGTTATTCCACATTTGGAGCTACTCAACTCTGGTCATCTCTGTATATATTCTTTGCATTCTTTTCTGGTGTCTTAGTTAGTTGCTGGAAATGTTCAACCGATATGTCATAATGAAGACTATTATTTTTATCATTATATTGAAATAATTGTACAATTGTAGGTATGAAATGTTGTGATCTGTTGAGTAACTCCAGAAGGTTCATCGATCGGTATCCAATCTACTCATTGAGACCAATGAGTACGTTGACCTTGAATATTTCAGTATCAGGTCACATAAAAAGGTTATTTGAACTTTCGGTTAGTATCCATTTGACTCATTGAGACCAACTGAACCGTTAGTAAAGAAAATTTATGGGGATTCAGTATCGCCTGATTATGAAATACATCGACTCGTCAACTCAGGACTGACTACATAGTGATATCGAAAGTCCGTTTCGTAAAGAAAATAAGCAAAATATACCCCCAGAAGAATCGCGCTTACATGCAGTGTGACCTATTTCAAGGGAAGCCTTTCCATGAAACCTATTGCCATTTAATCAACCCACCACTTCAATTTCATAATTTGATAGCTATCAAATTTCTGACTACACCACTGAATGAATTCTTGAAATATCACTAAGCCAAATTTTTTGAAAATGAAAACATTTGAAAAATATTAAGTTTAAGAGAATAATTAATAATAAATATTAATAATTGTATAGAAAATGGTACATTTCCAAACTATTTGAAGAGAACAATTTTGAAACCTATTTATAAAGGAGGTGACAGAAAAAACATTTCAAATTATCGTCCAATTGCACTTTTGAATGTGTTTGCTAAAATTTTTGAAAAAGTGTTGAAAATCCAATTGGTTTATTTCATCAATGCTAATATTGGTTTTGATAAATTTCAATATGCATTCCAACAACATTCCAATACCCAAGCAGCAGTTTCTGACTTTATGAGTAGTATTCATGAAACTTTAGATTCAATTAATTACGGTGTTGCAATATTCATTGATCTTAAAAAAGCTTTTTACACTGTCAATCATACAATTCTATTAGACATCTTAAATAACCTTGGTATAAGGGGACATGCATTGAATATATTTCAAAATTATTTCCGAAATCGTGTACAATATGCACTTATTGACCAATATAAAAGTTACGAAAAAGTATCAACATTTGTAGTTCCGCAGGGTTCTGTTTTGGCACCAATTCTTTATTTGATTTATGTTAATAGCATTATGAATATCAACCTAATTGGTACGCATTTTTCTTTTGCTGATGATAGTGTACTCTATCACAAATCTGAAAATGTTCAAACCTTAGAAACAAATTTGGAAAAAGATATTAAAACAATTGAAATATGGTTGAATGAACTTAATTTTACTATTAATTCAGAAAAAAAACTGTCTATATGATATTTAAACAAAAGAATATGGAAAACATCAAATTAAACATTATAATTAAAAACAGAACTATTGCTGAAGTTGAGAAACAAAAGTATTTGGGTCTGATTATTGACAGAAATTTAAATTTTGTGAGTCATATAGAGAAAATAAAAAATTCTATCATTCCTCTGATAGGAGCTATCAGAAGAATACAATTTCTAAGAAAAAATATTCAATTGTTAATATATAACGCACATATTATCTCTCGAATCAGATATATGATCACAGTGTGGTCATCATGCAGTCAAAAACAAAAAGAAATTATTTATAGATTGATGAATAAAGCAATAGAAGTAATATTTGGTAAACCTTGGGATACACCATCTTCAGATTTGTACAAAAACACCAATAATATGACATTGAACCAACTTATTAAATTTGAAAAAGCTAAATTTGCATTTAAATTAACCAAAAATATTCAAAAGAGTAATACAACACTTCAGAAAAATTCCAAATTACATAGTCATAATACTCGGATTTTGAACCACTTTCACTTGGACAATATCCATTCCAACAAAGGAAAAGCAAATCCAATTTTCAGCTCTATAGAAACATTTAATAAATTACCAGAACAAATAAAAAATTCAAAAACGATAATTTCATTTTCCAAAAATTTTAAAGAAATAATACTATTGAAATGATGTTCATAAGAATACTACAAAACTTTATGAATTATTTGTATTATTTGATAATGTATTAGAATTAGATTACTTTATTTTATCATTGATGTACATTCAAACTTCCTTATACCAGAACTTGTTCTGACTGGAAGTTATTTATACAATAAAAAAAAAGTTAAAATTATAGCTTTTAATGGAATTATGCTATAATTTACTTTTTGATAAAAAGATTCCAGTAAAATTCTTCTCAATGATATTTACTGATATTTAGACTTTCTGAATTCAGTTGTGTAGGTAGTGAGAATTTGAGTTCTGGAATTGAAGTGGTGGGTTGATTAAACGGCAATTTTATTCCCTTAGTTATAACTTTTTTTTTGATAAAGTAATTTTAATGTACTTTCAACATACACCATTTGAAATTGTCGTGAATCCAATTGTGTAGTCAGCTTTTTTATAAAAAATAAATCGCTAATATACATTCTTTTAATGTTTTCTAGAATAATATGACATTTTTCAACAAAATCTTTTAGTTGGACTACGCTCGGGCTGATTCAAAGTTCCATTCCTCCTGTGAACCGAATAATTACCAATTTGAATCAGGGAGCCCCATCAACTTCAGATAATTCCTAACATATTGTGGGATTTCTCAAAATCTGGTATTTAAAAGAAATTGTTTTTGTTTGAAATGGTGCAAAAAGACTAGTACCACGAGATTCATTCCGTGAAGTTATTATACAAGAACTGTCCGTTATTTCAGGTATGTTTTGGTTCCTTTCATTACCGATTCCGAACCAGTTCTGAGCAGTCGCACATTCAAGTCTAGGAGGTCTACTTACTCAAAACTTAACTTATCAGACCTCAACTGTGCTACTGCTTTGGACCGTTCTAGGACCAAAACAACCAAACCAAAACAAGCCTTTTAATTGTACGTGTGAACTGTAGAGCAGCTTCAGTAGTTCCAAAAAGTTCAGTAAAGATTCATTTACTATTGAAACTACACATTGAGAACAATAAGAACTTGAACTTTCCCTGGGTATTTGGTATCAACAGGTCACATGAGGGGAGTAAATTAAGATCAGAGTTCCTGCATCCAATTTGACTTCTGACCGTATATTAAGGTCAGAACATTTATTAGTAAAGACAGATGAGAATTCAGTATTAGCTAATTACATTTCATATCCCACATGTTTCTAGCAGACATAAAAAACCGTTTTATAGACAGAAAATAAATAATGATCCTCCAAATGAATTCAATGAATATTTGATGGTAAGTTTGTATATTTTCTCATAAAAATCAACTCCTTTTTGTGTTAAACCACAACCAATGTCAATATTTAGAAATATATACAATACAGTGAGTTCGACTATTCAATATAGGTGATGATTTCTTCCTCGCTACTATAAACAATTTTGAATACTCTATTAAAGAAATTTCACTGAACAAACATAATATAGCTAGTTTTCATTTCCATAGCTTATGCTTTCATAGGATAGGTATTTACAGTAACAAGTAGTCTAAGTTATTCGACGTTTAGTAACCCAGCATTTTATTCAATTTTCAACCACTAGTATTCCCAATATTCCATCAATGATCAACACAACGCCATCTCTTTATGGGAGACTGCATAAATGTAGCATATATCCAGTATTCGCACCAGTACTAGTTGACCACTCCCTAACCACGCCCATGGTTTCAATGTGTCGTTAACAAATACATATATATATATATATATATATATATATATATATATATATTTACATCTATGAACATTAAGACGTCAAACCAGATCGCATACCTTACAGCGTCTTGTTGAAGAATCAAGTATAGCCTGAGTTTGGCTCATGTATATTCATCACGAACAGCTCTATCCCCACCTCAACCGATCAGATGGTACTAATATGAGAATAATAAAATACGTTTCCTCACTATTGATAGTACCTTGGCAACTCTTCACAAATCACTGTCATTATCACGTCAGTTTTGTATATTTTATTCGAAATGTGAACATTAAAAACTCATATACGATACATTATAACCTCAGGCATTGTTGCCACGTCTATTGCCACGTCTAGTGTGTTATTGTGGGAATCCCCTAGCTACCCAGCGTCCAATACTTTCAATTGACGCATGATTATTTCAAGTCTGTTTGTGTGAGGTACTGGTGGAAATTGAAAATGGACAAATCAACAAGAGCCTACATAATGATGTTGACCGCAAGGAGTTCTAAAGGTGAGTGAAATAGTATCGGATTTTATTGATGAATAGAACTTACTGGTATTATTCCCAGTATACCTACAAACAGTAAAGAATCTTCAGTGGCGGGAAAATTCACTCATTTTTATCGCGAAGACTAAAGATTTGTTACTGTCGAAGTATTAGAATGAGTTTGATTATTAGTTTTAATTATAAGCCGATTCTATTCAAAATTGGAAGCTGAGGAATTTCGGATTCGGGGATTATGATTCTTTTGTCACCATTAAAAAACTCAAGATGACGGCCCAAATGACGGTCGAGTTTTGCGATTATGGTCCAATTGATTATGGACATTATGATTATTTTGTCAATTTTCAAAAATTCACGATGGCGTCTCCAAAATGGCGAAAGAGATTTGAGATTGTTGCCGATTCAATTCAAAATTGGTATCTAGGGGTTTTGGGAAATTGCGATTTTTTGTCAAAATTCAAAAATTCAAGATGGCGGCTTCAAAATGGTAGATCCGTTTTGTGATAATGGTCCGTTTTGACTCGAAATTGGTATCAGGGGATTTTCAAGGTCGGAGATTATGATGTTATTGTTAGAATTGAGAAATTCAAGATGGTGGCTCCAAAATGGAAGACAAGTTTTGGGATTATGGGCCAATTCTATTCAAAATTGTTATCTGAGGATATTTGGGTCGGGGATTATGATTCTTTGGTCAAAATTGAAAAATTTAAGATGGCGACTCCAAAATGGCGAAAGAGTTTTGCGAATATGGTCCGTTTATATTCAAAATTGGTATCTGAGAATTTTCGGGTCGGAGATTATGATTCTTTTGTTGAAATTCAAAAATTCAATATGGCGGCTACAAAATGGCGGACGAGATTTGTGATTGTGTTCCAATTCTATTCAAAATTGGTATCTGGAGGTTTTCCGGGTCGGAGATTATGATTTGTAGTCAATATTCAAAAATTCACGATGGTGGCTCCAAATGACGGACGAGTTTTGCGATTATGATCTGATTCTATTCGGAATTGATATCTGAGGGTTTTCGGGGTCAGAGATTATAATTTTTTGTTAAAATTAAAAAATTCAAGATGGCGTCTCCAAAATAGCAGACGAGATTTGAGATTGTTGTCCGATTCAATTCAAAATTGGTATCTAGGGGTTTAGGGAGATTATGATTTTTTGTCAAAATTCAAAAATTCAAGATGGCGGCTTCAATATGGCGTACCCGTTTTGTGATAATGGTCCAATTCGACTCGAAATTGGTATCTGGGGGTTTTCAAGGTCGGAGATTGTGATTTTATTGATAGAATTGAGAAATTCAAGATAGTAGCTCCAAAATGGAAGACAAGTTTTGGGATTATGGGCCAATTCTATTCAAAATTGTCATCTGAGGATATTTGGGTCGGGGATTATGATTACTTTGTCAAAATTGAAAAATTCAAGATGGCGACTCCAAAATGAGTTTTGCGATTATGGTTCGTTTATATTCAAAATTGGTATCTGGGAGTTTTCGGGGTTCGAAATTATGATTCTTTTGTCAGAATTCAAAAATTCAAGATGGCGGACCCGTTTTGTGATCATAGATAGATTCGGTCCAAATTGTTAAGTGGGTGTTTCTCCTAAGATTGAAATTTTGAACATGTATAAAAACTAAAAAAAGTAAAAATAAAATTCTAGTTCAAAAAACTAAAGAAGACCCTTCCTTCACTCCTAACATTGACTGAAAAGTATAAAATAAATTTTAATAATTTCCGAAATGTAAAAAATGCTTGGGTGCTCTTTACGTATATAGTTCTTGAACGCTAAATATTAATAATATAAGAATATAGGTGAAGAACACCCAAAAATTTTTACATTTTGGTTATTATTATATTAGAAACTATTTTCTACTTTTCAATGTTAAGAGTAAAGCGTGTTCTTTAGTTTTTAAGAACGTGGTTTATTTAATTTCTTCTTTCAAGCAATTATTTGAAAAGATATTACGAAACCGTTGAATGCTAATGCAGAAAACATGAATTTGTCTTGGGTAGTAATGAATGAAATGAATAAAATGTGTTCGATTTTCGCAAGAAGAAAATATTTAGTTTTATAAACTAAGTATTTTCAAAGAAACTTTAACTTCGTCGTTTTGAACATCTTCATGCATAAAAATCGAAAACATATTTGACTTTCACTATAAAGATCCATATGTACCTATCTTTCGTTTCTTATTTTACAGGAGGAGATAATTCTTCAAAAATATGAATTAAAATATTTTTTAGATGTACCATTATGCCATGTTTAGTATCTCTAGAAAGCTTTTTTTTTTAATAATTTCAGTAGTACTAATACTATTTTACCTCTCTTCATAGGAGCAGTGTTTCTCCAATTTTTGTGTCCACCTCGGTAATTCACTTATCTATTGCTTAATTTGACGAAAAGATTTCTCAATCGGGGAATGCAGCCAGTTAAATATTTCAAGCGATATGGCAATTTGATTCAGAGAGAGGCGTACGTAGGTATACGTACGTGTAATCCTGAATTTTTCCTAAATAGAAGGTAAGAGAAAAAAAAACAGAAATAATCATTTGTTGCAATAGTTCAAAAAATTAGTATTCTGTGAATGAAAAAGAAGATTGCCGGACAACATTTGTAGAGCGGCTATTACATACCATCATTTATTAGTCCTGAAAACAAATTTTTGAATGAAACAACTATCAATGTAGCACATAAAGAATATTTTTTTATAAAAACTTACGTACGCCACTGTCTGAATCAAATTACTATATCGCCTAAAATATCCCACTGGCTACATTCCCCGACTGATAACATTTTTGAACAAATTAAGCAATAGGTAAGTGAATTACAGCGGTGGACACAAAAATACGAAACATACAGTACCTATCGAGATAGTAAAATTAATATTAATACTACTAAAATGAGAGAAAACCAGGCTTTATGTCGATACTAAAAATATGACATAAGGTTCCATTCCATTCTCCACCAATGGCACATCTAAAAAATATCATAATCCATAGAAAGGTGCAGAGCGAAATACCTCTCAACTTCCATCCGAACTTAACTGAGAAAAATGGGCGGGTCCACACATTTGACTAACCCTGTATATTAATAAACGATTTGACAATAAGTGTTTTATTAACTAGTAATTATTAAACTCTTCAAATGTTGAGTGTTCAAGTGAAAACATTCATTTTCCTACGACAGTGCGTAAACTAAGATTTCACACACCTTCCACAGGGCGTAAAGTTATATTTTTTCGCAGAAGTGCGTACAAAATCACTTATGCGTAAGTACATCAACAGTGCATGAAGAGATTTTTTACACACTATTCATATATTATTCAATTTTTGAAAAAAGTTTTTGCATACAATTTACTCGGAAGTGATTTGATAACATGAAGAAAATTCAAAACTTCAGATTGAACATTCAAATTAATGATATAATCGCTGCAATTTGCCTATACAATAGCTGTCGTAGAAAACATATTTAACGATACATTTTTGTAAACAACTCTTTGCACTCGCGTGCTTTGTTGAACTCTACCTCATTCAACAAAATTTACTTTCATACAAAAAAGTCCTACTTCATGATCTTGTATGGTAAATATCTATTTTACACTTTCTGTGTTCTTGATAACTATTAAAAAAAATCAGTAACAGCTGTACATGTTTTTTATATGTATTAATAAAATTAAAATGGAAGTTAATTTCTAATGAATGACCCTGTACGTATACGGTATCTTCATAAATGCCCGAAAAAAAATTCTTCAACATCCATAATATGCAGGCTTTATTTTCAGTCTATTGCGAATTCCCAACTTCCCCGCGTAAAGAAGTCATACCTGCTTTGAACTGTCCAAGAATGAGACTAGTAATAATCGTTGCCATGTTGCAATATCAGTGAGTTCGCAACATTACTGAAATAGATAAAATATATTCCGTAGGTATATGACGTGTACGCCACACGTGGTAGAATGCTGAACTAATATATACAAGTTTCATCATAGTTCTAACATTACCGCCTCATGCAAACTCTTTTTCTTCTTCAGATTTCTACTTTACCTCAAACAATGTACAGATTTCTGACAAACCAACATGTTCAACTCGCATCAGAGGCTTCTAGTGTTGGAAATTGGTAATAAAAAAGTGTTCAGTAGAGGCAAAAATTCAGGATGACATTGTGGCGTCAGTATACTGAGGTTGTAATTCGCCTGAGTCTTTAATGTATGCTGGATGCATGTTTCCTGAGTTGCTAAAGATAGTAGTATGTATATATATATATATATATATATATATATATATATATATATATATATATATATATATATATATATATATATATATATATATATATATGTATCCACAGATCGTTGTTCCCTCCATGTCAAAGCTAAGGCGGACTAACCTCCAGGGTACCGCTTCAAATTTTATTCAAAATAATTGCATATATGGGCAGAGGGGAACATACTGTATAGGTTTATCAAAAGAGGGGTAACAATTTTTGACAAAAAATTTATATATGTAAATATATATACAATTCGTTGTTCCCTCCGAGTAGTATATGTTTACGAGAAGTTCTGACAACTTAGTTACCTCCAATACTATTACCGTTCTTTGGATCGTATGTCCATCCAGTTGAATGAATGTATTGAAATAATAGCGAAATAGCCATGCTAATTGGCAATGAAAAAAAGAAAAAAAATTGAATTGCAGCTTCTTTAATAAAATTTTCTGATCCTAGCAAAATTTAGATAAAATACTATTTACTAGAGAGATGGGATAACCACTATGGTTAATAATGCTTGTTTTAGTTTCTTCAGATTTTTTCAATGAAATTTCCCATAACTGAGTTTTTGAGTTTCATTTCTGGATTGTTTTATGATGTTGGTGTTTCGATGGAGGGGATGAGCTGAAGTTTAGATATCTGTCAGTGCTACAAGATTTCTTGTATAAATCGGTGATTATATAATTACCTTTTCTAATTCATAAAATAGTCCACTTGCTCGTGATCACTAAACAATAACTTACTTCATTTTATATGGGATAGATTTTGGAATAAGATAAGGATCCTTTCCGGATTCACTGCAGCCGTGAAGGATTATTGTTTTTGTTAGGGATATCACTGGTAATTTGAACTCCACAGTAATTTGCACGGGATCCACCCCTATCTACTCACAAAATTTCAATACTCAAATATATCAAATCGAATTGAAAATCATTCCAGATCCGAGTGAGGCAGGAACCTGGGACCTTCAGCCAAACAACAAGGTATGGACATATACAATATATAGATAATCAAATTGTTAAAATGAATTGAAAATATTGTGTTGGTTTAAATGAAATATTGTAGAAGCTACAATGGGAGTGAAATACTCAATAATCCAAAACATATATTAGGAAACAATCTCAAATGTGACAATTCTTTTACTTATCCAGAGTGTAAATTATGAGGAATAATATTTTCAAATCATAAATGTCAAAGAATGAGTATAGTTGTGAATAACAATTTCATCAGTGATAACATTGGTATAGTTCACAGTGGAATATTTGTTCGAGATCATCTAAAACGAATTCAAGTTTTGTTTTTTCTCTTTCACGTGATAAAAGACCGAGTGGATATGAAGTTTTTTCTTTTTTTTTCGAATGATAAACCTGGATTTGGTTCATCTACTAAATTTGATTTTATATGTAATCAAAATGTTTTCATAAATACGTTTCAAATTGTTGCAGTAGGTCTTCAAGTTGACACTATTACCGTAACTTGCAACATGGGCCATTCCAAGAAATAATCTTTTGCTGAGAGAATGCTCTGACTCCAAAATTTTTGTGGAATTGAAATCAAAACGATGGTCGACCTCAAAATGATGGGAGCTCAGTGCTATTTTGTTATTTTTGTTTTTATTTTTCGGAGCACAATCGTAATGATGTTGTTTAACCATCTGTTTCAAGTACTGTTTCGTTTGTCAAATGGCCATCAAGTCACAGTTTTCACATGATATCTGATGAGTTATGTTGGTATTTTTCCTCAATGGTGTCTCTCTTTTGATTTGGAATGAATGTAATTTTTTTGAGTCTTCGTATTGTATTGTTCTATTTTTGAATTGTTTGTACTCAAACGTTCTCTTAGCCTCTCGGAAAGACCTGTTGTATTGGGAATCTTGAAAAATTTGCGGGAATTAGTTTTACGGGATAACTAAAAAGATTGGTAAAATATTTTTTTTTTCGTTTCTTCAGATTTTTTCGATTGAATTCCTCATGACTCAGTTTGTAAATTTCATCTCTGTATCGTTTTATGATGTTGGCCTTTTGATGAAGGGGATGAGCTGAAATGACGTATTGAAATCTGTTAGAGCTACGAGATTTTTTGTATAAATCAGTGATTAAATAATAACAGATCGACAAGCGTAAGAATGCCTCTGAGATATGCAAACGATAGAAAGCGTGAGTAGATGTGCGACAGAGATCGACTACTGTTTAATAAGGCAGGGCGATTAAGCTCCTGCCCCACTCCAGTGCCTTGTCTACTGCGCAACCAATTCTCGGAGGCATCCTTACGTTTGTCGATCAGTACCTTCTCTAATTTATAAGATATCCAAAAAAGAAATAGTGTTATTATTCTCCACTTCCATTTTAAATGTCAACTCGGAAATTACGTTATTGAATGTGTTAGGAGTGGTATCTTTTTCGGATCTTGGGATAGCTAACAAAGTATCATCTACGTATACATATAAGAATGGAACATCAAATGGAGATATTGCAAGTGCTTCTTTAATGATATGGTCCATCACCAGGTCAGCCAAAATGGGGCTAAGTAGATCTCCCATTGGTGTACCTATGATGTGACTATAAATATTTTCATTGTGAGTGAAGCAACTGTTTTTCAAGCACTGTGATATTAGATTTTCAAAAGTAAATTATTTTGTCTATCGACGTAAGACTATTTTTTTTTCATCTTTCAATCACCATGTCAAATATCAGTTTTTGTGAACTATCGGTGAATAATGATGTAATATGATATAATGAAATTAATTTGATTTTCTTGACAACTTCAGAGAGTTTTTCACATTATGGTCAAAGGTAGGGATGATATTTTTTCAAATATCATTCAAACATTTTCGAAGTTTGGAGCCTGGGGAATTTATACTTGGAACAATGGGTCTTAGAGGCCTTCTATTTTTATGAACCTTGAGAAGACCATATACAGGATAATTCAAAAGTACTTTGACGAACTTCAGGAGGTGATTCATCACAATATTCTAATATGAATTGTCCAAATAAATATATGTCCGAAAACGCTTCGTTTCCAAGATAGATTATTTTTATTTTCGATTTTTTTTTTGAATAACTTTCGAAACAATTACCTTGATTGAACGAAAATTGGTACTGAGAGATTTTTTGAGGTGTCGAATTCGAACCTGATGTTATTATTGCTCCTACTCGTAGGAAGCGCCACATACACTATTTTTTCTTTTCGAAGATTCATAACTTTATTGAGTGTCCTTTAAGCACATTTTTCAGTAACAAAATCGATTTCTCTATCTTATTTACGTAAGAAAGCTACCTCTGTTGGAAGTCGCTAAAAGCAACCGTTTTCTAGATATTTGGAAAAAGTCAAGTCGATTATTTGATAATCGATGCATGTTGAAGTTATTACCATTATTTTGAATTATTCACAAGATCGCTTAGGAAATGAATTTGACGTTTAAGTGAGTAGTTTTGGATTTTGTAGGGGACGCCACCTATTCTATTACTTTTCACTAGTTTGAAGAGATCAATACTTTTGGGTACGTCTCTGTATGACATCCTTAAGCGAACTGGTTATTTTTATTTCAAGGGTGCAAAACTAGTATTTGTTTTACTTAAATTTACAAGAAATACCAACATTCTGTTTCAAGAAATTATAAATATGTAGAATAAAATAAAATGAAGACTACAAAATTCTATCCACCTTCTAGTCATTGAAAGCTCAAGAATTATTGATGTGTTTCTTATTGTTTCACAGGTGTCTACTATTCGGTTTTTCAGATCTTCCTCGTTCGCTACTGGAGTTTTGTGAACTAGTGACTTCAAATGTCCCCAAAAATAAAAATCTAACGGGTTTAGATCTAGAGACCTTGGTACCTACGCCTGGTTGTTTTTCTATACCCCTACTGATCCACCAATTTGGATAGACAGTGTTGAGGAATTCCCTGGCTACAACTCTGATATGGATCGGAGCCCCATCATGCATAAACCACATGCAGAAACGAATTTCTCATAGTACATTCTGAAGTAGTCCTGGCAGTTCATTGTCTAAAAAGTCTCTGTAAGTTGCGCCATTCAGTAGGAGCGGAAGAAAGAATTAAATAAGGACGGATCAAGTAATTAGCAATCATTGCCGCCCCTACAGTTATAGAAAATTGATACTGATAATGTCTTCCACTAACTGCGAGCGGATTTTCCATAGCCCAAACATGGTTGCTATGGAAGTTTGTGATAGCATTTCGGGAGAAGTTTGCCTCGTCCGTAAGAGTAAAAATTGAGGATTTTTACTGACACACAGTAATGCATTGGGAAAGTCTAGTGGCAGAAAAGCTTGTACCCTTTGAATATGGGATGGAAAAAATTGTCGATAGCGGATAATTCTCCAAACTGTGGACTGAATAGAATTGTTTATATAATCCATTTTTTCAAAATGAGTGTTTTAAAACGTACAGAAACTTCAACAAAACGTTCAACTATAACATAATATGTTATAACCAAAACTACTTGCTAAAACGTCCAATTTCATTTCCTAAGCAATCTTGTGAAAAATGCAAAATACTAACATCAACATTCATCGATTATTAAATAATCGACTTGTAATTTTCAAGTTCAAATATCTAGAAAACGGTTCCTTACAAAGAGGGTAGCTTTTTTAAGTAGACGTAATAGAGGAATTCGATACCTCAAAAAAAACCCAATACCAATATTCGTATAATTGAGGTTAGTATCCTGAAAGTTATTTGAAAAAAAAAACGAAAATAAAAAATGAATCTTGTAATACATAACATAATTCATAAAATACCATGTGTAGACTGTGACTTTGTGTACATTGGACAAACTAAACAGTACTTCAATCAAAGGTGAAAACACCGTCATTATGATAGAGCTCCGAAAAATGAAAACAAATATAACAAAACAGTACTGACCTTCCATATTTTTGAGATCAACCATCGTTTCGATTTCAATTTCACAAAAATTGTGGATTCAGAGCATTCAGAGCAGTGCTGGTAGAACGTTCGCCTTTGGAGCGAAGGGTCGAGGGTTCAAAAACTCGCATGATTATCGGTCTCGTGCATGGCATCACACGTTAAAAGGTAAGGGCTGCGTCTTCCCTAGCTCACACAAGTCTCTCGAAGACTTCCGAGGGTTGCGCGTAGGGGTGCAATCGGTTGACGGAAATAATAATTTTAACAACAACAATCTGTAAAACAGATACAGATCGCCAAACTTTGCGGTGTTCCAGAGAAGTGAGCTAGCTCATAAGCGCAGCCTCACCGATGAAAAAATCCTAATTCGCATCTCCAAAAACTACCCGATATATGTTTTCAACAGAATCAAATTGAAATTATTGGAATTCGTCCGCCATATTGGAGACGCCATCTTGAATTTGTATGAAATGAAACTATTCGATTGAAGGAAATATATGCATCATCTTGGAGAAACTTACCACATGTATCTGTCAGATATAGTTAAATTTTCGGTATAGTCCCAGTATTAGCCAGGAAAATAGGTGTTCTTTTCACGGATATTTGCCTCATTTCACTTTTTGGAAATTGTTTGGACAATGGTATGTTTTTCGACTTATGGATATAATTCATTTGCATTAATATACATTTGTCAGATTTTGCATTATAAATTGATCAGCTATGTTGAATTGGATTTTAATTGAGTTACAAGATTTTATTGATAGACAGGAGTGGAATTCAAAAAAGGCTTATGATTACCAAAATTGTTTCCCATACCACACAAATATTTTCAGTCCTAGATGCTAATTTCGATAACTGAGTTAACTTCATCAGTAGGAATACCGAACTAATTAGTTTAGTATTCCTACTGATGAAGGTAACTTGGCTATCGGAATGCGCATCTAGGAGTGAAAATACTCATGTGGTAATGGGGAAAATACTACTTGTTCTCATTGGATGACACCACAGGCGTGCAGTTTTCCATTTTCAAATACATCAAATGTAAAAATTAACCGAATGCATTTACTTTACTTTTGAATCAAACAGGTCTGAAAACTGTTGTGAATGAATTTACCAATAAGTATTCTAGATTATCATTCTTAATATGAATTCTGAATGATTACATACCGGGTTATTGCTAAAAACTGATATATAAAAGGCCAGACGCGCGACCGTATGTCTGCAAAAATAATAATAATTACTTCCTGATTGTAGAAATACAAACTCATCTGCTTTGTCAGCTAGTGCCAATTTCAACAAAGGCTTGCTTCTTGCACTCATTTCGATTCATCTGTGCCTCACTTCCCGTCAGTTGATTATGATTCATAAGGCACAGATCCAACCGTTTCTGGAATACTGTTTCCATATTCATGGTGCAGCCCCAAACAACACAAACTTTTAGATTATGTCCAAGAGAAAAGCCATCTGTCTCGTCTGTGTTGCCGAGCTCACAAGCTCACTCACTTCTCTGGAACATCGCGAGTTTGTTGGCTGGGGATCTGTTTCTGTTTCACAGATAATTTCATGATACATAATCAGTAATTCCACCGTTAGCTATCCCATCGAGGACAGTCTTCACATCCCTTTGTCATCACTTTGGAGACATGCCGAACATCTCTCTCCCAGGGCTCGTTCTTTGAACAAACGGCAAAGCTTTGGAAGTCACTGACTCGGAAGGCGAAAAAAAAACAGTACCGATAATTCCATGAGAACAATGTTGATACTTCTTGACGGAAGACAATTAATCAAATAATTAAAAATGGATTACATTATCCACTCTTCTACCTTAACGTTTACAATGGGTGTAATCGTCAGAAAGTTTCTAACAGAAAACAGCTACTGCCCCTTACGACCGTAGAATTATGTATTTTAGATTCTTGGCAATATTTTCTACAAGAACTACTTTGCAGTGCTGTTGTCTCAGGAACTCCCAACAGAAACTGAAGTGGTCTTTCGTTTTAATTGGGAGAGCCAGCCTTCGCTGAAGATTGGCAAGAACCATGAAACCGGTACGGACGTGTTCCCCCAATTAAATCAAAATATAACTTTGCCAATGATCCAACAGATATAATTCATCGGTCGTTGGGGGTAGTAGTTGTTTCCTGTTAGAGACTTGCCGACGAATACACCTATTGTATAGGTTGAAGCGGAAGTGTTGATTATGTAATCCATTTTCAATTATTTTAGTACCTATAATACCTTCTATACACTATTATTTCTTTTGACCTTTCACGAAAACAACACAGAATTTAACTCAATTCCTGCGAAAAGAGTAATCCCTATCCAAAATAATCGAAACCGTATCTCTCATATCATTTTTCAGAACTGCGTGCCGCAGTAATTCGGTATATGTCGACAGAGGGAAGTACGTGTCGCAATTACTCCATATATATATAGCTGGAGACGGAGGGAAGTACGTGTAACAATTACTCCATACATATAGCTGGAGGGAACTACATGCAGCAAGTAACATAGCATGAAAGTGATATATGGTTGGAGGGAACTACGTGCAGCAAGCAACTCGGAAAAAGCGATACTGGCGCTGGTGGCAAATCGCTGAACTTAGTGACCGAATTCGAGGTTACATATCACTCAAAGTTACCTTCATGCGTTTTTTCGTATTTGGACCGATCTGACATAGTAGTACCTCATAGTGAAATATTACGTTGGTTCGTAGTTAAGGTACACCGGGGTAAGTGGAAATTTGGGGCAAGTGGAACCCAGGCCTATTCCTCTAAAATTATTTTCTGTAATACAGCGCCACCTATTGCACACTAGCCCTTCCACATCCTTCAGATGCTCTGTGGTATATGGCGCCAACAGCGGCTCATTTACACTTCGAATTTGGCAGTGGCGTGAACGTTGGAGTTTTACGTCGCATAGTGAGCATAGTGAGTGTATATTGTTTTTGTCTGTTATGACCAAAGAATTCGTGGAAATATTTAAATTGATTCAAGTAAGGACTTCATAAACAATATCTCTTTGCATTTTAAACTCATTAGAAACGTATTTTAAGGCAAGATAAAAAAACATGCATGGGTTACACTTGCCCCAAAAAAATCACAAGTGGGGCAAGTGTAACCTACGATAGTTTCCACTTGCAAGATGTATGTAGGCCAGCTTACCGAGAAGTTAACATGTCTAGAAGTGAACTTTTGTAGAAGGATCGGAAAGACATCGACATTCAATTGGCCTCATGTTGAAGACAGAAGTATTACCAACGAATGGGAGATTTTTATGCAGTTACCTTCGCCTACAATACATAAGAGAGGGAAAATCAAATTCAATATATTATCTGACTATTATAATGTAGGATGAATGTCAATTTTGATATCTGTAATAAATTTGATTTGCAGTATATAACAAGACTAGTTGTTTACACTTACCTCGGCAAACTTTATTCAGATATGAATGCTAAAAAGTGCCATGGGTTACACTTACCCCGGTACCACCGGGGCAAGTGTAACCCAATGATGACGAACAGGAGAAAACTCATAGAAAAAAATTGATAACCATGGTGATTTTCTATATTGGTACAAACTTAAAAGTAATGTATCTGCAATCAGCTCACTAAATATGACGGATGTTGAGTTGAGTTGAGTTTTCTTGTTTAGTCGGATCAAAGTGGAGGTACTGAAATTCGCGGTTCCACTTCCCCCGGTGTACCTTACCTCCGAAATCGGAGGTGAGTCCGCTATATATGAGGGAAGTACGTTCACTATATATGTATTTTGGAGGTAACAGCGCAGGGTTCATAAGTATATATATATATATATATATATATATATATATATATATATATATATATATATATATATATATATATAAATATATATATTTCTTGAATATATTATACATTACTTGAATGGAAGTGAGTGTGCATTTTACTTTTTATCAAATATAGACTCACAGTATGTCTGATTATGTAGGAATTAGAATATTTTCATATGAAACGAAACTATTCGTAAATATGAGAAAACTGACAATAACCAGATATGCTATCTTTGGCAACATTTTGATTAGAATTATTTTTCGCAGAAGTGACTGGTACAACGTTCATATATTGATAAAATCGTATCGTATGTCCGCCAGATGCGATTTGTGCGATGTGACCTCATTCGGTTAGTTATTTTACATAATATCTAGGCAAGGCGGTCGTTGATGACTCAACTTGTGTTCATATCAAACTATGAAGGCATCATGGTGAAATTGATATTAATAATTTTGGTATAGGTTGCTTTTCGAATGATTTCTTAGTTTATTTTACATTAAAACTAGCTAGAAAAATACATAATTTGACGAAATGAACCTATTGCAGATCGTCCACAATGCGAACAAATGCAGGTTCCACAATGTTTCATTATGAGTTACATACGAAAGATAACAATCTGCAGAAGATGCAATTTCAGTTTGGTTTCCTTCGATGTTAGTTACTAATTTCCAAGTAGTCCCATTCCACAGTCCTTGCTGTGCCCCAGGGAATTACTGAAGAAGAAAAATATCGATAATACCTACCCAAGTTGAAGAATTTCTTCTGCTTACTGATTTATGTATGAAACAAAACCATTTCCAGGTTGAATGCTTCATTATGAACAAGTAAATTTGGCCATAGTTAAGCAAGCCTTTGTCATCCACACTTGGCTGATTTGTTCATGAGTAGGTTATTTATGTTTTGGTACCTGTGTGAAAGAAAAATCCTGTAATGTTCAGAGAACATGTGTGAATTGGCCTTTCTTGAATATGTGCAGGCTGTATGCCACAAGGAGAACCTCCCGCGGCAGAGAGTTCCAAATCTTTGCTGTTCGCGTTGGAAGAACGAACCCTAGAAAAGACATATTTGACATTTCTCCATAGTGGCGACAGAGAGATGTGAGGACTGAACTCGACGGGTCGGTCTCGATGGGACCGCTAACAGTGGGATGATTGATGTTATTTCAGAAGTTTTTGGCTCATGAAAATATCTATAAAACAGCGTTAGATTGCCAACGTTTCTGTGTGTTTCAAATGTTACTAAAATAATATTGACAAAATATGATTGTGAGTCAAGACAACCTAAGTTATTTTAAGTTATCAATTACAATTTTTCCTAGATTTTCATGTTTCTGAAAGAAATTACCACCGTAGTAGCTTGGGGAAAAATGTGAAGCTCGCAAATCGTTCAATATTGCGAAACCAAATTTGTGGAGCAGTTTTCTGGTAGTCTAGACTGACACCTCATGTTCCATCGATGGTTCAATTTTGTACTATATGGGCTCAGGCGATTTTCGAATGTCGCATTCATAATTGTTTTCAAATTGCACCTCTTTTCTGGACACCATTCAAACAAAAATATAATTTTAGGATGAGTTATTCATGCTTCCCTTATACCTAACCCCAACCTTTATCGAGTTATTCAAAAGAAATCAAGAAATGCCTAACTTGCCGAATGATTATTTGTTTATTCGAGTATGCCATGGAAAAAAGACAATTGTACACAAGAGAGTATTATTCTGTAAAAGTTAAAACAAGAAAATTGATTCGAAATTGAAAATTATCCGAACGAGGTTGTGTTAGACTTTGTTATCCACGGCAAGTGTCAAAATTTTATGTAGCGAACTGTTCGGTTAATTTAAAACATCCAAGCTTACCGAGCATGACACGGGGAAAAGTCTCACGAATGAACAATAATTTTATATATTTTGGGAAAGTGAGAAGACCTATAACGAGAGTCAAACAACTAACTGGCAATGAACATAATCAAATTAACATTATTAGATATTTTCAAGATCTCTAGATTTTACCCCGTTAGACTTTTATATTTGTGGTAGCGTGAAAGATTTGGTCTATTCTTCACCAGTTTACAAGTTTCTATCCCAACGAAATCAAAATAATATTTGTAATGAATCT
The DNA here is from genome assembly GCA_944452925.2 of Chrysolina oricalcia. Classification (NCBI taxonomy): domain Eukaryota; kingdom Metazoa; phylum Arthropoda; class Insecta; order Coleoptera; family Chrysomelidae; genus Chrysolina; species Chrysolina oricalcia. The sequence continues at coordinate 22,068,872 of OX101827.2, forward strand.
TATAATAGATAAAAACTCAAATATAATTAAATAAAGACCTTTTTTGGTAAACTTTTTATATTTGACGAATAGTGACAATACTTGACATCAATCTGTTTCTTAAACCCAACTCACAACTTGATTTCTGTATATGTATACAGTAGGTTCAAATATCTTCAACATTAACATTCTTCCCCTTGGTGCTAACTTCTTTGTTAGCACAGTTGACATTCAGACGATGAAGTTTTCTAACTGGTCTTTTTAGAATTCCGTTTGATACTCTGCTACTCGTACAATACCATCTGAGCCCTCGTAGACTTTGGCAATGGTCCCTAATGGCCAATTGATTAATGATAACCGAATCACCAACTTGAATATTTAGATCATCTTTCTTCCACTGTTTTCTTTCAACTGGGGTAGGTATTCACTCGCAAAGAAAACGTTTCCAGAACATGTCCACCAAATACTGCGATGTTCGCCATTGTTTTCTTAATAGCAAATCCTTTTCTGTAAATTGCCCTGGTGTGGTGATGGTAGGTGATCTTCCAATTGAAATGTCATTTGGACATAATGTTGAGTATATTGAAATGAATTGTCTGAACAAAAATGGTGGTCATATTGGACATTTACATCATAGGTCAATATTGTTGTTGTTCATTAATTATAATTTGTCTTGAGTAATTGAATATTTTTCATTAATTGAATCCCACTTGAGCTACGGGATTACATTTTGGGGATTGAGTATGCAGTGATTATTTGTTCAAATCAGTATTTGTATTACAGAAAAGAGCAATTCGATATCTGCGTAAAGCTCAGTTTCGTGATCACTGCAAACCACTATTCATCAATCAAAAAATGTTGACTCTACTTTGCCTTTACCTACTGAAAACGGTATGTCTGATACACAAGAAATACGCTATTACTTCAAACCTTACTGAAAACTAGAAGATATGAGACAAGAAATAAAAGTTGTTTTCCTCTACCCACACCAAAATCTAGCCTAACTAGAAACTCAATCATATACGAAGGCAAAAAAATATAAAATCAGCCAACAGAAATACACCATGTCTGAAAAAGTTCCAAAAAAAGTAAAAGAAGCACTTTTACTGAAGGCTTACTATAACCTGCAGGAGTATTACAATACCGTACTCTAAGCCTTTCAATTTTCCCAAGTGATCTTGGATATATGATTGAAATGAATAATGGTACCCTTATTTTAATTTTAATTTAATTTTTATGTCATTTTTATATATTGTTTTAAGTTTTTATGATTACTGACAATGCGATTTCATGTATCCGAATTTTATGTAATTTCATGTAATTCATTTCTCAAAATATCGACTACGATATTGAAATATTGTATGAAGACTGATGTGTATGTATGCCTATATAACTTCATGTACATGTGTACATATAACTTATTCATTTATTTATGCATTTTTAATTTTATTCTAGTACGTAAATTTCATCATCTATTATCTTTTATTATATTTTTTTTTTATATTTTATATTATAACAGTTTGGGACACTATATTTATTTATACATATTTTTTATTGCATGCTTTGTCAATAAGATTATATCTTCGACAATAAAGTATATTTTTGATTGATTGATTGATTGCTTCAAAAAGAAAGAAATACATCAGTATTTCTTGATTCTTTTGAATAATTCGAAAAAGCTTGAGGTAAGGTATTGGGATAGCATATAAAACTCATCCTAAAATTCAATTTTCATTTGAATGGTGTCGAAAAAAATAATAGGTTCCATTTGATAAAATTGAGTTTTTGAAAATTTTTAACTGGTACATTCTAAAATAGTTTGCGCTCTTATGGTATGGAATGGAAACATATGGGATATCGAGTGTTAGCCTGGACTAACAGCTATCTGCTCAAAAATTTGGTTTTCCAACTTTGAACGGTTTGCAAGGTAAGTGCAATTTTTTTCCTAAACTACCACGGTAATTTTTTTCAGAAAAAATGGAAATATATCGAAAACTGTAAAAATAGATCAGAAGGAAAATCGAACCAAGTGAACAAAAAGAATGTTTCCATTTGCTGGGGCTTGGGTGGCTACCAGCAGCGTCGGCAGGTGACGGATAGCCCGACGGCCTGCGGCGTGCACTGTGCGACCCACAGCCACGTCGTAGGTTACCACCGAATAAAATAAGGTGGCGCTGAGCAACCCTCCAATCCAAGGTGTTACGCGACCCGTGCCTGTGGATGCATGGCGGTGGGAGAGCACCGTCTCGAACGGAGCCTCGAGGATACCGGGTGACCTCCTCGAGTATCAGCCTTGCCACGCCGTGCGGGGCTCCGGGGTGGTCGACTATTTGTTCCCTAGCTATTCGTGGGACCAACATGGACAAAAAAAAAATCGCGGGAAGTCACCGCAACCCAGGATGCTCAAGAGCGTCCTGGCCCCTCCCACACACCGAGCTCACCACGGGAAGCAAAAAGGGAGGAAAAAGAAAAAGAAGGAAAACCTTCGGAGCAAGCATCCGGTAAAGGTACTTCCTCCAAGAAACCCTCCAGGAACAACCGGGGGAAACAAGACCTGCCACCTCCAGGCAAGCCTGGAGGTATCAATGATCCGCTGAGAAGGGGCCTCAGCGGGGCAGGAGTAAGATGGTACCTTCGCTTCCTTGAACAGGGCCTGACACCTGAGGAAGCAAGAAGGACATCCATCGAGAGGTAAAGGCCTCAAGAGCAACCTCCACAACAGACGGAGAAGAGGGGACCAAAACCCAATCTCCCCCTCAACTCCCAAATGTTGAGAGGAGGAAGACCGAAGCGGGAAGTAGCACCGCTGCTGCTAAGCAAACTGGGCAAGCCACCAGCTACGCCGAAGCAGCAAGCACGGTAAAAGTTGCAGTCCTTCCCAAAAACTACCCAGGAGAGACGCTGAGTGCTGAGCAACTCACAGCACTTGAAGACGCCATCGTACAGGAGATGGTGCTGGGCGCAGAGTGCAAACTCCAGTTTGGAGGAATCCACTTTCGCCCAAGCATGCTTGTGGTAGACTGCGTCACCCAAGAGACGGCAGACTGGCTGAGGGCAAATGCCCCCAGACTGAGCACCTGGAAGGGTGCGGAGCTGACGGTGTGCCTGGGAGAAGATATCCCAAGGGCGCATACCATCACTGTGTTCTTCCCCAGGAGCAAAGATTTCGAGACGGAGAAGTTGCTAGCCCTAGTAAGCACACAAAACATGGGGCTTAACACCCAGTTGTGGAAGGTACTAGGGAGCAAGAAGGAGGGCAATGGTCAGTTGCTGAATATCGGCATTGATGACGAGTCCTGCGAGGCCATCAAGAAAATGGGATACACCATTTTCTTCAGGTTCGGGAAAATCCCCGTTCACGGCCTCCGCAAGGACTCGAGCAAGAAGAAGAAGGAGGAAGAAGAGGCGGGAAAGACACCAGCCCCTGGGGCTGTAGAAGATACAGTGGCCAGCGAAGTCGAATCGACTGGGAGCATGGACCAGGACATCACCGTGACTCCCAGCGAAGAAGAGCAAATGCTGCTGGACGATGAGGAGGCAAACCCTCCAACTCACCCGTAGCAATGGCTACCCAAGTCAAAGTTGCCCAGGTGAACACTCATCATGCTAAGGGGGCATCAGCCGCCTTATCGAGGGTGTTCGCCAGGACAAACTTGGGAGTTGTGTTGATCCAAGAACCTTGGGTCAACAGAGGACAGATCAGAGGACTGCCGAACAAAGATGGTAAGGTGATCTGGGATGTCAGGTGTGACAACCCCAGAGCTTGCATCCTGATCAGAAATAATATTAATTATATCTGTCTTTCAGAATTCACGACGAGGGACCTAGTACCGGTTCGGGCCAAGATCCGCACAGGGCACTCACTCCTCGACGTAGTAATAGCCTCAGGATACTTTGCTGGAGATGGGCAAGCACCACCAGAAGAAGTACAGAGGCTAACCGACTACTGCAGCAGGAGCAATCTACCCCTCCTGCTGGGCTGCGACGCCAATGCGCACAACACCATCTGGGGCAGCACGGACACCAATCAAAGAGGTGAGCAATTGCTAGAATTTATACCCGCGGCTAACCTAAATATACTTAATGTGGGATGTGTCCCCACCTTTGTAACAAGGGCTAGGCAAGAAGTATTAGATATAACGCTCGGCAGCCAGGGCATTAGTAGAATGGTAAGGAACTGGAGGGTCTCGGACGAACCCTCTCTTTCGGACCATAGAATCATTATGTTCAACATGGAAGGGCTGGTGACACAAACAACTTCCACCAGAAATCCTAGAAACACAGATTGGGAAAAATACACCACCAATCTGAAATGCAACCTAGAACAGATCAAGTTCAACGGCAACAGTCACGTCGAATTTGAGCAGACCCTAGGAGCGGTTAACGGGGCAATTATGGATGCATACGAATCCAGCTGCCCCATAAAAGGAAAGAAATCACACAGTGGTACCATTTGGTGGAATGAACACCTGTCAAATCTGAGATCCGAAGTCCGCTGGCTATTTAACAAAGCAAAGCGGGACAGAGATTGGCAGGGATACACCAAAAGGCTGACAAAATATAATAAAGAAATAAGGAAAGCCAAGAGGAACAGCTTCAGGAGCTTTTGTGAGACAATCACATCAAGCCCCGCAGCAGCCAGACTGCACAAAACTATGGCGAGGGGCAGAGAGCAAGGACCAATGTCCCTCAGAAGAACAGATGGCAGCTACATAGAGGATGAAGAGCAACGAGCTCTCCTCTTACTGGAGACGCACTTTCCAGGTAGCTTACCATTTGAACCCGGAAGATCACTGGAAGAACCAGGTAGAGCCAGACGAGAAGACTGGGAGGTAGCAAAAACCATATGCACTCCCCAAAGAGTGAAATGGGCAATTGACTCCTTCCAACCATTCAAGTCACCCGGAATTGATGGTATATTTCCGGCCTTTTTACAAAAAGGGCAAACGGAACTAATGCCATTCATTATCAAAGCAGCCAGATTCAGCGACTGGAGGAGAGCACGGGTAACCTTCATTCCCAAAGTAGGAAAGAAGGACCCAACCCTCCCGAAGTCATTCAGACCAATCTGTCTCTCATCCTTCTTACTGAAGACAGTGGAGAAGACGGTAGATAACTACATCAGAACCGAGATACTGGAGAGGGTGACATTGCACCCCGGGCAGCATGCATACATGGCGGGAAGATCAACGGAAACCGCTCTGTACGTGCTTACCGATAGCATCCAGAGATCTCTCGAGTATAAAGAAATGGCCATATGCGCTTTCTTAGACATAGAGGGGGCATTCGACAACACCTCTCACGAAGCAATAAATAGGGCCCTAACGAACAAGGGAGTAGACAGAACCACATCCAGATGGATGTGACAAGAACTGCTGAAACGAAAGTGGGCGATACCAGCTTTCGGATCAGCACAAGCAGGGGATGCCCACAAGGAGGGGTACTATCACCTCTGATGTGGAGTCTCGCAGTAGACGAACTACTCGGAACACTTACCGGGAACGGAGTCACTTGCCTTGGATATGCTGACGACATAGTCATTATGGCCAAAGGCAAATTCGAAGGAACCCTCTGTGATCTGATAGAAAGGGAGCTAGAGACTACCAGAAGATGGTGCCTCTCTGTGGGATTGAGAATTAACTCATCAAAAACCACAATGGTAACATTTACTAGAAGAACAAAGATTCAGCACCTAAGGACTGTTCCCCTCGACGGATCCGATTTAGGATGGCAGCAGGAGGTGAAGTATCTAGGACTAACCCTAGACTCAAAACTACTCTGGAACAGACACGTAGAAAAGATCGCTAACAAGGCAAAATCATCACTGATGGTGTGCAGGAACATTGCAGGAAAAACATGGGGCTGTAACCCATCAATACTGCGATGGATGTACACCATGATAGTGAGACCTATGATCACCTATGGAGCAGTACACGGTAGAACCGAACTCGCCACAACAAAGAAAATCCTGGAGAAAGTACAAAGACTAGCATGTCTTTGCATAACAGGAGCAATGAGGTCAACTCCAACAGCAGCAATAGAGGTCATTCTGGACCTCACTCCTCTCCATCTCATGGTGAGGAGAACTGCTTGGGGAGCAGACCTGAGGTTGGCCAAAGTCGGACTCAAAGGGACAGCACACAGTGTAAGGGGCTCAACCCCCACCGGAAGTGCACACCTTGCCGATCTCCCAACTGACGAAATTACCAGGAAATTTAGTTTAGAGATTTTTTTTCGAACGGAAATAAATACCAAGAAACAATGGAGCACAGAATCCAATCGAGCACTGGGTAAGAATACCATTACATGGTACACGGACGGGTCTAAAACTCCCGAAGGAACTGAAGCAGGAGTATTTGGACCTCGTACCAAGTACTCCGAACCCATGGGACACTTCCCAAGCATTTTTCAAGCGGAAATTCACGCCATAGCAAGATGCATTCATTTCAACCTCGACAGGAACTACCGGAACAAGGAAATTGCAATCCTCTCCGATAGTCAAGCAGCCATCAAAGCGTTGAGCTCATATAACATCAACTCGAAGATGGTCTGGGAATGCCTAGAAAAACTTAATGATCTAGGCAGGAACAACAAGGTGATCCTCCTCTGGGTGCCTGGGCACGTCGGAGTAGAGGGCAATGAACAAGCAGACACCCTGGCACGAAAAGAGGCATCAACGCCACTGATCGGGCCAGAACCATTCTGCGGACTTGGAAAATCTCACTTCCAAGAAGAACTCAATAAAACTGAAGAAGAAATTAAAGCAACATACTGGCAAAGACTTCCAGGGCTAAGGCAGGCCAAGGATCTCCTCGGCAATTTCAACCGAGCAAGATCGAAAACACTGATTAACCTCAGCAAAATTAGTCTAAAGACAAACACAGGATTTCTAACGGGGCATTGCAGACTCAAAGAACACCTAAGGAAGCTAGGCTTGGAGGAGGACAACACCTGCAGATTCTGTGTGGAACATCCAGAAACACCTCACCACATATTAATGGAGTGTTATGCCGTACACCACAAAAGATTAAATATACTGGAATCACACCAGCTGACTGTGGAAGAAATACCACAAATGGACCCCCTCAAAATTCTAAAATTCCTGAAGGAATTGAAGCTTGAGGGGCTGCTGTAAACGAGAACACCTCGAGATAGCAGAAGAAGATGGGGCACAATAGATCTAACTAGGTCGCAGCGCATCAGTCACCATCCATACCTAGCAATACCAATACCAATGTTTCCATTTAGAATAATGAAGTTGGTTCCGACTTTTGGCATACTCTGTAGCTTTACGACAAAAAACATTTCAAGTAGAACGGAAATGGTCCATTATGACAGCATACCAAATTTCAAGTTCCTAGTCAAACTGCAAGTTGAATATTTTCTAATGCGCGACCTACGTAAATCACCCTGTATGCAATTTACAATCCCTCTAATGAAGTCATGGAGTAAAATGCTGATTGCGGTCAATTTGGACCGTTCGAATGATGCTATGACTCAACTTGCAATTTTGAGACTCTAGAAAGAAGAATTAATAAGGTCAAAACTACTCAAGTATTTACTCATCTTCATACCAAATTTCAGCTGATTAGTGGAAGTCCAACAATATCACCAATTTTCCATGTCATGTTTTCAGGTCATGTTATTTGAAGCAGCAACGCCACATTGTCAATAATATTTCACGAGGGTAGAACATGTCTACTTATGCTTATGGCGATACGTTGCCTGATTTACCAGAAACGTCTAATACACTCTCATCGTGAAGAACCCTGTATACTGATCATCTTGATAATTTCCTAATACTCAAACATTGTTAAACTACTGAAATAACTATTATATTTGCCAGGAGATTCACATATACAGTTTATTTTTTGTTGATCAGGGAGTTTTAGCAAGCTCATCCATAATTTTTCAAACATTCTATCTTCTACTCAAAATACTTTCACGTAATAGCATTTCTGGAAGAATCTAGGAATGTGTTATGAGTGAAGATAACGATAACAATATTGGGAGAAAAAATAATTTTACAAATAACAGTACAGTTTATTGACCATAATACGACTTCAACAGAAAATAAATAAGTTTTCTCTCAGAACCACGAACTTAAACCTTCCGGGTTTTCATTTTCTGTCGTTGGCAAATTTGTTGTGGGCCTTACCGTAGGTTCGCTAGTTTCATCCATCTGCCTAAGCTCTTGCGGATCCTCTGAGGGCTCTGTTACTTGAACTCCATTCACAAAATTCAAATTGATAACTTTTTCTCTATCTTCATTGGGATGAATCACGAAAATTTTTTTGAACGAGGTTGACTTGCTTTGAACTTCATGTGTGCTGATATTCTGTGGTGCAATCGTTTTGTTATACTGTTTATTTTCAGTTTTAATGAAATACTTTGGTTGGTAGGCATGGATACCCATGTTGCTGGGCCTCCTTGCTTCGTATGATACTATTTGTACCTCAGACCTGTGGTCCTTCATAAGCCTTCTGAACTCATTGGGATCTATATCGATAATTTCAGTTTTGACTCCGGCATAGGGGTCTGGGACATTCTGACTCATTGAGGGAAGTTGTGTGCCTACTGAAACAGTTTGTGTTCCGTATTGGTATGGATACGGAAATATTGCACCTCCCTGGTAGGCATTGCCTTGTGTATTGACCGGAACATAGTTTGTTGGTTGCGATACGCCGAATGAGTTTGCGGGACCACCGTATACTACTCCGAACGATTGGGGGTATGGTTGACGAACCAATACGAAGGGATAGTCACGAACTTGATCATTTTGGTCCGAATATTGTGATTTTACACTGACCAAAACTGTTGAGACACACAGTAAAAGGTATTTGAAGTTAGCCATGTCACAATTTACGCGTAAAGATTTGACTGACAATTTCTTCTTGTTAGATTGGGAATATAATTTCGTTCGTGACCTCTTGTATCCAGAGAGATAATAATTATTGAAATAATTATCATAATTGGAGCATAAAAGTTTACTTTCATCTTACTTGGTATCGTTGTTTCATTACAGACTTTCAGTGAATATGTCCGAATGTTTTCAACATTGATTTCATTCAGATATTGAAAAAATCCATAGGAGGTGTGAGACTTGTATAGATTTACTTAAATTTAAATTTTTTTCATTTTCAAACAATGGAATGTTAAAACACGTGAAAACCATGTCAAGGAATACTCTGTTGACTTGTGCTCAAAATGCCTGAGTAATGCAATATCTGAACTGATAGCTTATTTTCAATTCAGATATTCCAGGCTACAGAGTATAAGTTCAGTTATAATTCAGCTGTTCTCGAACATTGCAAATCGTTCGAAAAATGGCGGAGATACAGTTGATTGTTCAAATAGGGTTTGCATAAATATCAAACATAAATCACCACAACTGTCGAAGGTCTATTTCTCAAATGACAACAAGCTCTTGGCACTTCGTCATATTATCGAAAAATGATAAATTATCAGATTACTTGAGTGCAAAGCTTTGAAGATATCCGAAAAACTGATGATACAAGTTGTTTCACAAAAATTGGATGTTTTTGAGCGAAAAGCAACATAGCAGCATTCATTGATTTTTAGAATAAATAAAATACTGCCACTTTGTTTTTTTAAATTTGCTTCTTTATACAGTATTCTTGCTGGCTTGGTTGAGGACCCTTTATTTTTGAGATCACTCATAAGTAACCAGTTTAGGAATTCTCCAAAATTTTCACACGAGTAATATAATATTTCATTATTTTTCAACATGAAGAAGTGAAAGGCTCTTTAAGAAATGATAACTGGAAGCGCTTGTTTAATGGTAGTTTTCCGATATGACGCAATTTATGCTAATTGTTTCAGTTTAGTTATGATTATTATTACCAGATTGAATGAACAACTGTAACTGCGTAATTAAGGTACGCCTAATATTTGCAGAGACCTCAATACTCTTCACGCGACTATTGTAGACCAGAGTGCTAGAAACACCATTCTGGTGGCCACTATGAATTCCTTGGTCATGGACTTCACTTGAGGAAGGCAAACGTTCTTGAAGAAGACCTATATGTATTATGGCTAATTTTCAAAATCTTTAAAATATGTTTGTTTGCCCCAAGTTAATATGATACTAATCACTACGCCCGTCAACCCCCCAATATGTCTTACATGAGGAAATCACCCCCAAACATACCAGACTTCTCCACTCTTCAAATAATTTCAAAATAGTAAACAAAACAGTACTTACTATCAAATAATTTTACACCATTGTTAAAAACAATACCCCTGTATTGGCATTTTCCAATGAACTATACAGTATACCTTACGCAAAGCAATTGATTGGTCAAACCTTGACATAAATGTCAGGTAGAATAACATCACATAAAAGTGACTGCATATTTTACCCTAGAAGGTGTGCTCTGGCAGACCACGGCAACAAGTTTGACCACAGAATGAATCATGAGGCAGTGAAAGTGTTGGCGATGGAATCTCACACTACCTAAGGAGTGCTTTTGGAAATGGCTTCATCAATGAAATAACATATAATAACCATTTTAATGAAACATGCTCCTATTTACAGTCACTAGACAGTAACCCTAATGCCACAAAAATTCCAATTCAATCCGATGAATCACAGTTGATACTCGTTTAATATTGACTACTTTACCATCATTTGGTACCATTGTACAATTTTGACATGTCATATGGCGTGTGTCACATGTTTACTTTTTGGTCCTCTCGAATGTGTTGCCAACTAATAACAATTTAAACATCATGTATTCAACCTCAACAAAGATGTAAGTAGCACATGTGCCGTTGCAATCTTATATTACAGATTGTCATTTTGAAAATAAGCATTTCCGAAAGCTTGGATTAACTTTCAGTTGAAGAGCTGTCTATATGATTTACTGACAGGTAAGGAAACCGCCTGCTGGGCTGAACATACCTTCTGCCAAGTTTGATCCGCGTACGAGGTCAAGTTCCAGAGTTATGCCGAAAAAACCGTTATTTTTTAAAATCGCGGTTTTTTCAGCATAACTCTGTATACTGACATCGTTCGCAGGTCAAACTTTGGCAGAAGGTATGTACAGCACCATATCTACCAAAATGTGAAACCATCAGACGGTCACAAACTGACTGGTTTTCAAGCGCACTTGACCTGGACGACTTGGGGCAACACCAAGAATTATATTTCATGCCCAGCAGACGGTTTCCTGACCTATCAGTAAATCATAATAGGCAGCTCTTTAACTATTTAGAGAGTTTTCATTTTTCAATTATGTACAGGGTGTTTACAGATGAATGCGAAAGTTATTAGGAGGTAATTAATTCATTGTCGGAAATTGAAGAGGGTCTTTCATGTAAACAAAAACTCTTAGGCCTGTCCTCGAAAAGCTACACTTTTGCAAAAATGAGAAATAAATTGTATTTTTTTGATTTTGATTAATTTTTCAAAGTAGAAGAAATTGTTCTTTGAGGGCGTGTTCCACCAATAAAAAAGGTACCTGTGAATTATTTTTTAAAATTTTGTTTTGATCTTTTAATGGGGTGAAACATGCAACCCCTATTCCATTTTTCACCAGAACTTTTTAACAAAATAAAATTTTTTCATTAGAAAATATTTGTTGGGAAGACTAGTTCAGTCTTAAAATTTTTCGACTCCTGTGTTGTTTTTGTGAAAGCATTAGCTTCATTCTAAAAGAATAAAATACAATATCGTGCATGGAATGAAATCGAAATATTCTAGTAGGTGGCTGTCACGTTTTGTTTGCACAGTTTATTACTACAATCGTAGTATTTCAAAATCATTCTGCTTGTTTTACCTTTTGGCATTTAACAGTAAGTACCATGTTCTGTTTTAGTATATTTTATTTTATTAAAAATACAAACAAAACTAAATTATGTGTATTACAACAAAAAAAAAGAAAACAAAATCAGAAGGAACACTGTTACAAAAACTGCTCCAAATGATACGAATCAAGTCTTCGTTTCATAGATTGTCGCAAACGTTTAAATATTATGGGTGTGTTATAGATTGTCTCGAAGCTTGCAATTATGTGATTCTTTCAATCAATTACACATTCATTGGGTGTCCAGTAAACCAAGGACTTAAGATGCAAAAGTCCAAAGGGAATAGGTCTGGAGATCTGGGAGGCCATAATCACACGATTTGGATTCACGTCGTCCAAGTATTGATATTTGGAATCTACTGAGCATGCTTACTAGATTTCAATAAAGTTGCATGGGTTTAGCTTATAAAAAATGTTCAATGGCACTACCACACCTAAAATGCGTATCGGCCATTTCAGCATTCATAATACACAACAATTGAACTTTCAACTACCACATGAAAATCAAAGCGAATTGAACCGTCAACTACGAACAAATCAAATCCGTTCGTGAACGATGTTGTATTTCATTTGTTTATCAAGAAGCTGTTGCTTTTACGGAAACTACACCGGTGTTGAAAAAGTTCTGCAATGAATCTTGATTTTTTCCACACATATTTTTGAATTGAGAAATTTGGTTTCGTTGAAAAGATCTGATAAAAAATGGAATGGGGGTTGCATGTTTCACCATTTCAAAAGATTACAGCAAAACTGAGAAAATCTGCATAGGTAGCCTTTTTGTTGGTAGAACACCCCCACATAATTCCAATTATTTAGCTCTTCAGCAATTTTGGGAAAAAACCAACACTCATATATTTTTCCCATTTTTTTGAGCATTTTACTTATCAAGGACAGGCCTATGAGCTATTGTTTACATGAAATACCTATCCCCTTCAATTTTCGACAAGGAATCGCTTTCAAAAACCGTTTGAACTTGTTTGGAAATACCCTGCATATACAGCGCGGCTTTTTCAGTCCCCCACCTCCCTGTTGATTTTTGACTGGTTTGAAGCACAAACATGGAACAGAGACCATCTTGAATGGTATCACCGATACTGCTCTCTAAAATAAAAGACATTGTGATTGTCCAATAGAGTACACCAAATTTTGAAAATTTCAAATGATCCTTTGTTGAAAAGAAAATTGAATTCTCTCTTCAACCATCTGGATTATTTTGATTCTCCTCCATACGTATTTTCACAATTTCGATCTCTTTGCCTTTCGAAATTTTGAAGTAGATGTGCCCCCAGGGCCGTCTAGAAACTCGAAAAAAATTTAAATTGTTGGAAATACAATTGAATTCTCTTCCCAACCATGTGTCACTTGAACCCCTATGCCATCCAAAGTTTCTGAATTGATATTCCCTTTCCCCGCTCCCCTTATCAATCTACCACGATGTCCTTCATTAGAAAAAATAGTATTGGTGAATCCGTTTTGAACGGTTTCTGTCTCATGTTTGTGAGTCGACCGTTCAAAAGTTAATGGGGGTTATAAAAATCCACACTGTATACAGTGTGTCTCACTTTTCATGGAAGCACAACTGTTACTTCCGTCATTATCAAGGTAGAATGATGAAACTCTCAGGACTGAAGGAAATCATGCAAATGCACCTACCGGTTCAGAGGTGATGGCCTAAGTGATATACACTGCCCTCCAGTTGCGATGGAACAACCCATTTTAACAGTATATCATATTAGAGGAGGCAAAATAGAAGCGAAATTCCATTAGATTCGTGATCAGGACCCCTCACTTATTACAGATACTCCTTTTTTTCTGAAAAAAAATCAGTCCTGGAAAATCAGAATTTGTCTTACTTTTCATGGAAGCACGTGATATACACTGCCCGCCAGTCGCGATGGAACAACCCGTTTTTACAGGCGACTGGCGGGCAGTGTATATCACTTAGGCCATCACCATTGAACTGGTTGGTGCATTTCCATAATTTTCTTCAGTCCTGAGAGTTTCATCATTCTACCTTGATAATTACGGAAGTTACGGGGTTGTTTCCATGAAAGGTGAGACAAATTCGGATTTTTCAGGACAGAATTTTTTTCAGAAAGAAAAAGTCTATGTTATAAGTTGAGGTCCTGATCACGAATCTGATGGAATGTTGCTTCTATTTTGCACCCTAATATGGGTTGTTCGATCGCGACTGGCGGGCAGTGTATATCATATAGGCCATCACCATTGAACCGGTGGGTGCATATCCATAATTTCCTTCAGTCCTGAGAGTTTAATCATTCTACCTTGATAATTACTGATGTGCTACCATGAAAAGTGAGACACACTGTATATACATATATTTACAAATTAGGTGTTCACATTCGAAAAAAATTATTTTCTTTTTCAAGATGTAACTAGAAATAGTTGATAAATAAATATGTGATGGTATCACATACATACTTTGAGATACTTATTGACATTAAATTCAAGATCAATTAAAGACAAAAAGAAACATAGGTGTCAGAATTCGAAAGGACAAGTTGACAACAAATTATGATTACCTACTAGATCTTATTTTGGAATACCTTTCAAATTTCCGAGAACTCGACATAAAAATTAAGAAATCTTCTTAATTCTGCTTTCCACTAATTCGTAAATCAATTATTGAACAATCCTGAAAACTACCCCTTATGTATGCAAATACACAGTGCGGCTCATTCAGTACCCTCCCCCGTCATGTTTACTTTAGAACGCTTTGACATACAAACTTGGTACAAAAACCATTTTGAATGGTATTACAGACAATACTCCCTGAAATAGAATACATTGTGATCGCTTGACAGATAGCGCTGGGGGCACATCAACTTGAAACTTTAGAAAGGCAAAAAGATGGAAACTGTGAAAATATTTATGAACGAAAATCAAAGAAAAAATCAAATGGTTAGAAAGAAAATTGAATTCTCTTTTCGACGTTGTATAATATATATACAATAAGGATATTTTGAATTGAAATGGTTTTCAGTCCTACATGTTTGTACGTCAAACTGTTCGAAAGTTAACAGGGGAGGGGCTGAAAAAAGCAGCCATTCATGTATGAAGTTGAACTCAAAGAGTGGCTATAGAAACATATATGAAAAAAAAATTAGTTGCTCTACAATTTGAAGGTTACACCCATTACATTTAAATCTATGCAAAGAGTAATTTAAATGTACCCCCACCATTGGGATCACCTACACTACAAGAGAAACGTCTAAGCTTATATTAGGGCAAAGTTCTGTATTTTGGTGCTAAAAAAAAACACTGTTTTGAAACTTGGAAAATTCCGATTATTTCCTGAAATATCCGGAAAAAACTGAAAATCGGAATTTCCGTAATTAGTTTCTTAAGAACCGAAAATAGGTTTCCCCATTCAAAGTATAGGAGAAGAACTCAGTTCCAAGTATTCGGTCGTTATAAATTCCAGCCCACACATTTAAACGGAACTGAACTGTAGTCTTACTTCTCTGAAGTGTCGTAGATTATTTTCACTCCAAATGTGCTCATTATTTCTATTAAAAACACCACAGTTCGAAAAAGTACTTTCGTCAGTCCAAATAATGTTTTTCAAGAATGTACGGTCTTCCCTATTCAAGAGCCAGCTACAAAACTCCATCTTTCTCTGAGGATCACCTGAATAAAATTTTTGTGAAACATGTATCTTATAACATTTCAAACCACCTTTTCTTTATTTCTTTCAGACGCTGTCTGTGGCACATCCATTTCTTCCGAGCGTTGATTTTAAAGGATCTGCATTTATCTGAAATCTAATTATACGTTATCGAATATGGAAAGAACAAGTATTTTAACTCGGCTAATAAGTTATTTCTAGTATTTTGTTCCATTTTGCTTCCATACTTCACTCTTGGTTTTTGATGAGTGCTGACAACTAGTGTTCATTGAACAAAATAATTCGATAGAGTCATGACCATCTCAGATGAAGTAGTTTTTTTAAATATTTGTGGTTTTAGAAGAGCAACTCATGATGGATTATACACCAATGGAATCAGAATGAGAAGCACTATTTTTCTGTGCGAAAAAACAATATGGCGCCTATAATAGAAAAAAAAGTTGATGATGATTGCCAGAAGACGAAACGTCGGATTGTAAATCTGAACATGACAACGGGTAGCTGAAAAAATGTATCAACAGAAATGTGTTTTTTGTTTTGGGCTTTGTTATTAAATAACGCTAGAAAACGAAAATTCCGATTTTCAGTTTTTTCCGGATATTTCCGGAAAAACTCCTAATTTTCCAAATTTCAGAACAGAAGTTTGTTGTACACTAAAATACGAAGTTTTGCCCTAATTTAAGCTTCCACGTACCTCCTGTAGTTTAGGAGATCTCAATGGTGCGGGTCGAATGTGAATGACCCTGTGTATATCATATGTGATTCTATACAATGAAACAATTGTCTTTATCGCGGTCGTCATCTGTTGGTGAATCCTCGTTTGTAGCCCTACCACCTTGCCCTCGACTCCTTATCAGAAGCGGTCGATTGTGTGGGCCTTCGCATCGTCTATTTGGAATCGGATGCCTGGGTATACTGGGGGAGTAAGCCCATTATACCCACGGCCAACAGGGTGCGTCTGAACTTCCGGTCAGGGTTTTCACCTGTTTTTATTACTATAATCATTAAAGTTGTGAAAAAACATAAAATCAATACGATAAATGAAGTAAAGACACCAGAAACATTGAATGTATCACAATTATACTTCTTTTGACCTCTTAAATACAAGTTTGACACATACAGATTATAGTGGATTTAGATATTTTATGATAATAATTTCTTTGAAAGCAATAGTTCACAATTAATTTTTTTCTATATCCTTAAATCCTAATTTATCATTTACTAGGTTGACTGAATTTATTTCTCATCTTACACCATACATATCGAGCCCAAGTCAATTCTGAGAATTGAGATTTCAGTTTCTTAAAATCAGATTGGGTATTCAAGAATTGTTTGTGCTTTCGAATATTCAATGAGGATAGGTTGGTCTGCAGACTCCGAGTATCTTCTTCAGAGGTGCCTTACAAGGTGGGTCGACTAAGAATCTGTTCGGAGTTTGAATCTTGGTAGTTTCTTCTGGTTTTCCTGTGCTACTTCCTTGGACGGCTCCTAGGCGGCTTGCTGTAACCAAAATCAGACAGTCAATTCTTGTTCGAGACAAAAAAGTAAGGCACACACAATGTCTTCCATGTATTTTCACTTCTGAGGTTTGCTCTTAAGGGGCAGCTGATTATGAATGAATAAGACAGTTTGAGACCATTTCAGTTGAACAATTATCGAATCGAGCACCGTTAGTTCCGGCATCTTCTAGAAACATGTTTATGTATGTCTCAGGTTAGTTTTTGATTCAAGATTTAGTATATTGCTCTTTTGAAATTACCCTTCAGAATGACCACGAAACTTTTTAATACCATTTTGGATGATGGGGAAAAAAGTTGAACAAGGGTTATCACTATTTCAGTAAAAAAAAGTATAGGTCGGCACGAAGAATTTTTTGGTCTAATTCTTATGTCGTTAACTGGAAAAACAATGACTCAAGCAATCAAATAATGGTCATGCTCTGAAATTTAAAAAAATATACCAGTTTTGCTAACTAACCTTTTTTTTCTATCCTAGGTTTCCACTATAATAATAATAATATTAATAATGTTTATTTCAAAAAATTACAAATACAGTGCACAAATATAACGTTGATGAAAAATAAACATGAAAAATCACTGAAGCTTACAAGCTTGTGCGTGATATACTTATTGGTAAAAAATCATCCTAGAATGTCAATAGTTATATAAATATATAGTAATGTAGTATGTATAATATGGTTATGATAAAATGAATTAAAATTTATAAATATAAAATCTTCAAAAGAGAAGAACATAGAAGTATGAAGAGGTACGAGAAGAGTTGTATATAAATATCACAAAAAAATCACAAATTAAAAAAACAAATCGCAATACGTACATTGCATCAAAACTACTACTACTATTTAAAAATATTGTGAATTCGTGGAATGCCTAAAGGAAACAATTTCAACAGAAATAATGGAAATAGAAATCCTAAAATCATTTCGAATTTATTATAATGTGAATATTTTGTCTTGGAATTTGGAGCATCCATCCTTTTAGAATTTTTTTGTATGCTTTCAGTTCGCTTCTTTACCTGTTTTTGTTTTAGCTCATCGGGAAGAATGTCTTATAATCTAGGGGCTAAGTAGACATAGTTTTTTTGTCCAATTGTTTTGTTTGACCGTTGCTTTCGAGTATTGGATTGTTTGTTTCTTGTTCCATAGTTATGGTGAGTAACATGATCTATTTTTATCTTTTTTTTGGCAATTTTCAGTAGAATATGATAAGCAAAGAGTTGTCTGATATCTAGTATTTCCGATTGCCTGAAAAGGTCATTGCTTTGAAAGGACTTTTTTTTATTGAAGATTACTTTCAGAATCCATTTGTGTAACACATTCAGGTTTCGTAGATGAACGTCACTGACCCCACCCCAACCCAAAATACCATAGTTCAAATGTGATTGTACTAGCGAGTAGTAGAGAATTTTCAAAAATTTGGTAGTCAAGAGTGAGTTTAGTTGTTTGAATTTGTATAGAACACCTCTTATTTTGGCTATTATGTGCTTAACTTGAAGATCCCATCGTAGATGTCTATCGATCATTATTCCTAGGTATTTTACTGATTTTGCTTCTGGTATGTGAGTATCTTTGTCAATGATAAGTGGTCCTAAATTGGGTAGATTGTTGGAATAGGAGGTAAATGGCAAATAGTGTGTATTAAGGCAATTTAAGTTAAGAACATTAAATTTAAACCATTCTTTAATTTTTTGGAAATCCGACTCAAATTTCTCCTTCAATTCTTTCCAAGATTCGGCATCGTGAAAGATCGCTGTATCATCCGCAAAGCAAAGTATTTTTCCTGAGGAGTTCATTGATAGAAGACTGTTTACATAAACTGTGAACAGGAGTGGATCCAAAACTGTTCCTTGAGGAATTCCGTATTTGACAATTCTTGATTCACTATGGGTGTTGTTAATTTGCACAACTTGTGTTCGATTTGACAAATAGCTCTCTAGGAGATCAAGTACTTTACCACGAATACCGTAATGCTTCAGTTTAGTTATTAGTTTATCATGACATACCGTATCAAACGCTTTGGCAATGTCTACGATCTACGAATATACACAAGCATGGTTTATTTTTATCTAAACTTTCATATATTTTTGATATTAAGGTACTTATAGCGTCTTCTGTAGAAATGCCCTTCTTGAAACCATATTGATTTTCAGAAAGAATCTTAAACTTTTTGATAAAACTGTCAAGTCGAACTTTTATGATTTTTTCTAGTATTTTGGCAATATCGGAGATCAAGGTTATAGGACGGTAGTTTATGATCTCAGTTGTGTTTCCGCTCTTATGAAGTGGTTTAATAATGCCTTTTTTCAAAATTTGTGGGAAACATCCTTTGTCAAAACATTTATTTATTATATTAGTGAGTGGAGAAGCAATTTGTACAGCTACTTCCTTTAGAGTTTCTGCACGAATACCATCGAATCCCGGTGATTTTCTGATTTTCAATTTTTTTTATGGTTGTTTCTACTTCTTGCTCTGTAGTTGGATAAAGGTACATTGTTTTTTCGTAGGTTGGATAGTTTTCTTCTTCGAAAGTTATCGGAATGGTGCCTTTTTTTGCATATTTCTCGCCAATTGTACTGTAGTGTAAGTTGAATTCGTCAGAGATTTCTCTGTCATCAGTTGAAATTAAGCCATTTTCCAGTTTGATTTTTTCAATCATTGTATTTGATTTATTTTTTCCACAAATTTTATTTACTGTTACCCATAGCGAACTGCTGAATTTTGATTCTGTGATATTTTTGCTTTATAGAAATCATTTTTTGTTTTTTTGACCAATTGTCCCAGCTTATTTTTATATTGTTTGTATTCGGTTTCTAGAGTTTTGTTATTGGGATTTTTCAATAACTCATGATACATCTCATTTTTTGTTTGTATTGATTTTACTAATCCGATTGTTATCCATTCCTTTCTCCTCATTTCCCTACTGAAAATTCTTTTAGATGTTATGTTTTTCTCAATGTGTTTTTTCAATGTGATAATGAAATTTTCCATTGCGTCATTGCAATTAGAACTATAATCATATATTGATTCCCAGAATTCATTGTTCAAGTCAGACTTAAGATTTTTATAATTAATATAATGTTTGTATTCTTTAGTTTTTTCTTTTATTTCATTGTTAAAGTTAAAGTTAATGGGGAATATCACTATTATCGGAAAATGATCTGTGATTTCTTCTCTATATATAATAGGTATTATATCATTTGCATTTTCGTGGAGTCTACTCCTTATGAAGAAGTGATCTAGATATGACTTTTGGTTTTTCATCACTCTAGTGTAATCATTTATGTAAGAAGTTAAACCATGAGTATTCAGGATATTTTGATATTCTTGTGCAAAATCCGTTTGTGAACATAGGTCTATATTAATGTCCCCTACTAAAATATGCATATCTTGGTCTTCGAATGCTTAAGTAATTCAATAGTCCAACATTAAAATCACAAGGGTTTTTTCTTGGAGATCGATATATAGCCGAAAGTAATAATGTGCAATTCTTTTCCTTGATTTTGACTTGTAGAGTATTTGAATTTTTATAGATTTGAAGGTGTAATTCAAATATGATTTCAAATATCAATATATTTGAGATCATCATTTCAGTTGAGATAATCATCATTGGTTATTAAGCTATGTCCTTCTATATTGAATAAATTCCGGTCGAATATTTGAAATGTTTCCGGTAGTACTAAAATATCGAAGTTATATGTGAATTGTCCTAAAAACACTAACAATTCATCAAGGTTTTTATAAATGGAACGTATATTGATATGAAATATTTTAAAATTATTGTCATGGATGTCTGATACTTCGTTGAATTCATTAACATTATCTATCAAAATTGTTTCGATTGGCGTATTTTCATAGTCTCTTAAGTAAGGATCCATATTCAATCTACTTTAAGAAATCTAATATAGTAGTTCAGTAGTTACAAAATAGCATAGAATAGGGAGCACCTGAGTTTTGGGAGAGTTCAAATATTCTGTTTTTTCACTTCCTGGTGAGTCTTGAATTGGTTCTGGTGAGTTTTTTAGGCGTTTCTCCAACAGAGGTCTTTGGTTTGGGCTTCCGGTTCTCCTTTTTATTGTCTTCTTTAGGTTTTTCTTGCTGCTTGGTTTTGAAATGGTCGTCAGCAGCAACTTCCTCTTCCTCGCTCTCTACCTCTTTTGGTGAGGGTGTTGTCGGTTCACTTGATATCCGTCTTCGGGGAGGCGAGAAATAGTCGTTGTTAATGGTTTGTTTTGAATATTCGATATCACTGGCCGTATATTCTTCTCCTTGGACAATCAGGATATTTCCTATATTCTTATATATTCTTATAGATTGCGTCTTGTAGTCTGTTGAAAGTTTAACAATGCACGAAAAAAAATCATCATTCCCAAGCGAATATTTAATTATGACCAGTTGAATCGTATGGGAGAACTCTCCAACTAATCTGCCACAAATGAAATGAGGTTGTTGAACTAAAGCACTTGCCATTGTCAAGTTAGATTTAGTAACTGTAATCACTAACGACTTGTTGATTGGAAATCCACCCATAATTTAGTTGAATAATTTCCTATGATTTTTACCAGTTACTTGTCACTAAATCAATAAATATCTTGTTATAATCACTTTGGAGCCAAACAAAAGTGAGCTAAGTTAGTAACTAGCTTGCCTTGGAATAATAAATTAGCTTATTGTGAGTTAGTAACCCATATCATATAAGTTAAATGATATGTTCTAGTGAACAAGCAGTTATAGTTTCATGAGTATACAGCTAACTTGTAACCAAAGGACAACTGAGTTTCAGTTAGTGAACAGTGAACTTCTAGTAGGTCAGCAAATAATTCAAAAATCTGTCTTGTAATTCATTCACATCCATAATTTCTTTGGATATCTTATGGATATCCATAGGACATCTTCTAAAGGATATCCATTTCGAATCCATCCACGAATATCATATGGATGTCCATGTCAAATCCAGTTGGAAAACGAAAGATAAGAATATTCTTCAAATGCTTCAATTCGTTTACGAGCATGGAACGAACACAGGAATTGATGATTCAAAAATCTTTCTTGCAATTTGATCACATCCATAATTTCTGTGGATATCTTATGGAAATCCATAGGATATCTGCTGAAGAATATCCATTCCAAATCCGTCGTCGGATATCTCATGGATATCCATTTAAAATCCAGTCGGAAAACGAAAGATAAGAGTATTCTTCAAAAGCTTCTATTCGTGTACGAGCATTGAAGAAACTCAGAAATAAATAATATCAAAATTTGTCTTGCAATTCGATCACATCCATAAGTACTGTGGATATCTTATGGATATCCGTATGATATCTATTTCAACTCCTTCAATGGATATCCTATGAATATCCATTTCAGATCCAAGGATATCCCGACCAGATTTGTACATAAAATGGATATCCATAGGATATCATGTGTTATCTGGGCACCAATTCCACTGCTCAGAAAATGAAGGAACTTGCTTCCGGTTTACACAAGCTGAGGTCCAACCACCTCAGCCCGTTTTTTCATACAATAGAAATCTGATCAGTTATGGCATACCACCTGAGAGATGATAATCAATTACATCAAAATTTTGATAATAAATCATTCATTATAATCGTTCTTCAATTTTTCAGGCATTTCCTGGATGCAAAATTAAAATACCTGAAGGAAAAATCAAAAGGAACGTTCACAGGCTGAGGGTTCCAATCAAAATCAGCAATGAAATGAACCAACCTTTATTGGGTGCTAATGAGAAATATCTGAAAATATAATTTCTCATGCATAAATGTTTACTCTATGACTATAATATCTTTGGCAAATGAAAATAAGCATTCACTACGAGTAGGTACTATAAGATTGAAATATTTTCAAAATGGAAGTTCAATAGTTTCTCATACATCACTTAGCCTACTCAATGTAATATTTATCACAGATGAGAACAAAAATTGGATATATGGATTCATCTGAATAGGATCATAATACTCTCATTATTACAGAATTTACAAAACCAGATAAATATAAATAATCAAACACCAAAATGATTTTTCAGGACTATAAATTTTGCTTAATGAGAATTTGTTGTATTATATACACATTGTCTAGTTATCACTAGATATTGTTCGATTTTATCCGCGAAGTTGGCTTTGATTTGAATTAATGAATAAAATAGGTACTTACTTCCTCTAGTAATTCAGTATATAGATTTCAACCCTTGTACAATCATATTTTTATGTGGTTCGATAAAAAAATCAGATGGGGTTAAGTCAAGTCAGATCAGGTGATCTAGGTGGCCACTCTAAATGTCCCCGTCGGTAGGGCTTCGCAAGACCAAGACCAGTCTTGGTCTTGGTCCTGAAAAATGAATGTAGTCGTGGTATTAGTCTTCATGTTTCAAGATCAAAACAAGACTGGCTCAGTCTTGGTCTTGATACTCTTGGTCTTGGTCTTGATAGTCTTGATCTTGGATCAAGATGCGTCTAGAAATTTGAATATTTCAATGATTTTCAATAAATAAATATTTTGTACACCTTCTATGTGGTATTTTTGAATAGGAATACAACCCATATACAGGGTGTGTTGATGAATCTGCCGTAATTGAAGATGGGTATAGAATATTGATAAAAATTTCAACCTAAAATTCAAGTAGGTATGTATCAATATACAGGATGATTTACTCTAAATAAAAAATCGTTTCCAAGTTTAGCTGAAAGTGACAACTACGGAGTATCAAAAATATTTTCGAAAATTTCAAATTCAAAGCAAATAACTTTTGTGTGTTTTCTCTATTTTCAATAGTAGGAGGTATGGACCACTGCGACCTTACAACATACACATATTTGTTGTAAACTGCAAAACTGCAATACTGAATTTGAAAAATTTATTTTCGATTTTTAGTGAACAAAAATTAAAAAAGAAAAATAAATAGTTGAAATAAAATGCCATAACATTTCCATCATATATTTCTTAATATTGAGTAGATTTAAGTTCCTTATTTTTCTTTTGAGACCAAGACCAAGACTCTTGGGGCAGAGTATTGGTTTTGGTCTTGGTTTCGAAATTCAAGTCTTGGTCTTGGTCTTGAGAATCTTTATTGAGTCTCGGTATTGTATCAAGACCAAGACTAGATTACCATCTTGCCGAAAAAAGAGTATTTGATAATTCTTCACTCTGACCATTACAATGAGGAGGAGCTCTATCTTGCTAAAATATTACATGCTGAAGAAATTCATGCAGGTAATTTGTAATAATATCATTTATTGCGACCGTTATCTCTGTCACCAACATATTAAAATTAATAGGCAGGATACCTGCTCAACCGTTGCATTTTTTCGGAAATTTTGTAAAACCATCCCAAAATGATTTATCTATTCATCAGAATAGGATCTGAAATATTGACGATGAACGTAACTGCCATTAAAAAAATGCCATTTCATTACTTTAATTATTAATGTGTCGAAGAAAGTCAGAATTCTGTGTAATATTAAGTCATGGTTTCGCAATAATCGATCCGTCTATCTGTGGCACCATCTATTAGTTCGTCGATATTTATTTTGCATGCTCTGAATTGAGATTTCTTTAAAACTTTCACAACTGTCTTCAGATCTGCTTCACAATTATGAACTATATTTCTGGTTGAAGTACATGGATTACGGTTTCTGCCATTCCGATTATAACTTTCATTATATGTACCGACAATAAATATACTTAAAATAGTGCCTGTCTATTGAACGATGAAAATAGCGGTCATTAAAAAGTTATTAACGCCTCATGATAGTTGCCATAAATTGAAATCATTTCGCATTTTTCTTCCAAATTGCAAGGTTGTACACTTTTTTAAATTTGTATTTCATTTCAAAATAGATAATGAATAGAGTTTTTGCTAGGTGTCGAAAAAAGACAACAAAGATTTTCAAAAGTTTGACTGGTACGTATTCAAACTCTTCATCACATAACTCAGAATCCTTGAATTCTGGACCCACATTTTTTCAAATCAGTGGTTCATGATAGTACAGAACATAAAAGAGACCCTACACAAAGAAAAAGACAAGAAAGCGCTAAAGAGCATACGACAACTGGAAAGCGGAGCGGTTATTGTAGAGGCACAAAACCAAGAACAGATAGTCCAAGTGCACCAAACGCTCAAGAAAAACCCTACACTACTGACAAAGCACATGGGAAACGAAGACCCAATGATCATTCTAACAGGAATCGATCAAGCGATGAACGAAAACGACATCATACAAGCATTGATCAACAAAAACGAGGAACTCACAACAGAATTCGATATGGAATACCTACAATACAACATCAAAGCCATACACAAGAGACTCTGCCGAAACCCGAGAAGAGAAAACATGATTATACAACTAGCACCACCAATATTAAAAAAAATCATAAGAATGGAAATTGTTAGTATAGATTTATTAGGAATCGAGCCTAAGGAGTATCTCAGAGTAGCCATGTGTTTCATCTGCTGCAGGTTCGGGCACGTAGCAAGACACTGCAAAGAAACTAAGGGGAGGTGTTTCAGATGCGGGGGAGACCACCAAGGCACCACATGCGAGAGGCAACCAAATTGCATCAATTGCGAGACCCTCAGGGTAACACCTCGACAACACGAAGCGAGAGACACCAATTGTCCAATCTACGCGCGGAAACTGCAGCAGACAAGGAGCTACATTAATTACAGTAATGCTTAACACACGAGCAAATAGACAACAAACATGAGTTTCATACAAATCAATATTGGAAAAGGTAAAGCCGCAACAGAGCAACTACAACAAAAAATAAAAGAAGAAGATATAAAAATAGCACTCGTACAAGAAATCATCCAAAAAAAAACACACACACACACTTTACAGACTAAATGAAAATGCCAAAACAGAAATACTAGTGAGCAAAAAGATCAAACAGGTTATACAAGTTACGGAGCTCACCAACGAAAACGTCACCACATTCCAAATAGGACAAGTTAAAAACAAAATAACAATAATAAATATCTACGACGAACCAGGGGGCAAAACAACACGATATTCGCAAACATAGAAAACACAATAAACAAACTCAAAGGCGCAATAATCATCGCAGGGGACCTGAACGCGAAGAACATGGTATGGGGAGGAGACGAAACGGACAAAAGAGGAGAACAGATCACGGAATGGAGAGTAACGCAAGGCTTCATTATCGAAAACAACAGGACAAGCCCAGCAACATACAGCTGCAAAAGAGGAAGCAGCTGGGTAGATTTGACACTCACCAAAAACATAAATACACTAAACTGGACCGTACAAGAAGAGGAAACACTGAGTGACCACCGATATCTAACATACGAGACGGGTCACGTCGAAACACAGAGCAACAAAACTCAAAGACAATTCAACATCAAAAAGGCAAACTGAACGAAATTCACGGAGATCCTCAAGAAATACACCCCAATAAATACAGATGACCTCGAATCCAAAGCGGATCATATACAGGAAGCATGTGGAAAAGCCTGCACAGAGGCAATACCAACCAGGAGAAAAACCAATAAGCCAAATCAAATATGACAACAAGAAGAAAATGGCAACAAGACAAACAAGACCAAAACAAAAAAGAAATTTATGACACGGAGAAAAGAAGATATAAAAACAACATCAAAGAAACTAAAAGAAATTCAATACAAAACTACATAACGCTGAACTGCCAAAATGACCCATGTGGATTAGCATATAAGATACTCAGGAGAAACAAAATACAAAACACCCAGCTAAACACAATTCAAAGATCAGACGGGACATGGGCAGAAACAGATGACAATACAGGAAGAACTAATTAACACGTACTTCCCAAAAGATGCAGCAGACGAGCCCGAACACACCAGCATCAGACAGAAAAACAGGACACAAATAAGACAAACACCAAACGACCCCAATTTCACGCTAGAGGAGCTCCAGGATATCGCAAATAATCTAAAACACAAAAAAGCTGCAGCCGAAGACGGAATCCCTAATGAGGCAGCCAAACTGATCGTAGAGACAATAGGAACAACTCTCATAAAAATATACAATGAAGCACTGGCACTGGGTAAGTTTCCAAAAACCTGGAAAAAATCCACTGTAATATGAATACCAAAAAAAGGGAAAAGGTCATACAACCTACACTAGGCAAACTTCTTGACAAACTGAGTACACAAAGAGTAACGTACTTCCTAGAAACCCACTACAAAATAGACGAACGACAACACGGATTCCGGAAAAACAGAAGAACAAGCGAAGCCATACAAAAATTTGTAAACAATATAAACAACAAGAGTAAAAAAATTAACACACAGGTCATCACCCTCGATATAACGAACGCGTGTAATTCAGCATGAATACCCAACATCCAGAATACTATGCAAAACTCAAAACACCCAAAAACATGGAAAACATATGCATTGACTTCCTCACGGACAGGACAATAAACAGCGGCAACATCACTAAAACAACGGAAAGAGGGTGCCCGCAAGGATCAAGCCTAGGACCAATATTGTGGACAGCAATCATGGAGGACTGGTTCCAAACGGTCGACAAAGCAACTAACAAAGACCCATCCATCAAAATACAGGCCTTCGCGGACGACCAGATTATAGTAATAGCCGGCAAGACGCACAGACAGATTGAAAATAGATGGCAGCAAACGTGGAACGCATGCAAGGAATGGGCAACAAGAAATAAACTACAATATAACAAAGAAAAAACAGAATCCATGTACGTCACAGGTACAACCATGACACAATCGCCGGAAATCAAAATGGACACAATAACCCATCCAAACAGGGAAAACATAAAATACTTGGGCCTAACTATCGACAGAAATATGCTGTGGATAGATCACATAAAGACAATCAGGACAAAAACGCAGAAAATCTCAAATAAACTCTTCGTGGTAGCTGGAAGGGAATGGGGAACAGATAGAGAGATCCTCGAGGTGATCTACGAAAAAGCAGTAAAACCGCTAATTTTATACGCCACACAAATATGGGGACACAGAGCAAGGGACAGTAGGATAGAAAAACACCTGAAGGCAACCGAAGGACCATTCCTTCTAGCTATCGAAAGCGTACAGAACTTTCCCGACCGATGCACTAAACGTAATAGCTGGCACAGTACCACTTCAAATAGAAGCTGAAATGGAATACACCCACACACGCGTCCATAGACAAGACATAATACACAACAAAATTCAACATATACACAAAGTTCATCCATCCAAAACACATAGAACCATAGAAGAACCACAAGAATACAACACACACATATACACAGACGGTACGGTTAGCGAAAACCACAGAAGAGCATACGGCATAGCCAAAAGAAAGACCACAGAAATTGGGAAGAGAAAGGAAAAAGGGTCACAGACGGAGAGAACATGCACAGCATCGAACTGGTAGCGATAGTTGAAGCAGTAAGAGAAACAAGTATTCAGGACGGTAACACCAAAATTAACACGGACTCAACAAGAACGATTGAAAACCTAAAAAACAAAAATAGCACAAACCCAAACATCATCTATATCCAGAAAACAACACAAGACAAATACGACGGGGGCCAAACAATACAAATCACACACACAAACAGAAGGAACCAGGGAATCAACAAAGCAGACAACAATGCAAGGGCTCACACCACGGACGAGGAAATACAAAATATCCCCAAAAACAAAAGAGAATTGAACAAGATCAAGGATATAGAAAAGAACAGAATATCTTCCCCACAATAGGCAGAACAAGACTAGCCCTGAACTGGAAAACAACACAGCTCATCGTAGGACATGGAAACAGCCAAAGCAATTACAAACGGTTCGAGCTAAGAGAAACAAACGGCATATGTGAATGCGGACAAGAAGAAGAGGGCATCGAACACCTTATAAACAATTGCACCCTGACACCAAGAACAGATGCAAGGAGAGAAATGACAACATTCCTGGCACAAACAAACAACACATACCCTCCAAATTTCATCAACAGACAAACAATAGCCTCAATGAACTGTCGAAACGCAACAAGGTTACACTTGTGTGGGTGCCCGGGCATAGAGGAATTGAAGGCAATGAAAAAGCAGACCAACTTGCAAAGAAAGCATCTGAATCACCATTCACAAGTACAGAATCAGCGTTTGGAATTAGCAAAAGCCGATGCGGAAACCTAATCAATGAGTGGAAGAAATCAAAACACCAAACGTATTGGTACCAAATCGAAGGGCATCGATACAGCACAGCAATGGTGAGGCACCTGAGCCAAACACTAACGGCTGACACACTCAACCTTAACACATCTAAGATACGCACGATTACCGGCTTACTAACCGGACACAGCGGCCTTAGAAAACACATACACACCATGGGAATAAATAGAGAAACCGTGGACTGTAGACTCTGGGGTGACGGGGAGGAAACAGCCTCTCACATCATCTTCGACTGCGACGCGCTGCTCAACAAGCGCAACAGAATATTCGGACAGACCAACCTAGAAACAGGCATGAATCCGAAACACCTAGTAAATAGACTACTGAACCTGGTGAAAAACACAGGCCTATTTAACTAGGAACTCCTGACGACAGAACAATACAATAGACCCCAGCTGGTCTCAGTGTTAAGGGAAACCACAAGGTAAACCCGGTATCTTGCTCGTTAGCCTTTAACCAACCAACCAACCAGGGTGAAGCCCTTGAAACCACTCCGTTTAACAGTACTTGAAGAGTATTTAAAATAAATAATAGACAAAATTCACCACCCTGATTGTTGCTATAGCTGTGCAAAAAGAATTTTGCTGGCTATGGTATACCAGCTACCTGTTTGTTCAAGGCTCAACTGTTTTTCCTATCATTCCTATCATTCATAAAAAAATTCATTATTGGTTCTCCAAGGAAAATGCTCAAAACACATATTGAAATTATACACAGGATGATAATCCTATCAGCCTCAACCTTTCATTGCACTCGTCTAGTGTTTATTGCACCCCTGGGGGGAGTGATACCGTTCATCCGATCTGGCCGTCTGCACTTTCTCAAATCTCGTCACCAAATCCTCTCCCATAAATCAACTGATCGAAATAATTCCACATAATCAGCAAATAAGGTTTTGCTATCCGTGTCGTCAGACATCAGAGCGACCATTAATTTTTATAAATTTTTGTATTATTTAGTCTGAATGAGTTGCCAGATAGGGACTCCGATGATATCAAATCTGCCAGCACCTCAGCAATAATTAGTTAAAATAAAATAGAAGGCATATAAGAATGGTTTCTAAGGACCACCGTATACTGGGTACACCATAAATACATAACAGTGCCCACTGTTACAGATCAAATCGTTCATCTATCTCTGATATAAAATAAGAAAAGTTGATAGGATAGTCAATTCAGCGCCTGTATAATGAACTGCAATCGTCACAACTCAAGTCTGTGAAATCTGGTCTTTTTGGAGGACTAAGCAAACATATAAGGGGGATTTTAGGTATCGAATGAATTTGCTGAAATTTTAGTATATTACGCCGAAGGTATATTAGATTAATGACAGTATGCTACGCGACTGCGATAACAATTGCATTTGTTGATATACAGAGTATAATAGAAAATGGAAGGAGTTTCTGGGTATCGATAGAATTTGCTGAAATTTCAGTATGTTATAGCTAGAGTAAATGGGATTGATGAATGCAATCTACGATAGCAAATGCTTTGGTTGATAAACAGAGTCTAATAGAAAAGTGGGTTTCTGGTATAAATAGAATTTGCTGAAATTTTAGTTTGTTACGCCGAAGGTTAATTAGATTAATTGATAATTGCTTCAAATTCACAACTGCATTCTTCGCGAGCACGATTGCACTGCAGGGTTCGATAGACACTTTTTATTCTTTCTCGTGTATTAAGCTATCAAATACATCTATTGTAACATTTTTATCTCTTCCAGTTCGACTGGAAATATAATATCAATATGGTGGATGTAAATCGTCTATTAGTCTCTTATATTGTTTGTTAATTGAATCAACTCACGGAGACTCCAGAACGTTTTTATTAAACTAGTTGTAATTGAATATTGTATTCCAAATCGAAATTCTTATGACATTTTCAAAACTCAAAACTGACTTTTTATTTTCTTCTGTCACCTCTAGATTTTCTGTCGTGATAGTAAATTGCCTATATCACATCAGTGATAGTCAGGCCCCTACATCACTCCCTCTCCAGTGACAAAGTTGCGATAAATATTTCAATCGAAAGAAAATCAAAAAAATAAGATTGTTTCAAAAAATAACAATTTGATCTAAGTATCTAGTTGGATACTTCACAGTTCGACCACTGCGTGTATGTTTCGCTGTTGGTACATTTTCATCGCTAGGAACTATAAGGTGCACAGGACTGTAACGTTAGTCTTCATACAAGAGGATGGCTGAACGGAACAATCATTTTCGTATTCCTCAGGTGAAATCAGAAGAAACGCTGGTTTGATGCGATCCAAAGAAATGTTCACTTCTTTATTCTTAGTCAGCAATGTGAAGAACTTGTCAATACTTTGAAAGGTCCATCGAAGGCTGGGTCTAACGATTTCTTGACTCTGTCTATCATCACAAACACGTACGGACAGGTTGCCAAATCTTTGAGAACGAAAATATTTTTTCTCCCCTTACGATTGACTGGAACCGGTTTCAGCTGTCTCATGATTTCTTATAGATTTGTTACGAAGGTTTCCACGTAGTCTGTTCGACTGGCTGCTTGTCCAAGAAATTCACTGGGAAGTTTTATTGTTCTTCCATAAACCATCTGGGCAATAGAAACTCCACTTTCTGGGTTGAACGCAGCTCGTTGTCCCAGCAAGATGTTGGCAGACTCTTCGATCATTTGAGAGAGCCATTCGCTCGAAGGGCTGCTTTCAAAGTACTATGCAATCTCTCTACTTTTCCGTTACTTTGCGGATGATATGGTGTTGTTCGTTGCAACTTGATGCCACACAGTGTACTGAGATGTTTGAATAAAGAAGCTTCGATTTTTCGGCCTTGGTCGGTAGTTATTGATGATGGAACACCAAAACGCACTATCCAATGTTCATATACTGTTCGAGCAACTGTTTCAGCAGTAATATCTGATAATGCTATTGTTTCCATCCAGTTTGTGAAACGGTAAATCATCGTTAACAAATGAGTATTTCCATCTGAAGGTGGCAGTGGACCAACGATATCGATATGGACGTTGGCAAATCGGTCGTTAGGTTCCATGAACTTTCCAATTGGTGTTGAAGTATGGCAATTAATTTTTGATTTTTGACACGCTTCACAGGCTTTTGCCCATGTACTGACATATTTTTTTAAATGTGGCCTAATGAAACGAGAAACCATTTGTTTTACTGTTGACTTGATTCCAGGATGATTCAAATCATGAATTTGATCGAAGAATGTCCTACAAAATGATTTAGGTATGAAGGGACGGATAGCCTTTGTAGATATGTCACACCACAAGTTACTTCTACTAGGTAGCATTTGAATTGAAGAGACGATTCACCATTCTTCAAAGACATAAATTCAGGATCTTTGTTGTGAGCTTCAGCCAATCGGTCTATGTCAATGGTGTTGATAGTTCCAATACGTGAAAGTGAAAGTGAAAGCGGCGAAGTTCATTTTTGTGTTTGAATGTTATATAAAAAAATTTCAAAAAAATTTTCGAAAAAAAAAATTTCAAAAAAATTTTCGAAAAAAAAAAATAAAAAAAAAAAAATTTCAAAAAAAAATTTAAAAAAAAATTTCAAAAAAAAAATTTCAAAAAAAAAAATTCAAAAAAAATTTCAAAAAAAAAATTAAAAAAAAAATTAAAAAAAAATTGAAAAAAAAAAATTCGAAAAAAAAATTTTCAAGAAAAAAAAATAAAAAAAAAATAAAAAAAAAATTTAAAAAAAATTCAGAAAAAATATCCAAAAAAAAAATTCGAACAAAAAAAAATAAAAAAAAAATTGAAAAAAATAAAAAATGAAAAAAATAAAAAAAAAATAAAAAAAAATTTAAAAAAAAATTCAAAAAAAAAAATTTTTCGAAAAAAAAAATTCAAAAAATTTCAAAAAAAAAATAAAAAAAAAAAATTCAAAAAGAAAATTTTCAAAAAAAAAGTTCAAAAAAAATTTCAAAAAAATTTTCGAAAAAAAAAATTTCAAAAAAATTTTCGAAAAAAAAAATTTCAAAAAAAAAATTTCGAAAAAAAAATTGAAAAAAAATTGAAAAAAAAAATTTCGAAAAAAAAATTTTCAAAAAAAAAATTTCAAAAAAAATTTCAAAAAAATTTTAAAAAAATTTCAAATATAACAAAGGGCTATGGTCAGTATAGATCGCAAATTGTCCCCCTTCAAGCATGTATTTGAAATATTTTACAGATTGATACATTCCGAATAATTCTCGATCATAAGTACTATAATTTTGTTCGGATGGTTTCAATTTTCTTGAAAAGAATGCCAACGGTTACCATTCTTTATCCTCAAGTTGTTGAATAACACTTCCTATGGCATTGTCACTAGCGTCAACGACTAATGCCAAAGGCAGATTTGGACTTTGGTAAGTAAGCATGGTGGATTCTGCTAAGTTATCTGACATAAAACTAGCACCAGTGTTATTAGACATACAGAATACATCACACCGTGGGGACATATCAGTGATTTTGTCAGCCATAACTGCTAATTCATCAAGGTTTTCCTCAGAGACAAGCAGGATATTTTTAACAGAGTCTGGAAGTTTATCAAGCCACAAAGTGCGAATAACATTATTGGAAATGTCAGTACCTACTAGTGAAGTCATTTTTCTCAATAATTGACTAGGTTTCTGATCCCCAAGCAAGTAAACGTTTGATTTGAACGTCGTCGCTCTCCTTGTAGATGCTAAGAAGTCTTTCTTCAGCAAGGGTATATTTTGTTTCACTTGTCGAATCCAAAATGTCCAAAATATCCGCTACAAATTTACGATCCAGTTGAGACACTAACAGCTATTTGCACCGTTTCAACTTAAGGTTACCTTACGACTTAAGTGGACCTTACATTACGATTTGGTTTGCACCGCTATTTGAGGACAACATAAGCCTTAGTCAAGATAAGCCTCAGATTTTTCAAGCTTAGGTTCCACTTAACGACTTGACCTTACTTTTTTTACACGAAATATTTTCCTATTTCCTTAATGTTTAAGTTTTTTGAGTAGCATTTCTTGGATTTTGCTGATGTGATTGTATTTTTGTGGGTATGAGATTGTATCAAGTTTGAAACAAAATATCTCGTACAATATTAGATGATGACGACCTAGAATTTGAAAAATAATTTTATGATATGCCTAGACAAGTGTACGTGAGGGTACATCATTTGCATGATTGACGTACTTACATTTCTTCCGCGATTAAGTGCGACCAAACCTACAAACAGCTCTCTATATGCTGAACCTGATTGAGGCTGAAATTAAATATCCCTATGATGTGAAAGTATAAAAATAAATTTCAGATTCAACACTGTACCTATATCCTAATACAAAATGTCTATGGGTATATTGTGAATTTATATACTTACGAACTTAAAGTTAATCTGTTGCTTTGTACTCGAAGAATGGAATGGCGGTCTTTTCAATTTTTCTTATTCATCCAAAATTGTTAACAACATCTTCATGTCGTAAACAGTTTGAATGGATACTATTTTTCTCCTAAGGTAGGTCAGGTTAGGGTGGGTATTAAACTATAAACTACTCATTTCAACTAATGTGTACGCAGCTCTCTAGGCGATATTTTGGCTAGTTTTCCGGTAGAGACAAATTTTCCAAACCACATGCCATCCTCCCACCAGCCTGTCAAATTAGACAGAACTGAAAACTGTATTTACCGTCTCGTCGTTGGTTACGTTTGCGATGTTGTCAAACATTTCTAATACTCAGCTAAGGTTCAGGCCAGGAGTCAACGATGCAATCCATCTTTCCCTTAAGGTGTACCTTAAGCTGATGCTTCACTTAGCTAAGTTTATTATTAAAGCAGAACCGGTGCAAATAGCTGTTAGTAGTCAAACTTTCGGTTTTCATTCTTGACACTACTCAACTTAAACTGAGCCTCAACCTGACGAAACCACGCGTCTGGCCTTTCCATCCAAAACGGCGGAAATTTGATATCACACGATTAGTTTCCTGTTTTTCTCGATCTGCCAACACCGTACTGATTGAAGACGACTTGGGATCTGATATTTTCTGGATATGGTCCTTCTTAGGCATATTTACGGCAACAGGATGAACTGGAGCATACGCGAGTTGAAACTGAGTTGATAGATCACGTCGTGGTCACCAATTATTGGTCTCTTATATTGTTTGTCAATTGAATCAACTCACGGAGACTCCAAAACGTTTTTATTAAACTAGTTGTAATTGAATATTGTATTCCAAATCGAAATTCTTATGACATTTTCAAAACTCAAAACTGACTTTTTATTTTCTTCTGTCACTTCAAGATTTTCTGTCGTGATAGTAAAGTGCCTATATCACATCAGTGATAGTCCGGCCCCTACATCGTCCATGATTTTCGGATAGCCGAAATAATGATGCTACTATTTTAATTCATGGCCTGATAAGGCGACATTTTTATTTTTGATCGAGGCTACAGGGATGCACTTGGGTTTTTCGAAGATTTAAATATTGATTAGGAGATGCCACTATTTTCAGCTAGAGCCAAAAATAATTTACGACTGAAAAGGCAAATCGATCACAATTAGTAACTAACACCAGATGGATTGTATAGTCGCGAAACGGACATTTAAAAAATATTTTGAGATTATTCAATAATAATAATAAATCATCTTCATTTAACCTGGCGTAGTCCAGCTATCGCTTTTCTTCCACTCAACCATTCGGGACATGATTCCAATATAACATTCCTCTAACTTGGGAGAGTTTCTAAAAATTGCTTGTGCTATAATAAATATTCACTTCACAAACCTATTCTGTAACAAAATTCAGATAATGCTTTAGCCCAAAGAATGATCCAACTAGCTCAAACTGCAGTATATTTTAGACAAAACTTTCGGTACATATCAAGTTTGTTTGGCACCCGCATATATCCAAGATACATTGGGTCGTGACAGAGTACCTACGGTGGATTTATTTTTTAGTCTCAGTTATTTCAACAATGATTGATAAGAGCACGATTTTACTCACGATTTACCCAAGCAAGAAAGCATACTTTGTGGATATGTTACGATGAACACCCAATGAATAATCATAACCAAGGGCCAGATGAAGAACCAATAAGCGGTACTTATTGCATTTGCAAAGTAGGTGCAAGAACTCTTGGAGTATGTGCTCACGTTGCTAGCAGCATATGGTTCTTATGTTATGCAAGGTGCGAAGTAAATATTGTATGCCCCGATAATTCTTCATTAATGAAAATCTTGAATTCCGCTGAAAGAGAAATCGAAATGTTTATAATATTTAATTGTGATGAACTATCAACTTGTTGAATAGGGATGTTCACAAAAAAATAAAACCGCACATAAATACAATGAAACCATACATTATGTCCTTAGAATAAGATCTGTAAAGTTTGATGAAATTCCAGAAAGGCGTTAGCCCATAATATTCATGTGAAATTGCTGCATTCGGTTGAATGCACGAAACGCTCTCCAATTGGTGTGACGTCAGTGATTCTATCGTGAGTCCCGCGCCATAATGAATACAGGTGCATTCGCTTCGCTGTGAACGCTAGCATTTCTTTCGAAATAAAGCCATAACCTTGTATTTCCTGTGTTAATAATTCTACTGGCTACTGCATAATGGAAGAGGGGTTTTCAAAAGGCTGATTCCTATGATTTACCAACAATAGTTGTTGTTATGGTGTCTGACTTTTTAACAGAGTGCAAAAACCTGAATCAATCGCAAACAAAGTAAAGGCTAAACAGTAAGTGTAAACGTGCATATTTTGATAATTCATTGTATGGCAGAGACTATAGAGGGCAATTCAAATTCGACCCCCACCATTGGGATCTCCTAAACTACAGGAGATACGTCTAAGCTTAAATTGGGGCAAAGTTGCGTTTTCTGGTTCTTAACAAAATACTGTTTTGAAACGTGGAAAATTCCGAGTATTTCCGGAAATATCGGGAAAAAACTGAAAATCGCAATTTTCGTTGT
The DNA here is from genome assembly GCA_944452925.2 of Chrysolina oricalcia. Lineage (NCBI taxonomy): Eukaryota > Metazoa > Arthropoda > Insecta > Coleoptera > Chrysomelidae > Chrysolina > Chrysolina oricalcia. The sequence continues at coordinate 22,105,971 of OX101827.2, forward strand.
TATTTTTTTCTATCGTTATTTGACAACATAGCTCAAAACCAAGAGTACATTTTCATTGATATTTTTTTTTCAGCTACACGTTTTCATGTTCAGATTTACTATACGACGTTTCGTCTTCTGGCTTTCATTATCAACTTTTTTTTTCTGTTATGGGCGCCATATTGTTTTTTTATACAGAAAAATAGTGATTCTCATTCTGATTTCATTGATGTATAATTTGTTATGATTTGCACTTCTGAAACCACAGATATTAAAAAAGAACAACTTCATCTGAGATGGTCATGACTCCATCGAAAAATTTTGTTTAATAAACACTAGTTGTCAGAACTCATTGAACATCATGAGTTTGCACAAATACTTCAGTCGAAATGTCCTCACTCTCAAATAAAGAAAAACGAGATGTGTTGAAACTTTATCATAAATTTGATAGGAATAGTACGAAAACAGCACAAATTTATTTTGAATTATATCCGAAAAGACAACAGCCGGATAGAACACTATTCGGAATTTTGGACAAACACTTGGCTGAGTATACGGTGCGTTTCAAAAACCAAGAATAAAATATGGAAGCAGAATGGAACAAAATATTAGACGTAACTTATTAGCCGAGGTAAAATAATTGTTCATTCCATATTCGAAGAAGTATAATTATTTTTGGTACTTTTTTAGATAAATGCAGATCCTTCCAAATCAACACATCAAGTCTCGGCAGAAATGGATGTGCCACAGACGAGCGTTTGGAGGGAATTCAAGAAAAGTGGCTTGAAATGTTAAAGATGGAATTTTGTAGCTGGCTCTCGAATAGGGTAGACCCTACAAACTTCTTGAAAAACATTATTTGTACCGACGAAAGTACTTTTTCGAACTGTGGTATTTTTAATAGAAATAATGAGCACATTTGGACTGAAAATAATCCACGACACTTCAGAGAAGTCAGACCACAAGTTCGTTTTCGTTTGAATGTGTGGTCTGGAATTTATGACGATCGAATACTTGGACCTCATTTCTTCTCTGATACTTTGAACAGGGAAACCTATCTTCGGTTCTTAAGAAACGAATTCGAAGAATATATGTGTTCCGTCTTCACCTCACTTTCGTGTAATGTATACATTGTAAATAAATATTATTATTGTGTTTTTCTGAGATTTCCTCTATTTCCCTTTAAAATGTTCGCGAACCCGACTGTGTGTTCCTCGAAGCTCGAGGTGCGCGCTTCTCGCCAATCAGTGCGAAAAAGGTCTCTCTCGATCGAACTCTGTGGTCGGAGGTGCTCGAAAAAAACCCTCTCAAAACGCAAGAAAGTGTGTCGCAATATTAAAAAGAAAACTGTCGGCTGTGAAGAATAGAAAACCGGTGTCCTGCGGAGACCATTATTGCTGAGCTCATGCCCTTATGACTCCACGAACCGAAGGTAAGGAAAACACAGTCTCGATTTCTCTTGTTTCTACCATTCAAAATAAATCCACGGGGCAGTTTCCACCTATACATCCCTCAGATACATTCCACCAACATCCCCAAGATCAAACAATATGGATACATTTCCCCTTGTTAATTATAACAGCTGCTGGTTTCAGCATGACAGGGCTCCTCCACACAATAGAAGAGCAGTTTGCGAATATTTACACCAAAGATTTCCTAATGGGTGGTTAGGAAATTCTGGACCAGTGAGGTGGCCGGCAAGGTCACTTGACCTTACAGATTTGAATACTTTCTTGTGGGGCACTTTGAAGAACAGAGTCTATGGAGAGCAAGAATATGACAATATTATCACGCAATTCAGGTCTAACAGAAGAAGGGTTATTGTTGGGGCTGTTCTTAATTTGAGACGACGAGCTCGGTTATGTATTCAAGAGGAATGCCATCATTTCGAACACTTGTTGTAATACTTTTCGTGCATTTTTTACAAGCTCATAATTTCATTCTTGTTTTTTGAAACGCACCGTACTCCCAAAATTCCGAATAATGTTCTATCCGGCTGTTGTCTTTCCGGATATAATTCAAAATAATTTTGTGTTGTTTTCGTACTATTCCTATCAAATTTATAATGAAGTTTCAACATATCTCGTTTTTCATCATTTGAGAATGAGGATGTTTAATGAGTTCTAACAACTAGTGTTTTGATTTCATTGAAAATATGAAAAGGATGTTCATAAAGTCAGTTGTGGAATCATCTGCGACTGAAAGTTGGAATTTAGTCACTGTTTTCCATCGTACACGATAACCTCTCTTGGAAGGGATTCATGTTTTAAAGAGAAACATTCTCAATTGAAAATTGAATCAATACATGACTCCTCTGGAAATGGAAAAAACCCTACAATAAAATTGAAGTTACTTTTTTGTAATATCTAACAGAAAACAACTACTTTCCCGGCCAAAGCCACGCTGGACATTGAACTACATCTGATAGATATTGAGAAAGACCCTATATAACTTGAGAGAAAAAATCTGAAATTGAAAATTTGCATTTTCATTCAGATAGTTGATTATTTATTAAATGTCCAGTTTCCATTGGATATTCTTATCTATGAATGAGATAAGGGAGAATGTTATTCAGAAGTATCACTCACAGAAAATCGCTCATTTCATTGACGCGTGGATTGCATCACTTTCGCTAGGCCTCCAATCCATTTTGGTCGACAAAAATCTATTTCACTCTTCTAAGATCATCAGGGAGGTCGGAAGAATTGGAAAACATACTCTTCAGAAGCAATTTCACACTGTAGTGAGGAATTGTTGGACTATTTCTTGTGCGGTGAAACTTTGAAAATATTTTTCTGACATAAAACCTGTCATGGGTATGGCATTTTGATTTCATTGAAAATATGAACAGGATGTTCATAAAGTCAGTTGTGGAATCATCTGCGACTGAAAGTTGGAATTTAGTCGCTGTTTTCCATCGTATAAGATAACCTCTCTTGGAAGGGATTCATGTTTTAAAGAGAAACATTCTCAATTGAAAATAGAATCAATACATGACTCCTCTGGAAATGGAAAAAAACCCTACGATAAAATTTAAGTTACTTTTTTGTAATATCTAACAGAAAACAACTACTTCCCTGGCCAAAGCCACGCTGGACATTGAACTACATCTGATAGATATTGAGAAAGACCCTATATAACTTGAGAAAAAAAATCTGAAATTGAAAATTTGCATTTTCATTCATATAGTTGATTATTTATTGAATGTCCAGTTTCCATTGGAGATTCTTATCTATGAATGAGATAAGGGAGAATGTTATTCAGAAGTATCACTCACAGAAAATCGCTCATTTCATTGACGCGTGGATTGCATCACTTTCGCTAGGCCTCCAATACATTTTGGTCGACAAAAATCTACTTCACTCTTCTAAGATCATCAGGGAGGTCGGAAGAATTGGAAAACATACTCTTCAGAAGCAATTTCACACTGTAGTGAGGAATTGTTGGACTATTTCTTGTGCGGTGAAACTTTGAAAATATTTTTCTGACATAAAACCTGTCATGGGTATGGCATTTTGATTTCATTGAAAATATGAACAGGATGTTCATAAAGTCAGTTGTGGAATCATCTGCGACTGAAAGTTGGAATTTAGTCGCTGTTTTCCATCGTATAAGATAACCTCTCTTGGAAGGGATTCATGTTTTAAAGAGAAACATTCTCAATTGAAAATAGAATCAATACATGACTCCTCTGGAAATGGAAAAAACCCTACGATAAAATTTAAGTTACTTTTTTGTAATATCTAACAGAAAACAACTACTTCCCTGGCCAAAGCCACGCTGGACATTGAACTACATCTGATAGATATTGAGAAAGACCCTATATAACTTGAGAAAAAAAATCTGAAATTGAAAATTTGCATTTTCATTCATATAGTTGATTATTTATTGAATGTCCAGTTTCCATTGGAGATTCTTATCTATGAATGAGATAAGGGAGAATGTTATTCAGAAGTATCACTCACAGAAAATCGCTCATTTCATTGACGCGTGGATTGCATCACTTTCGCTAGGCCTCCAATACATTTTGGTCGACAAAAATCTACTTCACTCTTCTAAGATTATCAGGGAGGTCGGAAGAATTGGAAAACATACTCTTCAGAAGCAATTTCACACTGTAGTGAGGAATTGTTGGACTATTTCTTGTGCGGTGAAACTTTGAAAATATTTTTCTGACATAAAACCTGTCATGGGTATGGCATTTTGATTTCATTGAAAATATGAACAGGATGTTCATAAAGTCAGTTGTGGAATCATCTGCGACTGAAAATTGGAATTTAGTAGCTGTTTTCCATCGTACAAGATAACCTCTCTTGGAAGGGATTCATGTTTCAAAGAGAAACATTCTCAATTGAAAATTGAATCAATTTCTTGTTGCATTATACTGTAATGTTTAAAATAAATAATTGTGTTAATTCTTCTTTCTTTCTTCAATAGTACAATAGTCAAATATATATTGTTATGTACTGTCACGTGTTTACATCCCTTGGCTTTCGAGCTACAATCGAATAGTTGTAACGGAGTTTTTTTCTTTTTGTTCAGTATTACCACCCTTCAAATGTTAGCGGAACCACCAAAACCTGCGGACTTCTACTGAATGGTATACTGTAGCAAATGGGCATGTACCCGCAACAATATAAAATATATTTTTGTGTTACTTCAAAATTCATTTCAAGTAGTGATAGAGCGCCGGTTCTAGATAATGTGGTGGTGGTGGTGGGTGGTGGTGGGTGTCAGAGGGCGCCACTTGTTCGGTGACGTCAGACAAGGCCTTGAACGGCACGTGTTCGAATGACGTCAGGCATAACCTTCGAGCCACATTGGTGGGTGTCAGAGGGCGCTACTTGTTTGGTGACGTCAGACAAGGCCTTGAACGGCACACGTGTTCGAAAGACGTCAGGCATGACCTTTCACCAACCTTCATGGAGCTTTTAAGGGTGGGTGGGCTATATAATGATATTTCTAAATAGTGGATTCTGTGGCGTAAGTACTCAGAACTCTCATAGGTATATTATGGTATTTCTAAATAGTGGATTCGGTGTTTTTAGTACTCTCATAGCTATGAATGGGTATTTCTAAATAGTCGGGACGGAGTATCTGAAAGTCTTTTGTGTCGTGGGTGTATCTAGAAATCGACGTTGTGGATTAAGTGGGTGGGGTCAGAGCTGTGACATAATGTTTCAATGTTCGACCTCCCAGTGACCTTCACGTTGTTTTCAACTACATGGATGAAATCAGTCATAATTTTGGTCACCTATTCGACATGTTAAACATTTTTGTTTGGGAAGGAAGCACTTATAAAAAAATGTATCATAGAATTTTCATGTTGTATTCAGGGTTTGTGTTCGACTAGGAGATGACATTGGTATTGAATGGGAGACATTGCATTCACGGTAATAAAGATCGACAAGGCCTTGAAGGCCACGTGTTCGACCTTCCACCTAACTTATGATGTCAGTCACATCCTATGTGTACTTGGCCATCTATTCGACCTTCCACCGACCTTCATGGAGTTTCCAATCACCTTCACATAACTGCGTGCACCTTCCAAGTACATGGTGCTGTATTTGAGACATATATAGTTAGTATTATTACGGGTGATTGGAGAGTAATGCGGGTAATTAGAGTAATTGAAGGGTATGACCTTGAATACTTGTAATTTACCTCTAGAGTACTTCATTTTCAAATTTATTCTTTCAATACACTATTGTAATTCTTTATTTCAATTACACTCTAGTTGAAACAGTCTGCTTGAAGATGACCAAAAGGTTTGACCATGTTCAAACAAACTGTTCACACATGGTGAAATTTATATATTTCCATACACTATTGCAATTGCTTAATACTCCTTCAAATTGACTTTCAATTACATGGATCAGTCATATTAGCCTATATGAACTTTTTGACAAAGTCCCAGCATAATAAATTATTTGAATAGAGTTATATAGAAAAAACACATTGGTCTATTTTTTTTTATTAGGCCAGATACATTATTCGTAATGTTACACACTGTAATTGATACAATTTCTTGATTCTGTGAAAACATCATTGCGTGATCTCACCGTGTCCAAGGTTATATTGTCGAATTTCTTCATCATTTCAATTTTGTCTTCATACTGTTGAATTTTCATTTGAAGTATTCTTATATTTACCAAATGCTTTTCCAGTAGACTTTTAATTTTCATGGCGGTACGGTTGAAACTCTTCAATCCACTCATGAATCAGATGTAAGTTTGTTTGAATTGGTATGAAGGTGTCTTTCGATTTGAGATGGACATATCCCAAAGCCTGTATTCATACCTTTGAATGGCAACGACTCTGATGTGGGGGTAATTCAGTTTCAACCAATCACAGTACATGGATTTTGTTAGTCACACCATACGTGTACTTGGTCACGCCCTATATGTACTTGCTGATCTGCTCGACCTTCATGGAGTTTTTGTGGGTGGGTGTCAGAGGGCGCCACGTGGTCGATGACGTCAGGCATGACCTTCGAACCACATTGGTGGGTGTCAGAGGACGCTACTTTGGTTCATAGTGGGGGTTGTTTACTTTTGATTATAAAAGAAATGAATTTACTACAGATTCAGTAGAAAAATATAACCATAGCAGCTAGCAAGGTGGCGAAGAGTTATTCGGTGCCCAATAGAAAGAATAGTGAGTGTGTTTTAGTTTTGAAAATTGTTTATATTTTCCTTATTTATTTTCATTATGTCAGTTTCGAAAGTGGATTTACAAAAAATCAATTTTATGATTGAACAAGAAATAGAAGTATTAGAACAGAGAGTGTTATCATCATTGCCAGTGAATGAAGCATACATAATAAAGAATATGGCAATTTGTTCAACTCGGTTCGGTAAATCTCTTTTATCAACGTTAGTGGATGTAAACAATAATACATTATTCAAAACATGGCTACCAAAACGTGTTTCAGAGCAATTCACTGATGCTGATGTTACTTGTATCAATTCTTCGGGTGGTAAATATACGCTAGCATATTTGGGTCAAAGTCAACAGAGTTTCGTTGGCATGAAAACGCGATCGTTGGTCAAATTCAATCTCATTGACCAATAGTAATAGTTACTTTCCACTTATCATAAGCTAATTCTGATTATTTATATTATAGACGATAATTGTAGGACGAATATAGAAAGTTTTCATAAATCTTTAAACACACTCTTTCTTGTGTGTCACCAAAAGTCTGATTGCCGAAAGTTCGATGTGAGTATTACTGATTATATCGTAAGCAAACTCATTTCAATAATTTCTATTTGATTTCAGTTCCATTCTTCAGAGATGTGGATGCAATATGCCAGCGAACATTGGAACAAAGCCACAGATATCGATTCAGCTGTGGCAAGGTTGTCTTCAGAGCTGTATGCTCTGGCCGAAGACGCTCACCATGCCACCATTTACGACTTGAGTGTATGTTATGATGAAGACCAAAGTGAATTGTGTTTGCGAGACTGCGAGAACTACAAGAAGGGTGTGCATTTCTGCGAGAAATATTCAGACGGTAATTTGGATTTGGATCAACTCTGCAATCGCATGATTGTGTGTGAGCTGAAGAGATTTCTCTACCGCCTGCTGCCATACTTACCTGGAGGGATCATCCAAAAGTACCAGCTGGATGAGCAAAGCGATGATGTAATCGAAAATGGTCAAGAAAGTAGTGATGGCGAAGAAGAAATTATTTTAGATAGTTCACATATACCCAAAACTAATTGAATTGTAAGCTAGTGATATTTAAATAAAAAACCTAATATCATTTATTCATATTTTTATTTACCTATTTCTCTTTAACATCAATGAATAAAAAAAAGGAAATGGATACTAATGAATACAAATAAAAATAATCAAAAATACATAATATATATATATATATATTTGACCAACGTATAAAGTGAGGTCCGCTTGTACAAAAATTACGGAAGCTGTGAGGACCATGTCGAAGTGAGGTCCGTATACGGACCTCACAACGTTTCTGCCGTTCCGTGTGGAGGATCCTCCTCTGTACAAGTTCAGTGACTAACCTAAAAATCGTTCTAAGTGAGACAGATATAGTGTTTCGTTCCTTTTTTTGCATTCACTACTGTTAGTTGAAATATCGCGTGAAATATGTGGTCCTCACTTTGGTAGAAATATAGAAAAAATCGTATATTGTAGTTTGGGGATTTGTCACTTGAAGGCGCTGCTGAGAATGTATATTTTCTGTACGTGCGTATTCCGTTCCTTGTGGGATTATATGGTCAGCACTGAGTGAGGTCCGAAAATGTGGCAACATATCGTGTTACGCTGAACACATTGATGTTTATTAGGTAATGGGTATCACTATATTTCACCTCATTTTCTTTACTTTTGCAAGTTTTAATTCAAATTGCACTGTTTTTTAAGGATGTAAATGAGTGTTCTGAACCTGCTGAATTCGTTCAACAGGGTTAAATAATCTGTGAATCGAAAACTACCCCTCAACAACCCTCCGAAGTAGAAAAATCTTGAAACAATAGAAATGCCGAATTATCTAGGTTTTTTGACAAAACAAATTTTTTTCACATCTGCTGAATACATTCAATAGAGTGGAATAATTTTTGAACCAAAAACTACCCCTTAACAATCTTCCGAAGTAGAAAAAACTTAAAACAGTTGAAATACCTGTTGCTCGAGGTTTTTCTGACAGAAATGACTTATTCTTCTCCTGCTGAATACTTTCCGTAGGGTGAAATATTTGTGAATCGAAAACTACCCCTCAACAACCCTCCGAAATGGAAAATATCTTGAAATAGTTTAAATGCCCGTTGCTAGAGGTTTCTTCACAGAAATTAATTAATCTTCAACTGCTGAATATGGTCTATTGGATGAAATAATTTCTGAAGCAAAAACTACCCCTCAACAACCCTCCTATGTAGAAAAATCTGGAAATAGTTGAAATACTCGTAGCTCGAGATTTTTTTGCAGAAATGAGTTATTCTGTACCTGCTGAATACGTTTCACAGGGTGGGATGATATGTCAAATAAAAATTACCCCGCAACAACCCTCCGAAGTAGAAACTTTTTGAAATACTTGAAAAACCTGTTGCTAGACTTTTTTTGACAGAGATAAAATAGTCTACACCTGCTGAATACATTATATGAAGTGAAATAATTTGTAAACCAAAAACTACCCCTCAACAACCCTCCGAAGTAGAAAAATCGTGAAACAGTTAAAATACCCGTCGTTTTTTTTTTTTTGAGAAATGATTTATTCTACACCTGCTGAATACGTTCGATGGAGTGAAATAATTCGTGAACCAAAAACTACCCCTCAAAAACCCTCCGGAAGTAGAAAAATCTTGAAACAGTTGAAGTACCCGTGGGTTGAGGTTTTTTGGAAGAAATTAGTTATTCCACTCCTGTCGCATACGTTTTATAGGATGAAATAATTTGTGAATGAAAAACTACCCCTCAACAACCCTCCAAAGTGGAAAAATCTTGAAACATTCAGAATTACCGTTGCTCGATATTATTTGACAGAAATAAATTATTTTTCACCTGCAGAATATTTTCTACATGGTAACAAATTTGTGGATCAAAAACTACCCCTCAACAACCCTTCAAAGTAGAAAACTCTTGAACTAGTTGAAATGCCCGTTGCTTGAGGTTTTTTGACAGAAATGAATTATTCTATAGCTGCTGCATATGTTCCTCAGGGTGAAATGAAGATCAACCCAAAAACTACCCCTCAACAACCCTTTGAACTGGAAAAGTTTTGAAACATTCGAAATATCCTTTGCTCGATATTTTTGAAAGATACTGATTATTTTTCACCTGCTGAATATGTTCTATAGTGTGTCAAAATTTGTGGATCAAAAACTACCCCTGAACAACACTCCGAAGTAGAAAAATCTTGAAACAGTTGAAGTGCCCGTTGCTCGAGTTTTTTTGACGGAAATGAATTATTCTTCACCTGCTGAATACGGTCTATAGAATAAAATAGTTTGTGAACCAAAAGCTACCCCTCAACAACCCTCCTAAGTTGAAAATTCTTGAAACAGTTGAAATATCTGTTGCACGAGATTTTTTTAAAAACATTAATTATTCTATACCTGTTGAATACGTTATATAGAGTGAAATTATTTGTGAAATGAAAACTACCCTTCAACAATCCTCCAAAGTTGATAAATCTCGAAAGAGTTGAAATTCTCGTTGCTCGAGGTTTTTTGATGGAAATAAATTATTCTACACCTGTTGAATACGTTTTATAAGGAAAACTGATTTGTAAATCAAATACGACCCTTCAACTACCCTCTGCAGTAAAAAAAATTAAAGCAGTTGAGATACCCATTGCTCGAAGTTTTTTTGACGGAAATTTACTATTGTTTACCGGCTCAGTACGTACTATGAGGTGATATATTTTGTGAACCAAAAACTACCCCTCAACAACCATCTGAAGTAGAAATTTTTTGAAACATTTGAAATACCCGTTTCTCGAGGTTTTTTGATAAAAATTAAATATTCCGCACCCGCTGAATATGTTTCATGGTGTGAAATAATTTGTGAACCTAAAAATACCCCTCAACAGCCCACCGAAGTAGAAAATTTTTGAAACAGTTGAAATAACAATTGCTCGAGATTTTTTTAGGAAATGAATTAATCGACACCTACTGAATACGTTCTCTAGCGTAAAATGATTTGTGTATTGAAAACTACCCCTCAACAACCCTCCGAAGTAGAAAAATCGTGAAACAGTTAAAATACCCGTTGTTTGTTTTTTTTTACAGAAATCAATTTTTCTATACCTGCTGAATACGTTCAATGGAGTGAAATAATTCGTGAACCAAAAACTACCCCTCAAAAATCCTCCGGAAGTAGAAAAATCTTGAATCAGTTGAAGTACCCGTGACTCGAGGTTTTTTGAACAAAATTAATTAATCCACTCCTGTTGCATACGTTTTATAGGATGAAATAATTTGAGAACGAATAACTACCCCCCAACAACCCTTACGGAAATGAATTATTCGACACCTACTGATTACGTTCTATGGCGTAAAATAATTTGTGTATCGAAAACTATCCCTCAACAACCCTCTGAAGTAGAAAAATCGTGAAACAGTTAAAATACTCGTTGTTTGTTTTTTTTTTACAGAAATGAATTATTCTATGTCTGTTGAATATGTTTTATAGGGCAAAATAATTCGTGATTCAACAGCTACCCCTCAACAACATTATAAAGAACGTTATCAGCAAGTTTAGAATAATACATTCCCGTGGAAAAACCTCTAGCAACGGATATTTGTGAATAACATAAGCAAAAATAAAAACCGTTTGCTGGGAAAACCGTTGCTGCTTTTACACTCGTCCGCTTGTCTGTTTATGTGTTAATTCACTCATCTGTACTATCTGGTAAAATGTATAGTCCGTCAGCCCGCTACCAAAATGTATAATGATTTCATAACGTATGCCATGTAGGGTTTTGGTAGTTATAAATATAATGATCAATGAACTAGCAAACTTAGCGCTTGCCCGTGGAACATAACGATAATAATAATAACTACTTTTTTTTCTCAAATACATGCATAAACCCGTATAGAATTTGTCAGAAACTAGTTGATTATTGTGGATTGCATAGAGAAATCACGTATTTTGATGATATTTTAGTGTATGCTAAGCATGATAGCAAACGATATTTCATCGAATGAAAATCAGACGGAAACCGATCGGCATACATGTCGCGTTGTTCCGAAGGACACCATATGCCCACAATTATGTTGAGAAATAGGGCTCTTCGAATCTATACGTGTTTTTGCATGTCTTTGGGAAAATGAAGTATAATGAAATTTATAATTATAATACGATTATCGTTATATAAATATAATATAATTTAATTAAAACAATAATTATTGTTATTGTTATGTTCCACGTGCATGCGCAAATTTTGCTTGTGCATTGATCATTATATTCACAACTACTAAAACCCTGAAGGGAATACCTTATAAAATCATTAGACAATATGGCAGAGGGCTGACGGGCCAATAGAAAGTGAATTTTGACCCGCTTCCAGTGGACCGATCAAATAAAAATTTGGAATGTGTTCCTCTTTCCTGTGACAATGCGGGATTAAACTTCTTTTAGAAAAACTGGTCGGAGATAATGGATTTAATATCAAATTAATGAATTCAAGATGGCGAATTGCGAATTCTGTTCTTATGGTCTGATTCTATACAAAATTGGAATACTGAGTATTTCGGAATATGAGATCAAGATGGAGAACGAGCTTTGATATTCTATTCATAATCGGCCCTTGGGGGATATTTCAGATTATGAATTTTAGGTCCAAATTGGTAAATTCAAGACGGCGGACAAGCTTGGTGTTATTGGTCAGTTTCATTGAATTTTAGTATGAAAAGATGTTTGGGGTCGGAGTTTAGGATTTTTTTTTATTTATGAATTCAAGATGACGAACGGTTTATGTGATTATGACACCATTCTGATCAAAATTGGTGAGTGGAGTTTTCGAGAAAAGAGATTATGAAATTTTTTTAATTTGAATTGGCAGCTACAATTTGGCCAACGAGTTTTGCAATTATCGTCTGATCCAAAAATACTATGTGGGAGTTTTCGAGGTTTCAGGATTGCGAAGTTTCTGTGATCATTGCTCGTTTTCTATCAAAGTTGATGTGTAGGTTTTTGAAGTCAGAGATCGTGAATTTTGACAAAACGATTCATGATTCAATCGATCATTAGATGCTCATCGGATCGAAGAGTTAGAATACACAATATTGATTATCAAGAAGCCCTGGTATACTGAAGCTCTTATGGAAATGAACAGAACGAGGAGTATCTGATTACTTATGACTGAAAATACGAAAAATAAAACATTTAAAGACAAGCTTTTATTCAAATTCACTGAAAAGGAATGAATAACATTGGAAGAGAGAAAATTTTAAAACTGCTATTGAATACACTAAATAAAAAGTCTGCTTCAGATGTGTTACGTCGATTATTCTGTGAGTAACACATTCAAAAGCTATTTTCACCTCTTTGTGCATTTGAATGAGTACCAAAAACATTTTGAATAATTTTTTTCCTTTTTAGCGTCTACAAATTGAAGTTTTTTTTTGTTATTCCGCTGTGTACCACTAACTATTATATATTCATTTGTTTATTCTATTTTCTTCTGGTTTCAAAGAGAAACAAACACCTGTAAAATTTCGAGAACATCTTCGGAATCAAGATGAAGTAACTAGGAATTGGGGTTCCTCTTAAACATTTGGAGTATGTAGGCCGAACATTTCCGTAGTCAATGATCTCCAAATATTCGCCGTTCTTTGAAAGAATGAGTCCTGGTGAATAGACGGCAGTATCAAAGGTGACAACAATAGGTGTGATGACTGAACTTGTTGATGGAACTGGTAAAGGTGAAACGGCCAAAGATAGTTCAGAAGAGATTGGGTTATCAAAACATCTCAAGAAGGAAGACAGTTCACCAACCCTTTTGCGGTGTTCCAGATAAGTAAGGGAATCAGTGCCTTTTTCAAAATATTTCATTTCTATTTATGATTCAATGAATAGTCATGTTAGGTATGTTTATTCCTATCGTATAGGATTAAGATAATGAGCACCGTCCTGGTATGGCTGGAAACCTTGTTTCTTTGTTGACAAGCGTTCATTGTGAACAATGCAGATTTTTTTATTTGTTTGTCACTTGTTATTTCTCTTTCTTATTTAATATTTTGTCGAATACATTTATTCTTTGTTTCACCTATTCTCCTATCTTTTTACGAATCTTTCAATCTATTCCTCAATCTTTCTTTCAGATGGACTAATTTAATCGATTCTGATTCGATTGTCTAGCAGATATTAGTATAATGTAAATCAAAGGGAAGTCCATATGATTCATAATCCAACGCTGTATTTGCCAGTAAAGCACTTGTCTTTTGTCAGAGGGTTGCCTTATATTCCTCACTTATTCGATTATCAGACAGAGAGAATTTTTTACGTCAAAATTTTCACTTAGTTGAGACAGTTTCCATATGAGGAGTGCAGCCCCCAAACACACACTGACAATTTTAGATTCTGTCTAAAGAAACGACAATCGTTCAGTGGCTCAGAAACTCGCTAACTTCTATGGAACACAAAAATATCGATAAATCCGCGCAGTATTGGCTGGGAAAGTAATTGTTTTCTGTCAGATATTTGCAGAAATATTTTTGGAAAGAGGGGTGATTTGAGTTTGTCAGATTTCACAAATGACGCTATAAAGATACTGAATATAAATTTATTTATGAATTACTCGATACAGTCTAATTACAACAGTTCTTTATATTCTGCAAATACATCGTTGTATTCGTTTTATGATCCATCCTAACAAAATTCAAAAACATACCATGCCTTTAACTACTGAATTTTATTGGATGAAATGAAATCGAAATACCTATCTTTCAACACATTCCCACAAAGTGGAAAATATCTGGCAGAAAAGATTTTCTTTCCCTGACAGATATTGAATTACATCTGGCATCTATTTCTACAATGTTCCTCAAAGCAGTCACAATTTCAAGTGCTAATTGTGATCAAATAGTGGATATTATGCCTCATACTTCAACTACCAAGCAATTGAATTCTATATTTCCGTTTTTGTCAGTCACATTCAATTATCTTGATATGAAAAAAGAAATTGAAAGCCAAATTTCGTAAATACCCTAACTCTTTTACTCAAAGTTATATGTTTTGATGAAGCACTACTGCTTTGCAATGGTTTTATTTTGTTTTGCTCGACCCCATGAATGACTTTCCTACCTATATTTCATCTCTCATTTGTACAACTTAGGTTAAGTGTAAGAGAGACCTAAACTAAACTTCGCCTATTTCGTACCGAAGAATATAAAGACGATTTATTATTGTTTTTATCATTTGATTTAAAATGACCATCTGCAGACATGTTTCCAGATTTTTGCATATCTTCAGTGCTAGGGTTCGTCGAACAACATAAGAATCCTACTGTCCCACCAAACAAATGGTGCCCTCCAAGCATCAATTACCCCTCATCCAGGAATGCAGTCGCGATTTACAAATATGTCAATTTCTGCGACTCACGATATGTCAATATTTTTATTTAATCCATATAATTTTTATCATACTCTCCGTATCGAACTTTGTCCGAAATAATACTGAATATTGCTTTCGTTGACGAATAAACCGCCAGAATTGTTTCCATATACAATGCAGTACTGACTTACAATCATAATTTTCGGAAGAAAATATTTGATAACACTACTTGGCAGAAGCTCATCAAACTAATAATAAAAATCAATTAGGCAATCCAAACTTCTGCAGTCAACCTATACAATAGGTATAATCGACGGCAACAGAAAATAACTAGATACACTGATGATCGGCAAAACCATGTGGGTTGAGACATGTTTTGGCGTTGAGATTGGGATAACATTGCAAAGTAGTTCTTGTAGAATACTTTGCCAAGAATCGATCAGTTTTGATTCAATTGTCGTAGGGGACAGTAGTTGTTTTCTGTTAGATACTTGTCGACGATTATACCTATTGTATAGGTTGAATGCAGAAGTCTGGATTGCCTAATCCATTTCTATCAATAATTATAATTTTGGCTTGTCTGTACTGTCACATGTACCGTAAAAGTGCCGATCGTATGTGAATAGAAATTTGTGAAACTTGGCAACGTTCAGTGGTCCTCACTTTATACACCTCATACTAATAATTAGGTTATACGGACCTCAGTTTGGTAGGATTCTGCAGACAAATAAACGGACCTCTCAATGATATCACGGAAGTATGGTCCTCACTTGGTTCCGATATACTCGTAAAAATCCAATTTGAACTGTTCAGTAATTC
Source organism: Chrysolina oricalcia (assembly GCA_944452925.2). Taxonomy (NCBI): domain Eukaryota; kingdom Metazoa; phylum Arthropoda; class Insecta; order Coleoptera; family Chrysomelidae; genus Chrysolina; species Chrysolina oricalcia. The sequence continues at coordinate 22,121,793 of OX101827.2, forward strand.
AAGCGTATATTAGAGAATCTTGGTGCCCCCCACTCTGAACAAGAACAGAAAAGGGTATGACGAGTGTCTAGCACCTTTCCTTCCAGTGGTCCTCGCAACGTTGATTTTACGGTGTGTCCTCAGTTTGATAGTTGGCGCTATATATATATATATATATATATATATATATATATATATATATATATATATATATATATATACGTCTGTATGTGTTTCGTCAATATCTGCCATGAACTGTTCCATCCAATGCGTTGTATGTTAGAAATGTATCATGCAAAATTAGTGCATATACTTTGGTGTTGTCTGGAAACTTAACCTTTCTGGTTTCAAACTCAAGTTTTATATCAATTGTTGATGATTTTGTGGCATTCGGCTGATGTGAGCAATCGATGACGAACAGTGGATTCTGTCGAAATTGTCAAATGTCCATTAGAGGTTCACTCATGTCTTTGTCATAATAACTGCGTTGAAAACTCTCATAGGCATAATATGCTGAAGTATCGAGTTTTTTATCGAAATCCAAATTCCAACGTTCATATGGATACACTTCAGAGTTCAAATACACTCGAATATTATTGATATCCGCAGTTGTGAATTTTGTGATGTCTCTCGTTCTATCTTCAGATATGGTAGTGTTTTGGAATCCGATGATGACGTAACGAGGTGTTTCTAGAGCATTAGTCGTCTTTATAGCCCATATGTCTGAAGATGTTCCACGTAGTGATGGAAGTTCATATAGATCCCACATGCGATACGCCAACTTAATTTTTGCATTCAGACCACTTTTGTTAATCCTACTCAAAAGTTTGAGTTTGTGTTTATCTTCGGGAACTATGTGTCTTATTTTCCATTCAATTTTGTTGATTTCTATATCAGCATCAACCTCGCCAATATACGAGTTTTTGAAAGATCGTGCAATGATCAGAATCAATTCCTGTTTGGCATTCAAGATGCTTCTGTTGTAATCTTCTGCGAAACCCATCAAATATTTGAGTGGTAATTTACCACTGAATACATGACTAGTTTTATCCAAGATATCCTGTTTGACTTCTGAGAGGCCCCATCCGGTGGTCAATAATGTATTAGCATGTGATTGTCCAAATGAAATCATGGTTTTCATTGTGGATGTTATTCCTGGTTTTCGAACAACAGCTACTTGCTCACCTCCCATTTCATAACGAATTTCATCAAACAGAAAAGCAATGGCATTGTTGGAGAGAAAGCATTGTTTGCTGACCCCTTTGGGAGTGAATTTTCCTTCTATATAAATGAAACTCTCAGCAATGTCAAGTATCACATCTTGGTTATTGATCGCGATACGGATTTCATCTGAATTTCTAAACAATGGTGATCCATATGGTTTGTAGGTGTGCTCATGAAAACTTGTGAGGGAATGATCAAGCACCGGTTCATCAAATATATTCAACTTCTCATTATTTGTTTCAAAATCCATCGTTATTTCTTCAATTTGAGTCCAATTGTTTTCAAAAATTCAAGATCTCTCACTGATATAGTGTGTGCTAGCTGTTTAGCATACGATTGTGGAATGAGCTTCTTTTTACTCGAACCTTGCTTTATAACGGAATTGGTTTGTGTAACGTTTTCAATTCTTTGATGATTACGTCTATTGTAACAAAAACCCATGGTGTAGTAGTAGTTATTCGATTTTCTTCAATTCCAAAATGATAACAATCTCTTCTTCACTTCCAAAATCAATGAGGTTATTTTTGTGATCCAAAATACGTACAGTAATGTTGTCGACAAACTGGCGTCCTTCCGGACTGATTGGCATATAAATAATATTATGCGGCTCCTTTGTGAGATTGTATCCCGGCTCAACATCGAGATCGAATGAAAAAAGAATGTGATTTTCTTCATCATTTACATATGAACCAGATATGATATTGCATTCCAAACGGATGAGTCGAACAGCTGTAATATTCACAGGAAGTATAGATTCATGCAGTTTATTCCGCTCAAACACTAGACGATCGAATCCCAACATTCGACCTATTGAATTTTCATGGGTCAGATCAATTTCATATATTGATTGCATCATACATTTGAATGTATTATTGTTGGCTCGAAGACTGAATATGTCATCCAATTTGATCTCGTCCTGCTTTTTGCCATGAAGCACTTCAGATTCAATTTTCTTTTGAATAACTACATTTAACTCTTCTATCTCGTATGCACCACATGGTATTCTAATGGAGTAATCTGTCCACTTGAAAAGAAGTGTGTCTGAGCCATCATCTTCAATGACCCTGATACCGATTATGTTGTTATTTTTCGTGATGTTATTGATAGTGTTGCATCCATAGAATCCTATTAGCCCCAAGCCATAACGAGCATTCCTATCCAATTCAATGGGTGGGTAAAAATCCGCGCTAAGAACGCTTTTTCCCACAACTTGTAACTCAAACTTGCGTGACATGACTGATGACTCATCTATGACATCACATCAATTTATTGTTGTATACAACACATGCGTAATAACCTACGTTTTTTCGGAGGTGTTTCATCGAAATCCATTTCATTCTTATTGGTACCAATATTCATATCATTTATATTGCAATAACAACAGAATATTTTCCGTGGTGCAGGACCATCATTTACATCAGAATCGGAAATATCATCACTTCCTTTGCCAGGGTGATGCTCACTGCAATATCTGTATTTCATTATGTCCGGATCATCTTGGAGGTGTTTGGGTAACTTTTCCCAAACCCAAGCAATTTCATGTGCTGCACATGCAAGTATTACTTCTTTAGGCAAATTTAAAAGCATGACTCGATCCATTTTTGTCAAGGTGCGATATTTTGAATACATCTTGAGAGAAAATCCCATCCTCTTAATAGCCTCTCGATCCATTTCTGGTGTGATGTCCATTTTATGATTGGGAGAGAAACTTCAAGCACAAGTGACCGCATAAAACTGTATTGAACTTCTGCTGGCGGTGATAGTTATACAGAATTTTGACACTCGATCCTTTTTGAAAGTATTGAATCAATTCCATTGGTGGGGGTAAATCACCAAAACTATCAAAATATGTAATTTCTCTTCCATATTTTCTGTATGCCACCCAATGTGTGGGCCACTCATTTCATCTAAATTCATGATGGCGGTCTCGCGATGGTGTGGACCTGAAGATGGCAATCTATCATGCATGAAAATGCCTCGAAAATATGGAATTTTCATTTTCTTGGCATAATATTTGAGGTCGAGGTCGGTGAGAGGTCTTCGAGGAAGGGAATCAACTAGTTTTTTGAATTGTATGGTTTCAAGTAGAGTCCCAGTCCTTTACGATATGGTTTGAGGAATATACCACTACCGCTTCTACCCAGAGCAATAGTTTCCATTTTCTTATTGTGACGATTCGCTTCCATCAAAGCAACTCTACTTGCTTTGGCCGAATTTACAGCTTTGGTGATACCTGAAACTGCACCTGCTAAACTTCCAAGGGCAGACAATCCAGCAAAAATCGGAATCAATGGCAGAATTCCTCCAACCTTGGGAATCGGAATTATACGGGGTGTGCGGATTTTTTTCTTACCACCTGCAGCTTTTCCGTGCCGCTTGCAGTGCCACTGTAGTAGCCTTTTTTCTATCATTTGTTACGAATTCATCACCTCCAGAGTTTCTCAATACATTCCGCACTTTATGAACTACACCAGCACCAAATGCAACCTTTCTTATTTTCTTTTTTGTTTTCTTGGGATGATTTTTCCCTTTTTTTTAATAGCATCCACACTGCACCCCATACCAAAACGTCTCTTCGTTTTCATAACGTTGGTTACTAGTAGAGCAGCTGCCCTTTCTCCAATTCCAGCGTCCTTTGATTTAACCCTATTCCAAGCTGCGTATTCAAGTTCTTTGTCTGCTTTATGTCTCAAAGTGAGATCAGTAGGATATTTTGAATATTGGATATCGTGACGTTTACAGGCAATATCCAATTTATTAATTCCCGGGTCGTTGCGAGCTAAACGCTCTCGCAATTTTGTTCCTGGTCCACAGTATTGATAACCTCCAGGTAAATGTAGCTCGAACGGTAGTTTGTTTATTAACGTATTAACAAATCCAAGACCTTTCTTTCTCTTTTCACTAATAGTACGTCCGTATCGTTTCGTGGTAGCCATTTAAATGAAATGTTCATTACATGTGATCGCTTACATAGTCTTCAACCACAGTACGATGCGCATTGTGAAGCAGAAAGAAAAGTTCACCGTAGACAATCTAGATGAAAAATTCGGGAGTGGATTAAATGGTCAGAAGTCATTGCGACATGGTCCACTACTTCCATCATCTGTTCGAGGACTCATAATTGGACCATCAAATTGCGGAAAGACGAATGCAATGATCTCGCTATTGACACATCCCCAAGGACTGCGATTCGCAAATGTTTATCTATATTCGAAATCACTTCATCAGCCCAAGTATCAATATCTACGAAACGTATTGGAACCCATAAAGGGGTTAGGTTTCTACACATTCAGTAATAATGCAGAAATCGTGGAACCATATGATGCTAAACCAAACTCTGTCTTCATATTCGACGATGTGATATGTGAAAAACAGGATATCATAAGATCATATTTCTGTATGGGACGTCATAAGGATGTCGACTGTTTTTATCTTGCACAGACATATTCACGTGTACCCAAGCAACTAGTGCGTGATAATACGAATTTCATTGTGATATTCAAACAGGATGAGACAAATCTTCACCATATATTTTCCGATCATGTATCACCCGATGTAACATTTAATCAGTTTCAATTGATGTGTATCAAATGTTGGGAAGATCAATATGGATTTCTTGTCATCGATAAAGATAGAAAAATACATGGAGGTAGATACCGCATGGGATTCGATAGTTTTATATATCCATGACATTGCTTTCGAGATTCAATTGATTGTTGAATTCCAAAGAGGTAACTGCTTCATTGTATTCTCTATATTAAAAAGATAATCAAAATGAAGACAGATAATGATTCAACTGCTGAAAATAGATAAATGAATTTAAAACGTCAATTGGTTGAGACAACAGAAGCTGTACGGCAGAAATTCAACTCAATTAAGAGTGGAAATATTGAAAATCGGATGGCACTCGAAAAATTGTATGATCCCATAACGAAACCATTAAACGTTCTATCTTCAGCTGCTACCATGAAACCACCTTCAGTGTTGTCAATGAATCAAGGAAACTCTCGGCCTACTCCGATACATGCAATGAGTACTCCAATAGTAAAAAATAAATAGTAAAAAAAAAGTGTATCTTCTGCTGACAGTGATATGGATACATTGGAAGATGAAGTGGGAACAACACTATATGAAACACCTTCATCATCTGGAATCAGTTCATCGGATCTGGACATGTCTCCTTCCAATCTTGAAAATGTATTGAAAAATCATTTGAAAAATGTCAAAACCAAAAATGCAGCATATGATACCATATTTGGTATACGTTTGGATCCCACTACACAAAAACTGAAAATGGGTCTCGAAGTACGTTTTCAAAAAAGTGGAAACATTTCGTTTCGGAATGCTGATAAAGTGAAGAAACTTGAATGTCCAAGTAGTGCAGCTTTATATGATATGATATTTCTGAAAAATCCACATCATGTCGACGATGAGGAAATTCATAAAACATATGCCAAGATATTGAAAGTAACCAATGCTCCATATAAACAACACCAATTAAAGAATGGGTTCAAACAAACAAATTCTAAAAAATTTCGTGAAGTTATCAAACCACTGTTATACTCATCACATTATCCGATTAGGAGTCGAACAAAAGAAGGAGCTGGATTCAATCGAAAAAAAATTCAGAAAATGTTTCATCGCAAACCTGTGAATTATGTTTACTGGAACTCACCTAAAGAGTTAGTGGACCGTCTACGGCTACTGATAGCTTCAAAGTCAGCTGGCCATACAGGGCATGATAATGAAATAATTTCAATAATCGAAGAATTACGAGAAGAAGGTATAATATATTGATGCAATCACAAAAATTTCATCAGTTTGTCCTCATCATTTGATGCTGTAACATTATCGAAAGATAGGATGGATAATGAAATAAGTGATGCGAAACGACAAGTAGTCAATGAATTACATAAGCCGGCAAGACGTAATTTTCCCAGAATAATGACCAATATCAGAGGTTTTGCAGATTTATGGCAAATTGATCTTGCTGAATTACAACCCTATGCTAAAAGTAACAAAGGACATCGTTATATTCTTGTGGTGATTGACTGCTACTCCAAATACCTATGGACAGTACCTGTTAAAACTAAAACAGGTGCCGCTGTTACCGATGCAATGGCAATTGTATTGAAAGAAGCCAAATATTCTCCGAATCATTTACAAAGCGACCAGGGGAAAGAATTTTTCAATAGTAGTTTCTCATCTCTTATGCGGAAATATAACATCAACCATTATTTCACATTTAGTACTATGAAGGCTGCCATAGCAGAAAGGGTAATTCGAACAATAAAGACGTGGCTTTACAGAGAATTTTCAATGATGGGACATCACAAATGGTTAGATATTTTACCTATTTTAACAAAGAAATATAACAACAAAATACATCGTACGATAGGCATGAAACCCATCGATGTGAAGTCTACAACAAAAATAAAATTCAATGGAATGAAGAGACTGGGTGCACATAAATTCCACAAGAAACAAAAGACACCTAAATTCCGAATGAATGATATTGTACGTATAAACAAGTACAAGAATATTTTCGAAAAGGGTTACACTGCCAATTTTACAACAGAACTATTTAAAATTGTTAAAATTAACCAAACACACCCCATTACTTATATTCTTGAAGACATTGATGGAAGCCCGATTAAAGGATGTTTTTATGAATCAGAACTATTGAAAACGCTTAATGCTGATGTATATCTAGTTGAAAGAGTATTGAGAAGAAAAAATAATAAACTATATGTCAAGTGGTTAGGCTTCCCCAGTGAACATAATTCATGGATAGATAAAAGTGCTATGATTTAATATTCTCATTTAATTGTATTACATTTTATTTTCAGTAAGTTGTATAATTATTAATAAACTATGGAAAACATACACTCGTTTTTTTCACATACAATTCATTAAAAGTGATGAAAATGAAGAATTCTGATTCAAAGGAAAAGATATAGCTATTTGACTCACTCAACATTCAGAGTAGGATCTCATATATTAATCAATTCGTCATCTAACGTTTTTCATGCAAATAAAGAATAAAACACGATTATGATGAAACTCATCTTTATTTAAATTTCTTATATGAATATTATACATGTCCCATCAATTAATTTTTCTCTGCATTCATTTTTCTCTGCATGCTCCCAAGTCCTCCTGTGTTGATAACTTGAATTTGATCAACATGTTTCATCGATTCTATCGAATACATGAAAGCTTCTACAGCTGCAATGATTCGTTCATCCTTCATTGATATATTAGTTAATGCTATTTGCAGAGAAGATTGAATAGCTGCAAGAATTAGGTCCTTTACGTTTTTTATTTCATCTTCGAGATAGGAACGGATCACGCAATCCTCTCCATCAACAGGAACTCCAATATTCTTCAATATTTTTCCCTGCATATCATATTGCCCATCTGTTGTCAACTTGAAACCGATACCTGCAGGTCCACGTATAGTTGATCCATTTCCACATTTTCTCTTACGTCCAAATTTATCTATAGCTCTATTCATCTTTCTCTCACAAAGTTACTTCAACAATGACAATGATAAGAAATAATTTTGTATATAACCATTTAATTCGCTGATACATATTTCAATATTTCAATATTCAGTATAAGTGTACGAAAATATTGAAGGAAAGTATATATGAATATGAATCCACCTCCACCTGAATCAACAAAAAACATGTTCTAATATAAATAAAACAATATTTGAGTGATGTATAAGCAATTTTCTGACCAAGGTAAATATGAATTTTCCGGTTGTTTTATGTGAAAGAATTTTTTTAGTATTTTGAATGATATTATTCAGTTATTTCTGCATCCAATAGTGTGATTAGATAATCGAGTCTACTCTCAGGATCTATATCGAATTCATCGAACAAAGATTCGACCATCATATCACATATACGAATGTTTTCATTGGGGTCATTTTGATAAAACTCAATATCACTATGGCCCCATGGAAGTGTATGCGTAGTATTTGGAATGATGAAACGTTTATCATCATTGAATGATAGGGCTACCTTATTTCTCATTTCAGTGAACATATCATGTGAGATGCTTCTGAATGAGTTCATCTTTCTAAAAATTTGACCCCCATTTTCAACAATACTTTTATAATCTTCACAGGTCAATTGGTTCTTTATTACAGATCTTTTCACCCCTTTGGCTCTTTTTACCTTATTTGCAACAGATTGAACATAGTATGCTTTGGCACCTGTACCATAAAAACTAATTATAGGATCGTTGGGGAATTCATCTTTGAAATTTCCTAAGACTGAAGGTGTTACAGGTATATTGAATTTGTTATCTTCAACGTAATTCGATGTATCAAATCTACATATATTACTATTGATGAAGTTATAGAAATTTTCAGTTTGCACTCTCAGAATTAGTGAATCCGTATCAGTATACAAAAGTGAAGCATTCTGACCGAATTCTCTTTTAACACATCCATAATAAAAATCATACATCAGTCTTGGATAACTCCAAAACAGTGAATCCCAAATACAAGGGTTTATTGTAATGCACTCTCACTTTACTCAATTGGATAGCAACCAAATTTTCAGAAAAAATTGCACAACTTTTGAAGTTTGGTTTAGCAATAAGGGTGGAAGCCCCCATTTTGTTTTGAATATTATTCCAATGTGTGATAAGCCTTACATCTATTCTATTTTCCACGTTTTCCATCGTCTTACCATACACTGAGTTTACCATTAGTTTATAAAAATCTTTCTCAGCCTTATTGCTTGAGTTATTTCGCATTTCTGTATTAAGATTGATGTAAGGTTTCATCCAACATGACTGTTTAAATCTCATCACTCTGTGAGTGTGCATTACAATCAAACCATTGTTTATTGCCTGTTTCAAGTTTTTATAATGTACTATGTACTTTCGTTTGTCATTCAAGTTCGGTATCAATTTAGGGATTTTACATTTCGAATATGGTGGAATGATACTTTCCACCAGAAATGGAAAATCAGCATGATAATCATGCAACTCTCACGGGTAATGAATATCAACCTCGAGAACATATCCATATGGATCATCATCTCCCACATACATTATGTCCAAATTTGTAATTTCTTCATGTGATAGCCATGAAAAATCGCCAGTTGGTAATGCTTGTGACATACTATGCCCATAAAGATTTGTTGCATCCAAATATGAGATGAAAGATGATGGCTCGTTAGGATTAAAATCGGGTAGAAACTTATTATTTGCTTCATGTTTTCTTTCACTACATTGACTTATCCCCCCACATATACCTTTTTTGAAAAAATTTATCATATCTATATCAGTGAGAAGATCTAACTCAATATCTGTATATTTCAACATTGCATCCCAAGATAGGCCTGGTGCACTATAATACTGAGCTGGATCCAATTTATAGGTATTTAAACACATCCTTCTGAAATTTTCGAAAACATCACATAGTAATAGTACGTCAGATTTCAAATACAAGTCCGAATAATCTCCCAAACTCTCACACTCGAATAGATTCCAAACACGTTTAGCCCTCGTATAGTCTGTGTCGGATATATGTTCTTCATTCAAGTTGTCATAGAATTGATTCTTAGTCGGTAAGGTAGTAACATTCAACTTGTCAATATTGTCAACAAAACTATAAGGAAAGACACCTTTCTTTCTCATTAAATTGAATTTTTCTGAATCGGGAAAATGTTTGGAAATTTCTATATATTGTTCAATGATTAAATTAGCTCCCAACTTTTCCAGTGAACTAGACATAAACTTGAAACTATCTATAAACCTCAATTTTAAATAATTTCTCCTCGTTTCACCCTTTCTATTTTGATAGCTATGTGTGTAGATCTTTTTAGAAAAAAGAAATGTAATTTTCTTCAGTTTGGGCAATTACTTCCACCCTATCATTTTCGCTATACAATTCTTTTATAAACATGTGGCAATCGTAACCACTCATATTATGACATATAATTGGAATGAAAGTGGGGATTTTGAAATTCAAGTTACATACAGAGTGCGCTGCAGGGAATCTTTTTTTACCACTGATGTGACAATGATCACGCACCTTAATATCCCCTTCTGTGAAAGGTTTTTCACATATACCTCATTTGGTGGCATTATTATACTCTTCTTCCTCTTGTGGGGTTTGTTTATGTATTGGTTTCACATACCGTAAATGTTGATGATAAATATTTTTCAAATCGTTTTCGATTTGCATAGTGAATATCTTGGCAGCATCAGCACCTCTATATGTAACCAATTTTGATAATTTATCATTGAAAGAACACTTTATCAGATATGCAAAAGAGTATGGTTCATGTTGGAAGGTTCTATTCGTGTATGAGAATTCTGGGTTTGGTTCACTGGTTTGAATGGGTTTCAACACAGACTCGAAATCTGCATAAACAACAAATGGCACCTTCATTTGTTTTTCAAAATTTTCAAATGTTAATTCATTACCAGCAACCAAGTTTCCATATTTATTGATTTTAAAGTCATTTTGTGGTGTTGTTGTATAAACATGATTACAATCATGCATCTGATGACGTAATAGTAATCGTTCGTTTGAAAAGTAAAGTAAACAACCATCACAAAAAAATGTTTTGTGTTCATAAGAAGAAATTTGACCAGATACCAAACGTGAAAGATCTTTTATCCAACAAAAATGACTATTTCCCACATCATCTGCAATAAGCAACAAATTGACATGTCTTGCGAGCTTTCTCTGTGAGTATCGTAATGGACCTACAACTTCGTACATGACTTTATTGTCTTCAAATTTTGATTCTAAACCATACGAAATATCATTCAAATTCTCGAACGATTTAATATCACGTAATTTAACTGGAAAATTCATACCTGTAACATTTAAAACGGTGCTATAGTGGGAATATGAAGACACTAGCGAAATGTTGATATCAACAGGAAATAATGCTGATGTTATAGCCCACGCAAAGCAGCATTGATCAGTATTCTTCACATTGACAACAGCCTTCTTCATCTCAATAAATCGTGGTAGTTTGATGTAGGAAGATCCACCCAAGGGGGTATACTTATTTATGTTCACCTCAAGAAATAGAATTTTTTCACAACTCCATCCTGAAATAAATTAATTATTAGACCTATTATTTTCATACAATCATTTCATCACAAACCTGAATCACGATCAGCAAATTCCGATGTTTGAGCAATTATGGTGTCCCGGAAGGTGTCAAATAATCCATTCAAGTCAGTGGATAAATCAGCTATACGATTTTGTGAGTTGAATGACTTGATATCCATAACTTCCTGGGTTTGGATAACATAACTGCCAAATACTTCCATGTTGACCTTGACAGAGTTGTGCAACTTGATTACTTTCTCCAAAACATCGACGACTTGGCATTTGATCTCATTAAAAAATGGACTATACTCAGTATATGTGTTTTCAGCAGATACCCTGTAGCTGGCAATTCGACACTTGAACGCGCTTTTGATTTGTTGTACTCCAACACCCAAATCAACACATGCATTTGTTCTGTGAATGAGAGTCCTCTTATGAGAGCTGATTTTGGAATGCGGAATTATCACAGTACAGGAATCACACTTATAAAGTGGCAATACAGGAGATTCTAATCGTTTTTTAGAAAGGCCAGCCTGATGTATGTCTCCCTGATTGGATTGAATATCACCACTAGTGGAAGCTACATTATTAACTTTCACCTTTTTTCTGGAAGGGCCAGCTAGAGATATACATCCTTGATCAGACTGAAGATAAGCACCACTAGTGGAAGCTTCATCATTACCCCTCACTCTTTTTGGCGAAGATGTCACTGAACAACTTCCACGCTGGTGCCTGAGACGGCTATCTCTTCGTGTGAAAGATTTTCCACAAATGCAAGAAAACATGATTTCAAACTGAGTATATTTTTTTGATAACACACAAGAGGAGCTTTTTGATTACACACGAAAACCAGAAGAATCTGACTGAGGAAAGAGTACAACACATCACTTATATACCAACTGGTGGTGGCGTGGTTGTGGGCGTGGTTATAGGCGTGGCATTCCAATGCCAACAAAGGAAGTGAAGTGTTGATGCCATGGATCGTTACAATGGCATATGTCATTGAATACTACACACTCATTCAAGGTTAATCTCAAGGTTATCCATCATAAGTTGAATGAAATCCTCATGTGAACTTCTTGTAATCCAGGAATGTGAATATCAAAAAATGAATAGTGAAATATTGCAAGTATAAATACAGGTTATTCTCTTCAAAACATAAGTCATGAAAACACTATGAAGAGGGTAACATTCGATGAAAAGTATAATAAAATTCACTATATGATATCATGGAACTTTGCATATAGACATGTGAGAAAAAAATTCTGGGAATATAAAAGCATCGATAGATGGAGATTCAACAGGCGGATAAAGGAAACTTCCACCATCATAGAACCAATTTTGGATGTCACACATATATTTTCAGAGATTTTGTGATAAGTATATTCGAAAATAAATAATGTATTTACTAATTGCTAGTCTTTTATTGAGTGAATGTTTTCTATAGTGTTGTCATTTGATGTAATCTTGCCTGATAGAGGGGAAATAAAATCTTTCAACTCACGCAAAGAAAATGTATACCTATACGCTGAAATGAGCTAAAAATATTGTTCAACATATATTGTCATTCTCGGAGCAAGTTACAAACCTACAATATCAGCTATGAAAAAAAAATTGATGAGTTTTAATGAGAAAAAACCGAGATACATCTCGTATATGCCCACAATGGAACCTGATGTGGTGGTATTATACAAAAAAAGCTCCAGGAAGATCGGTGAAAGGTCGAAAAGGTGACCAAATATATGCAGGGCGTGACGGACATCATTCGTGTACTTGGAGGTTACGTGAAGGTAATTGAAAGCTCCATGAAGGTCGGTGGAAGGTCGAACAGGTTGTAGGTTGGTGGAAGGTCATGACTGACTCGAACACGTGGACTTCAAGGCCTTGTCTGACGTCATCGAATAAGTAGCGCCCTACAGTACCGAACCGAAATCTTTATAACCGTGAATGAAATGTCTCCCATTCAATACCAATGTCAACTCATAGTCGAACACAAACCAACATGAAATTTCTATGATATTTTTTTTTATAAGTGCTTCCTTCCCAAACAAAAATGCAAATGTTTAACATGTCGAATAGGTGACCAAAATTATGACTGATTTCATCAATGCATTTGAAAACAACGTGAAGGTCACTGGGAGGTCGAACATTGAAACATTATGTCACAGCTCTGACCCCACCCACTAAATCCACAACGTCTATTTCTTGATACACCCACGACAAAAAATACTTTCAGATACTCTGTCCCGACTATTTAGAAATATCCATTCATAGCCACCGAATCCACTATTTAGAAATATCATTATATAGCCCACCCTCCCTTAAAAGCTCCATGAAGGTCGGTGGAAGGTCATGCCTGACGTCTTTCGAACACGTGTGCCGTTCAAGGCCTTGTCTGACGTCACCGAACAAGTGGCGCACTCTGACACCCACCAATGTGGCTCGAAGGTCATGCCTGACGTCATTCGAACACGTGCCGTTCAAGGCCTTGTCTGACGACACCGAACAAGTTGCGCCCTCTGACGAGTGTAATTGAAATAAAGAATTACAATAGTGTATTGAAAGAATAAATTCGAAAATAAAGTACTCGAGAGGTAAATTACAAGTATTCAAGGTCATACCCTTCAATTACTCTAATTACCCGCATTACTCTCCAATCACCCGTAATAATACTAACTATATATGTCTCAAATACAGCACCATGTACTTGAAAGGTGCACGCAGTTATGTGAAGGTGATTGGAAACTCCATGAAGGTCGGTGGAAGGTCGAATAGATGGCCAAGTGCACATATAATGTGACTGACATCATACGTTCTGTGGAAGGTTGAACAGGAAGTAGGTCGGTGAAAGGTCATGACTGACTCGAACACGTGGCCTTCAAGGCCTTGTCGATCTTTATTACCGTGAATGCAATGTCTCCCATTCAATACCAATGTCATCTCCTAGTCGAACACAAACCCTGAATACAACATGAAAATTCTATGATACATTTTTTTATAAGTGCTTCCTTCCCAAACAAAAATGTTTAACATGTTGAATAGGTGACCAAAATTATGACTGATTTCATCCATGCATTTGAAAACAACGTGAAGGTCACTGGGAGGTCGAACATTGAAACATTATGTCACAGCTCTGACCCCACCCACTTAATCCAAAACGTCGATTTCTAGATACACCCACGACACAAAAGACTTTCAGATACTCCGTCCCGACTATTTAGAAATACCCATTCATAGCTATGAGAGTACTAAAAACACCGAATCCACTATTTAGAAATACCATTATATACCTATGAGAGTTCTGAGTACTTACGCCACCAAATCCACTATTTAGAAATATCATTATATAGCCCACCCACCCTTAAAAGCTCCATGAAGGTCGGTGAAAGGTCATGCCTGACGTCTTTCGAACACGTGTGCCGTTCAAGGCCTTGTCTGACGTCACCGAACAAGTTGCGCCCTCTGACACCCACCAATGTGGCTCGAAGGTCATGCCTGACGTCATTCGAACACGTGCCGTTCAAGGCCTTGTCTGACGTCACCGAACAATTGGCGCCCTCTGACACCCACCACCACCCACCACCACCACATTATCTAGAACCGGCGCTCTATCACTACTATTTCATTTATTCTAAAGATAATATAAAACGAAATTCTATCAGCAAATATTATAAATATTAAGAATTACATACAATTCAAATATTCCGAAGCTGGACCGTAGAAAGAAAAAAATATTAGAATATTTCCGATTGATATAGTATTTTCAGTCGAACCGGAATAGATGAAAATGTTACAGTTTATGTATTCAATAGCTCATTACATGACGGGAAATGTAAATTGTCTATTCGACAAATGCAGTTGCAATCGTGCTGGCTTGGAATGCAGATGTAAATCTTAAATAAGTCAGGTGTAACATGCTCAAATCAGCGAATTATGTCGATTTAGTAATCTCATTCACCTTGGTTATGACATACTAAGATTTCAGCAAATGCTATTAATACAAAGAAACCCCCTTTTATTTTTTATTATACCCTGTATATATGATACCTAGAAACCCCCTTTTATTTTCTATTAGACCCTCTATATATGATACCTAGAAATCCCCTTATATTTTCTATTGCACTCTGTGTATCAATCAATGCAATTGCTAGTGTGGTCGCGTAGAATAAATTCATTAATCTCATTTACATTGGGTATAATATACTAATGCAATTGTTATCGTCGTCGGGTAGCGTGCAATTATTGATCTTATATACCTTCGGTGTAACATAGTAAAATATCATCAAATTCTATCGATACCCAGAAACCCCTTCCGTTTTCTATTATACTCTGTATATTAACAAATGCAATTGTTATTGCGGTCGCATAGCATGCAATTATTGATCTGATATACCTTCGGCGTAACATACTAAAATTTCAGCAAATTTCATCGATACCCAGAAACCCCTTCCATTTCCTATTATACTCTGTATATCAACAAATGCAATTGTTATCGCGGTCGCGTAGCATGCTATTATTAATTACTATCATTATTATTATTATTATTAATATACCTCCGGTGTAACATACTAAAATTTCAGCAAATTCTATCGATACCTAGAATCCCCTTTATAGATATGTGTGCCTAATCCATTTACCCCGTACTAATTTTCCATCATTGATAAATGGAGAAGTCTAAAATAAGACATATTTGAGTCAAAATAAATCAAGAAACATTTTAGTAACAATAATCATTCAGTCCTTAATAACCAGGTTGACTTGTATAATCCTTCAATAATCAACTATCTCATTAGTACCATACCGAAAGCCCCTTGATGATTATGACTCATGTGATTGAGTGGCATGATTGCAAAGAATAATTGCTTGTAATTCAAGAGTTTTTGCTTCTTTTTTTTTGTGGAGTATAATATTTTACATATTCTTCCATGGGAAGTGTTGACTTACATTAGAAGTATAAACTAGTAGAAAATACTGCTCATACTATTGCTTACGTTGCTCCTGATTTCGTCAATCCATCTTTGGCGAATTCAATTTCACGGCTGTTTGTGGAAAGGAAATCCGAACATTTTTCTTGAAAACAATTTTTTGTGAAACTTCGTTAGATATTTTTGAAACGGTTGTTTGATATACCCCGATATCTATAACCACTCCTTGTTGAAATCTAGGATCACTTAAAGTTCTTGGAAATACCTCCATTTCCGTTACATTTGATAAACTCTTATCTCAATATGATTTCCTGAAATTCTCTAGATATCCATTCAACATTGTTTGTGTTGAAGCTAAACGAACAGTGCTCAAAAGTAGCAATCTACCTGAATTATTTACCCGAAATAATTGTTGTACCTCCCCATACATTGCTCCTATTGCTGCAGATATCGTCCATCCATCTTTTGCGAATTCAATTTCGCAGCAGTATGAGGATAGGAAATCCTAATATTTTTCTTCGACCCAATTTTTTGTAAAACTTCTTTAGTTATTTTTGAATCGTTTGTTTGATGTACCCCGATATCTATAACCACATCTCAATATTATTTCCTAAAAATGCTCTAGCTATCCATTCAACATTGTATTGAAGCTGAACGTACAGTGCCTAATAGTAGCGATATACCTGAAATAATTAACCGAAATTAATTTATATGTTGTACCTTCTCATACGATCTACGTCCACACATTCCCCTAATTTTTAACCATAATTCATAAAAAACCACCTTTTCAATCGAAGATTTGAAGTAACACTATGAGTAGCTTCCCAAAAACTACACCAAACACTCCCAAATGGAGGAAATACTAAACAATATTCGTCATTTCTGCAGTATCAACTTCTATATACCGAAGTAGATAAAGCAAAGTGTATAGAGTATAGTGTATAGAGTATTGCTTTTAGTACTCACTAAGTCTTACTTTAAGAATTATGTGGAGTAAAAACTACAACATTGGTCATTTACTTGAAGTACAAGAAAATACTATTTTTAAGCATACCACCCAATAATTCAATACATTATCATGTTATTAATAACCACCTGTTATTGTAATCAACCACTATTCAAGAGGATAACATTTCAGATGGAAACTAGTTAATAACTCGTTCCAAGGATGACACTGTGTATTGAAGCAACTGTCATAATTATGTTCATATACTGATATTCTTGGTGTGTGTAAGTTTGAAGTTTTCATCTCCTCAATTGGTAAATACCGCAATCTTGTTGAGAGGATGCGGTGGCGTTCGTTCCAAAGACTTGGAGATGAACCAAAGTCTTACCGTCCCTTCAGACTTACCTCCTTTCGCTTAGAGGCAATAGAGAAAATAATAGATTGTTACCTATGTAAGAAGTAAACTCTTTGAGTTAAGTCCGGTCAACAAGTAACAATTGCTTATCAAGCAGGTAAATCCACTATCAATGCTTTACAAAGTCTGTTTTAAAGCATTAAAAAGACATACATGACAGAAGAAAATGCACTTTGTGCCTTCATCGACATAAAGGGTGCTCTTGATGATACCTCACGTGCTTTCATAATCAGATCACTATCCAAAAGGAACATGAACGCATCACTGATCAGATGGATCCAATCAATGCTGAAACGCAGAATCTTGGAAAAACAGTCAGAATAACAGCAGAAAAAGATTGTGCCCTCTGGGAAGTTCTATTGACTTTGCTGTAAAACAATCAGGAGCTTGTGAGCAAAGGAGGGACATAAAGTCAAAGGTAGTAGAACATGGCTGATTACATTCACTAGAAGTTGAAAGTAGGAACTCGAAGCCACAACTTTGAATGGAAACAAGCTAACATTTTTCAAAAAGGTTAAATGTCTGCGCATCATAATCGACCATTAAGTGACCTGAGGCAGCTAAATCGACCACACTATTTTCAGCGCTACAGCGGCAAGCTGGACATGCCGTAAGGTATTTGGTAAGACATAGGATCTGAACCAAAAGTTAAGTTTTAGTCATAGCAAACTATCATCACACCCATGATCATCTATGCTCCAGTGATATGGTGGCCAAGTATGTAACAAACTCTGGCAGAAGTAGAGCCGCAGAAAGTACAGCGACTGGCTTGACTGGAATTCACGAGGGCAATGTGTACCTATTTACTCTATTGCAGCATTTGACGTAATGAAAGAAGTGGCAATCGGTGCCATCAGACTAAGCTCAACAATATTCTTAAAGCAGAAAATCTGATTTTATATCTGAATATTTTGGAACGTATTTTTCTAGAAGCGTATACACCGACAGATAACATGCCAATTAGTTACCACATTGAGGTGGTGATAAAAAAACTACTACAACTCATATTTGCATAGATAACTGACCTCAACTGGGGAAGGATGTATCAGTGAGGTACACAGATGGATTCAAGATCGATGAAAGAGCTGGAATGGGCATTACAGTGCCAAGTTTCAGGCTCTCAAAACCCCTTGGTAACACTCCAACCATCTTTCAAGCCAAAGTAGAGATATGTGTCCAAGAGTGCCTCGAAAGGAAAAAAAATCTATATGCTTTTAGAAAACCAAGTAGCACTGAAAGTTCTGGAAACATACACTTGTAAGTCTACGCTGGCTTGGGTCTGCAAACGATCCCTGAAACAACTGGCAGAAAATACCCAAGTCACTTCAAAGTGGGTGCCAGGTGACAGATATGTTAGACGCAACGAGGTAGCAGACGGCCTTGCCAAAGAAGAGGTAAACACACATTGGGTGGTATGATTAAAAAGAGTATTTGCTTTTACTTCAAGTAAGAGCTTTTACTTCCTAGTATATTGTGGAGTATAATGTTTTACATAAAGCAAATTGGAAGTGTTGACTAAGGTTAGAAGTATAAACTACTAGTAAATACTAGGACGTGATTAACCTCAAATTGGTTCGATTGTTGTTGTTCGTTCTGTGGTACACAATAATCATGAGTAAGAGTAATGCGTTCAACCAAGTGCCGAGGTTGCTAAAATGTGGAAGTAGATCTTCAGATGGCATTCGTTATTTTGTTAGAAGATTGTAAAATACTTTTTGACAAACGGCAAACTCCAGCACACAGACGTGAAAATTCCTTCAGAATTGCATGTAGCCTGCACAATAATACTACAATATCCTTTACGGTTGAAATATTCTTCCCCGTGAATTTTTGGTTTTATTATTCTAATGTGGGTGCAATCTATCGCTCCTATTGCTCCAGATATCGTCCACCCATTTGTGTTTGACGAAATGATATCCAAACATTTTTCTTCGACACAATTTTTTGTGAAACTTCTTTGATTACTTTTGACACGGTTGTTCGATGTACCCCGACTTCTAGACCCACTCCTTGTTGAAACCCCGGATCACTTAGAGCTCTTAAAAATACCTCCATTTTCGTTAAATTTGATAAAGCTGCTCACCTCGTCTCAATATGATTTCCTAAGAACTCTCTAGCTATCCATTCAATATTGTTTTTATTGAAGCTGAAAGTACAGAGCTTAATAGTAGCAATCAAGGTAAAATAATTGACCTACCGAAATAATTTTCTATATTGTTCCTCCCCGTACGTTCTATGTTCACACATTTCCATTCTTTTCCTACCATATATTCATAAAAAAAAGGCATAACTCCTTTTCAATTGAAGATATAAAGTTAGCCTATGCGTAGCTTCTTAAAAACTACACCAAACACTCCCAAATGGAGGAAATACTTGACAACATTAGTAAATACTGCAGTATTAACTTCTATATATCGAAGTAAATAAAGCAAAGTATAGAGTCATTGCTACTAGTACTTACTTAAGTGTTACTTCAAGAATTATGTGGAGTAAATGCTTTGATTTTTTGAAGTGAAAACTTCAACATGGAGTATTAACTTGAAGTAAAAGCAAGTACTCCTTTTAATCATACCACCCAATGTCCTGGCACAGAATCCCACTGTGGATTCTTCAAAGCCCACTTGAAAGAAGAATTATTACGTTGGATAACCGATGAAATGAAATCTCACTGGAATAAAGTGCCTGGAGAAAAACAACAAGAAAGGTTAGTGAGCCTATCGCCAAGAAATGCAGATCAGCTCCTCCAATTCGAAAAGGAAGACTTGAATTCGGTTTGGTTTGGTTGACCTAATTACGAATGAATTTTCATGTCCACAATCGTTGATAAATGCAATAATAACTCTCATTTCCACTTCATTTGCCAATGACTTTTCGAAAATTTACAAAACGATCACAAAAAAAAGTTTTGAAATTTGGACCTAAAAACGTCTGTCGGGTCACCTGGTAATTGATGAATTTAAAAAATATATGTTCGTTCTCTCATTTCATTATGACTGGTCGTATACAACTCACAAGCAACTCACATTTTTTTTATCTTTGGTGTTTTGGCATCGACTGCTATGGTCATTAGCCATGTGTTCTTTATAGGCCTTGTTACTAACTCCAAACGCCACCTTAGGAGCAGCACTGTTAATTGGAACGCAACAGTAAATCGTGCAGGACCCACTCTAGTCGAGCCACGAGATTTTGATAGTTTAATCGGTTAAATTAAATTAAAAAATCCCAGCCCAATCAGGGTTCGAACTCCGGACCTTTCGACTCAGAGTCGGACGCTCTACCACTGCGCCACGCCCCGACATAGCAACTCACATTTATTGGCTATCAAGAAACGAGCATTTTTATGGCATGAAAAGTGTTTGCATATCACAAAATAAATGGGCAAATCATCAGGGGCAAATCATCAGAGACAGATAGTTGCCGATAGTGCGAAAACTTCGCTGAAATTACAAAACATTTGCTTTGCGAATTCTCAAAGCTTTTCTGCAAAAGGCTCAAGTTCAGGTCTGATGCTTCTCAGTGCCATTTAACTCCTGGAAATTAAACCTTCTGAAAACTGACAAACTTTATACGAAGTCTCGTGATCTCGGGCCTCGAATAAATTAAGAATCATGCACAAAAGATCTAATAGGTCGAAGGCTTGTGAGGCTGCATAGCCTTTACGACCATCCTGCATTATAATGTAATCTAACCTGTAGGTTGGCTTACGGTTGATTCACGGACCACTCTATGTCAATCATGTTTACAAAAAGATGATGATATTAGTGTTACGTAGTTAGTTATTTTTGACGAATTTTCCATATCTAGATCCATCGAGTTATATAGATCGAAATTGAATCTAAGGAATCCACTATTCTCATTTTTATAGCTCTGTTGGTGAATTTTTTAGATATTTGAAATGAGGCCCAGTGACCACAAGCTCACTGAAATAGGCTTTCTCAGTTCTTTCACAACAGTGGAATAAATTTTGTGAAATTGAACTGATGAGAAAGCTCACCTTCTCAAGGAGCTAACGAAAGAATTGAAAAGAAGCACTAAGAAAACCCAAAATATGGCAAGCTCCCAAAAGCATAGTTCAAATATGCAAAGAACCATTTTGAAATTGAGCAATGAATGAACGCCAGCTTTCTTCCATTGTTTATTATCTAAATACCTTTCTACATATTTTTCTTATCCTCTTGTAAGGGGGATTACAAGGTAAGTCAACGAGAAATCTGTTGGGAAGGTCTATTGTAGTAGTTTCTAAGGAATCCTCATTGTTGAATTCTTGGGCTGCGATTCGATCCTCTGTAATGAAAAAGTGACTGGTGAATTCGTATGACTACTAAAAGTTTATGATCAAAGATAGTTGAGAATAACTATATCATAACATAAACATAACTATAACAAAAAAACATAGTTATGAGATAATTACATTACAATAGAATAAAATAGAACAGAACAAAGAACAGAGAATAGAGAAAAGAGAAAGCAGAGAAGAGAAGAGAGAAGAAAGAAAAGAGAGAAGAAAAGAGACGAATAATGTAGAACACAGAACAAATGACAGATATCACATGACGAGTGACAGGTGACAGAAAACAGAATAGAGTAGAAACATGATTTTGGCAGGTAAGTATCTTACAGGTTTAGAAACGCCATCATAGAGGTTGGATGAAATAAACAAATATGAAACAATCTATAAAACTAAAAATGTTCAAACATACTGAAGACTATGGCATATTTTTCAGGGGCTCACGTTGTTGAGACAGAGACGTAGCCAAATACTCATCAATAGAATAGAAACAGCGATTGAGAATAGTCGTTTTAGTTTCGTTTAGGACAGTTCCGAGTCAGAATCTTGAGCTCATCAGGCAAAAAGAGTCTAAGATCAAGTGAATTCATATGAGTTTTTTTGAGTATGGGAATGAGTAACTTACGTTTTTTGTTGATTCAGCAACTAATTTTCAAAAATATAAATGTAATTTGTGGCAGAGTTTATTTGTCATTATTAAAATTAACTTGTTTAATGGAATTATTGAGGAAAATTTTCAAAAATATACGTTATGCAAACATTGTGAGAAACTATTTGATCTCAGAGTGCGTCACCCAAATTTGAAATATTTGTCGTACCTCACTGACGAATGTAGTTTGTAGCAAAGCGCCCGGTTTGGCTAAGCTACTGTTATCGTGGGATGAAGTTTGTAGTTTAAGAAATAATATACCATAGTAATTTTCGGCATGGTTGTACAGTATTGAGAGATTTCGACAACCTTAAAAACAAATACAAATCAGCGAAAATATTTTAGGCAATACCGAAAACGAGAACGTGGGGGTAAATGACTGATGCTCACCTTAAAAACCATGAAAAAACCCCTCAGGCTTTCCAGGGTTATGAAAATCTACAACACTATGTGCGATCAAAATGTTAATAAGTGGAAAACTGGCTATCCAGTCTTGACTCCATATCAGACACCAGGTCGCACCGATAAGGCTGAATTTTTTTCATTGCATAAAAAATCCTGGCGAATGTGAGCTTCTGAATCGTATACAGGGTAGAGTCTTTTGCTACAAGTTCATAGTGCAGTTTACAAAATCCAGAAGAAAATCTGTTCAGTACAATACAGAGGAATTTACTCCATATGTCTATCAAGTTTTCTTGGATTTGTAATAGTAAGGCTTAACCAAATTGTTCCAAAATATTATATTTATTTACTAAAGGATAGACATTCAATCAATAGAATAGAATATAATTTACTCTTTCTGCCAAAGCAACTATCTTAGATGGATATACACGTCAACCTATAAATAAAAATCTAAATCACAATACACGTCAGTACACACAGAATAGGTACAGATTTATATTACAATAGAACCATTAGTTACGTAAGCTAGATGCATAATACTCATCTATACTATATTATGACTTTATACCAAGTTACCTGCTCAAGATGATATTGGGTTATTGGCATTTCTTGTGAAGTAACCGTGTTGTCTGCATTTTTCAAATGAAACACCCCGTATATTTTCACATCTTTTTTCTCCATTTGATTTACTCAATACAACCATGTGTTACTTGCCACTATTTGTAATCGAATTTTATTTTCATTTTGAAATTTATTTTTTATTTTAGAGTGCGATCGGTATTTTTTGCAATAAGAATTTCCTTCAATACTTGCAGTTTTTGTGCTGAGGGTTCATATATGGTAGCAGAAAAGAAAAAAAACGACAGAAAATTCGTAATGATAAACAGACATAGTAACATAAAAGAATAAAGAGAAATATGCTGGAACTGTACAATGCAATAATTGTTAACTGTAATAATATAGGAATTGATCCTTTCAGAAATTATCAAAATGTAGTCTGCCTTCTGTAATAACAATAAAAATGTTTTTGGTAAAGTACTTCAGCTGTAATTCAGAGGATCAGGAAAATGACAGAATGCTAGGCCATCTTAGTACTTTCATAACAGAAAATACTTCAGCTGCAGCAAATTTCATCCGGTCCCCACGTTTTCAGAATTTTTTCTGTATACTGATATCCCATCCGTCTAACAATGTTTAATACAGTTCAATTATTTTATCTTTACCCGTGCGTCATCATTGTAATGCATATGAAATAGGTCGAGAAATTTCAGTCAAAACAAAGTCTAAATGTAAAACGACGTGGCTGATATCCCGATAAAAATTACAACGTGTAGATAATGAGATAAGATAATGAATTATTAAATTAACTAAATTAACATTTTCAAATTCATGGAAATGGCAAACCTCCAGGCAATGAGATTTTTTTAAAAATTGAACTGAACACAGTATATATTTCAATTATTACGAGTCCGGTAACATCAGGTTTGATAGGATAATGAAACATGGGGCAAAGATATGTTCATAAAATTTCCTCCTTTGGCCAGTGAGTTTACTAGAAACTTTTGACCTACCTACTCTAATCTAATTTCGGTCACATTCATATAAGGAAGTTGTTTTATCCATACCTTAGCAGTCGTAAATCCATATTAAATCCTTTAATAACCTCAGAAGTTATTTTATCCACAATAATGCAATTTCGTATGTAACAGATAACGGAATACGGAATTACAGTCACATATATCAATTGTGGGGTTAGAAATTTCAAATACTATTTGTGAAAAAAACACATTGTACTGTACTTACTTTGAAATTAATGATTTTAAGAGACGTTTAGTTTTGAAAAAAACTGTTTTTATAATGTGACTGACTGCAGAACGAAGTAAAAGTGGTGACAAACAATCCTCAATGACAGAAAATAATGACGTGATTGATGGTACTGCTCTAGTCAATACACTATTTGGCAAGTTTAGTTGAAATGTAAAAACACTTTCAGCTTTATGGCTATCTCTTTTCACTGTTTTGAGTTTCAATGGATCATCACAATACCATAATTCTTAGCTTAGAAGACAAATGTCAACGAATTTTGATTCGCTCATAGCGGCTGATAGACAGAGATGTTACATAGAGGGTGTGTTATTTCTTAGATCATAAATTGATGACGCATGGGTGAAGATTAAATAATTTAACTGTATGTCAATGTACGGTCGGCTCCCAGTGAAACAAAATGATCTCAATAGATGGTAGTGGGATTCACTTCTATGTTTCAGATCACACTAGTAAATCGTAAAATTATCGCAAAAACGTCTATTTGGTTCCTCGTTGGTCAGTTCGAGACGTCAAACTGTGATGCCAAATGTTACTCAAAATCAGACCAATGTGACATTTCCTTTATACTCCGAAATCAAATGCACATCAAGATCCTTTTAAAGTTACAATGCGAAAGTGAATAAACTGGTACTCATTCAGAAATGCGCCTCACTTTCCAATTCTCTTAAATGTCATGGACACTTCAATTTTAGAAGACTATAATGAATTCACATGTATGATTTTTTGTGTCATAATTGCTGATAACAGCGTGGCTCACACAAATTTGTTGTGATTTTCTTGTATCTCAAATTAATAATGAATATGTTTGAATGTTTTAGACGATGTAGTTACTTGATTACTTATATTTCGGACGTTCATCATCTTAATGGTTGAAAGATTTCTATCTCTTTCAAATTTTCCACAACGTTTCAATTGCTTGAATCCGCAAAATTCTTCTGGTGAATAATGACAAAATCAGATGCTACGCGACCTTTCATAGGTCTATAATTAAAGTGTAATTACGGTGTAATTACGCGCGGTCTTGTGGCGCGCGTGGTTTCGCGATTGTTCTGCCTCCAAAACGGTCCATGAGCGGTTTCCATACGTTTTTAATTTCCACGCTTGGTTGACTGAAGGCACTATTGGCTTCTATATAGGTGGTTTCCATAAATTTCCGTTTGAACCAATGTTCCTCTCTATGAAGAACACTAGCTTTGTCCCAAAGAATTCGGTGGTGTTTTGTCCAGGCGTGGTCAGCAATTCCCGATTTTGATGTTTCCTCTCGTTGAGTTCCCTGACTCAAGTAGAGGTGTCCCTGCTAGAAAAAGGATTGAACTTCGCAGTTGCCCCAAAAACGATACCTATCCTGGACATCGTGAGCTCGGTAGAGTGAACCAGCAACAGAATGAACTCTGTCTAGGCAGAAGAATTTAGATGGAAAGTGAAGGAGGTTTTGGAAAAGGAGCGAATCCCTCGAAAAAACATCAACACTGGAGAACAGAAGGCCCTGAAAACCCAGCAAATGGACTCCACCATTAAAATTCTCCCTGCAGACAAAGGAAATGCCACAGTCATCATGGACACCCAAACGTATTATGACAAGTTAGAGGCAGTACTCGAAACAGGATACTACAAACTCTTACAGAAGGATCCAACATCTTCGATAGAAAGGAAAATCTACAGTACTCTGACAAAGTACAAAACCTATATCCCAGACAAAAAACGGACACATTTGACGCCACATTACAGTAAACCAATCACCAGCTCCCGTAACTCACCGACCTATAACCTGGCGAAATACCTCCTACCGATACTACAACCCTTACAGGGCACTAGCAGTTCGTTCGTCAAGAATTCTAAACACTTCGTGAACATTATCAAAGATGTTGAGCTAGGGCCTGAAGATTGTTTCATCAGCTTTGACGTGAAGAGCCTTTACACCAATGTCCCCATAGAAGAATCCCTTAACATCATCAAGTGGAAACTCAAAGAAGACATTCAGCTTCATGAAAGGACTGACCTCTCCGTCCAAGCGATATTAGAACTACTGCAGTGCGGCCTACACAACTCATACATTCAAGAAAGGAGCCGTTTCTTCTCCCAAGTTGATGGACTGCCGATGGGATCTTCTCTTTCTCCAGTAATTGCCAACATATACATGGAGTGGTTCGAGGAATTGGCTATCAGAGAGGCAAAATACAAACCAAAACTATGGCTAAGATACGTAGACGACACCTTTGTCATTCGGAACCATGGAGATGAACACCTTGGGGAATTCTTCGCCAGAATGAATAACATGAGGGATTCAATCAAATTCACAATGGAAAAGGAAACTAATAGTACCCTATCGTTTCTCAACGTGAAAGCTGAAAGAACAGACACTGGAATCCTCACCTCTGTTTACAGGAAGAAGACACACACAGGACAGTACCTCAACTACGGCTCTAATCACCCAAACTCCACAAAGAGGGGAGTCGTAAGAACGTTGGTGGAGAGAGCAATGTCTATTTGCAACAACCAGGAGTCATTGGAGGCAGAAATTAACCACATCAAAAAGGACCTACGCCAAAACGGATACTCCGAGAAACTCATAGGAGAAGTTCGGAAACAACTCGAAAAGACCAAGACAACCGAAGAAAGACCACAAAACCCCGTTCTCATTCTTCTCTATATAAGAGGTATCTCCGAGAAGATCAGAAGGATCGAAAATAAATACAACATCAAGAGTTGCTTTCAATCCGGCAGTACCTTACGAAGCTTCCTCACCAAGACGAAACCAGAGAACACAACAGAATCCAGCAAAAACTGTATTAACAAAGTCCCATGTGAATGTGGAGATTCCTATATCGGAGAGACCAAGAGGCCATTATCAGTAAGAATAGCCGAACACAAAAAGTGGACTCAACGAGGGAAAACATCAAAATCGGGAATTGTTGACCACGCCTGGACAAAACACCACCGAATTCTTTGGGACGAAGCTAGTGTTCTTCATAGAGAGGAACATTGGTTCAAACGGAAATTGATGGAAACCACCTATATAGAAGCCAATAGTGCCTTCAGTCAACCAAGCGTGGAAATTAAAAACGTATGGAACCGCTCATGGACCGTTTTGGAGGGAGGAAAAGCGCGAAACCACGCGCGCCACAAGACCGCGCGTAATTACACCGTAATTACACTTTAAGTATAGACCTATAAAAGGTCGCGTAGCATCTGATTTTGTCATTATTTACCAGAAGACGATTACGGATTCAAGCAATTGAAACGTTGTGAAAAATTTGAGAGAGATAGAAATCTTTCAACCATTAAGATGATGGACGTCCGAAATATAAGTAATCAATAATGAATATGTTTGAAATTTTGATAATTTCTCATATTCCTTCAATAAGTGATGTATAGACAGAAAAAAGTGACCAGCTTTATAACTATTAATGTAACGAGATTATTATGTGAGTTATAATAATCGAAGACGTTGCAACTTCCGAGATTTATTTGAATTGCATAATAATCTAGTTACATTCAAAGCTTTATCGTATTATTGACAACAATGGTGTGAAAATAAAATCAACTGCTTTGGTTATTGTCATTTTATCTTGGTATCTAGGGTATTGAAAAGTAACTAACGTATTGTATTTTGTAACTAATGCATTATGTGTTGTTGGGATGTTAATCATTTGTAATAAAGATTTAATTCAAAGGATGCTTAATTTTCATTGATACGATAAGATAATGTGTAGTTATTTTGACAAAACCAATGACGACTAAAATGTTTACAAATTTCAAAACTGAAACTGACCTCATAAGTGAAATTTTTTTGTAAGAAACCTCTATATACCAATGAACTGTTTTTCGTTACCTTTGAAAATTATACCTATGCCGACATGTCATTCCCATTATGTATGTATCAAATTCCCTGTTGAATCCACGATCACTGCTGCATCAATATTCGATAATAATACAAAGCTCACCAGGTTTTAACATTTATAGAAATTATAACTACCTCAATTTAATTTTCCCAACCAATGAATTATGGAAGTAGGTGTGTGAGTTGATTCCGTAATATCTACTATTTATAAACAAAACATTGAATAAACAATTTGAACCTATGTCATAGCAAAAACAAAATATTGAAATATAAGTAAAACTAAAATCGCAGTTCTCTGGACAGCATTTTCGTCTCGGCGAAATCAGTATCTAACCTGAAAACGCCGAATTTTGTAAAACACTGAATTCCATTTTATTTACCGTTCCTTCCTGAAGGAATACTAAAAACTACTCTTGAATTATCTGTTGAGAGAGGAAGGATCAAACTCTATCACAAATACCAATAGAATGAGAATATTCACAGAACGGCGTCATGCCGCCAACTCAATACAAGTTCTACCGGGCAGTCTTGACGAACAACGCCTAATGTCGGATATTTTGTATCACTTCATCGACTTGGAGACATAAACTTGTAATTTCAAGAAGAGTATTTTTCTGATTCAGCTTTGACATCAAAATTGATGTCAAAATGCTTCGCAATTTTCTACACATTTAGTAGGTACCTCACGCTACACTAACGAGTAGAAAACTGGTTTTATGAAATATTAATCGGAGAATGTTTTAATATGAAAAATTTTCTTCTTTCATCACCTACTTGTTTTATATAATGTCTGCGGAATCCTCATTTGAATCATTTACATTTATGTGTTGTACAGCTAGCCAAATCTACATATCTGTGTCTCTGAATATTGGGTGAGCGGTAAAACAGCCGCTGTCCTTTCTTGTCCTTCCCGATTAAAGGTGGTAGGGGATATTTACCATCTCAATGATGTCTATATACAGAGTTATGCCGACAAAACCGCGATCTTCAAAAATCACGGTTTTTTGGTACAACTCTGGACCTTGACCTCGTATGCGGGTCAAACTTGGCAGAAGGTATGTTCACCACCATATCTACCGAAAAGTGAAACCAGCAAACGTTCACAAACTGACTGGTTTTCAAACGCCCCCCCCCCTCCTTGACCTTGACCTGGAGAAATTTTAAAAATACATCCAGGTGACTTGGGCAACACCAAGAATGCTATTTCATTCCCAGCAGACGGTTTCCTTACCTGGCAGTAAATCATATAGGCAGCACTTTAATTATAAGCAGCAAATGCAAAATGGAATATTTCGTGTGAGGTGTCGGTCCACTCTAAAATCACGACGGCTTTCAGATTATGACGTCCCGCGCCAGTGATGAAATGTCAGCAGATCGTTTCTGTTAAAGTTCAAGTAGATAACGAGTAATTTTTTAGTTGTTTTCTATAAAAACTCTAATAATTAAAATGAAACTGATGTGATATTGACTCAGAATTGACACCTCCGAACACAATAGAAGCAGCAAAGGTAACAACACTAGCTGAATGCATTACCGGAAATATTGAAGAATATAAATGGAACGGAAAGAAGATCAAAAGACAAAATCATATTCCTAGAAAGTTTTGATGGCTTATTTTGGCAACTTGGTAAACAAAATTTGAAGTTCCACTCTTTAAAAATCGCGTTTTTTTCGGCATAACTCTGTATCTTGACTTCGTTCGCAGGACAAACTTGGCAGAAGGTATATTCAGCACCATATCTACCAAAATGTGAAACCAGCAAACGGTCACAAACTAACTGGTTTTCAACCCTCCCCCTCCTTGACCTTGACCTGGAGAAATTCTAAAACTACATCTTGGCGACTTGGAGCAACACCAAGAATGCTATTTCATGCCCAGCAGATGGTTGCCTTGCCTGTCAGTAAATCATATATAGGCTGGTACCAAAACGAATTTTATACGCCTAAAATAAGAAAAAAAGTAACAGGCAAGAACCAAGTGAAAAATTTTGTTGAGGTTCCAACTTTGAAGAAAAAATAAAATTAAGCACTTGTACAATGTATTACATTCGCTTGGGAAAGATACTGTGTATCGAAACATGTCGCGAAGACAATAAATCTGTGAGAATTCAATCGTGTTTACC
Organism: Chrysolina oricalcia; assembly: GCA_944452925.2. Lineage (NCBI taxonomy): Eukaryota > Metazoa > Arthropoda > Insecta > Coleoptera > Chrysomelidae > Chrysolina > Chrysolina oricalcia. The sequence goes on from OX101827.2 coordinate 22,152,508, forward strand.
TTAATGTCAGAGGTATCAAAAGCCTGACACGAGTGATGATGAGATCAGAGCACCTGATTGACTTGTCCGTTTCTATGTGCAGCATCCTCTCTTGATGCAGTGTTTAATTCTTATTATCTCCAATTGTTTTTTTTGTTTTTTTGTTGGAGTTTTCTTATATTTTTAACTTAATAATTAGCAGTACATATGTGGTTGAACAATTTCTGATGAGTACACCCTGTATATGGTTCACAGCCGACTACGAAACATATGTTCCTTTCCATATTTCCATATTGAATATGAAGCTGAAGTGCAATAGTTTGATCAGCATCATAAATTCGACATTATATAAAAAAATACAAATTCACCCATTGAGGTGCGAATTCAAGTAATGAGTGTTTTGCTAATTGGCATTTTCACTTGTGATTGATCCTCTCTTGATGCAGTGTTTAATTCTTATTATCTCCAATTGTTTTTTTTGTTTTTTTGTTGGAGTTTTCTTATATTTTTAACTTAATAATTAGCAGTACATATGTGGTTGAACAATTTCTGATGAGTACACCCTGTATATGGTTCACAGCCGACTACGAAACATATGTTCCTTTCCATATTTCCATATTGAATATGAAGCTGAAGTGCAATAGTTTGATCAGCATCATAAATTCGACATTATATAAAAAAATACAAATTCACCCATTGAGGTGCGAATTCAAGTAATGAGTGTTTTGCTAATTGGCATTTTCACTTGTGATTGATGGGAGGGCGATTTTGGTTCGTCCTGAAATTCCATATCATTTATCTAGAATCTGAAAATGAAGCATCTAAAATACTCTTAGGAATAATGAAAATGGTTGTTATTACGCCAATGTGATACACTCGCAATAAGTATGAGACGTCTGTTTCGTTATAAAATATGAGTATATCTCGTTACCTATTGTATATCGTGATTTAATGTTTTAATTTTCTTTATTGTAATATTCCACCTTTATCACACAAGTTATTCTATTATTTTAGTAAATATTGATTCATACATATTATTCAAAATATTCCACAGCAAATTGTTCAAATTTTTCAGAATATTTGTTTCAACGAATGTGGTTATGGAAATGCATCAATAAAATGAATCTCAAGCCTGAATACTTCAAAAAAGAAATCATCAGCAAAGGCCATTATTTTGTATACACCCTGTATATTTTGTGTAACTGCAGAGTAAACTTTCATCGAGTTTATCACCGAGTTATCCGGATTTCCATGTATTTGGACAACAAGCAGTTTGATTCAGGAGATACCAACATTATCAATTGAGTTCGATATTTGTGTCCTTCGTAATATCTGGAATGAAATTCCACATCTCAATTTTTTAGAAATCACTAATAAATTTGCTAGCTTCGGACTCACTCTGTATATTGTGGGTCTGTGCAGGAATTATAATACTTTATAGTGGATATGTTTCGGCCATATGAATAATTGATGCATAGTTGATTTGGTTTATAGATTCGAAAAAAATATCTTCACAATGGCCATTTGAAATTTTGGAAGAGTCAACTTCAGCACCCTATGGAATCTAAACCGTTGAATTTAGAGCATTGACGCAAAATAGACATTTGATCAGCATCAAGAGTTCTACAATATATAATAAAATTTGAGCAAATTCACCGAAATCCAATTTCCCATTGAAATGGTGCGAGATCCTTTATAAAAAATATGCAAATCTTCGCCCTCAAAATGCTAATGGATATATGGTACCGTTCAAAGAGTTGGTTTGAAACAGATTGGAGCAATGGGAAAATACATTGCCAAGTATTTAAAATTGCCAATTTACGAACTATACACTTGGCACTGCTTTCGCCGATTTTTCGAAACAATTCTTGTTGATGCAGGAGGTGACTTAATCACGTTTAAACGCCACGGTGGATGGAAACCTACTACAATCGCTGATGGATATTTAGATGAAACGAAGAAAAGAAAGCTTGACATAGCTCATAAAGTTGCAAATGCAATACAGGACTTATCAGGCATACACAATTTCAGAAATGGAAAATTGCGAGAAGACGACTACTTCAATGTCGACAAATTATCCATTTCGAAATGAATCAAGTTCTCCAAGAACGATGTTCAATAATTGCACATTTAATTTCAATTAGATACATAACTACCTATACAAGGGAAACAATTCATGTGCTTATATTTCCGTGTACTTATTGGAAATAGTATAAAACAATTGTTCATATTTTAATTCTGATGAAATCGGAGTAATGAAATATTATCAGTTTATTTTAACGTTTTTGCAATGTATGCATGTATTAAACGTGAACGATGTTATCGCAGAAAAAGTATAGTATGCAGCTAGCAACAAAATGGCTATTTTACACTCATACGACTTGCAGCAAGTTGCACCACTTGCATTCAGCTCGTGCGAAATGGGCATTATTCAGTTTCCTAGTAGGTACGTAACCTCTCTGTGGATTTCATAATATTTACTTCTCATTAATGAGTGAGTCATTACCAATGAAACCCGAAACGGAGGAGGCCATAAAATATTACTTAGTAGCCGATTAATTTTAAATAGTGAATTTCTGACATAAAATCACAATCTCGTACTCGCAGTTAGACAACATGACCAAGTTCTTAACAAACAGGTTATCGAAAGGTTATATTAAATATATTTTTATACTAACCGGTCTCTGTCTTCAGTTTCTCGAATTCATCTGGGTTGTAAAAGTCCTTATCTGCTATCCTCGAAGAAATCAAAGACATCAATATCGTGAGTATTACGATTCCAGTAGTTGAAAACATGGCACAGTACCTTACGGATGGAATTGACTGCCGTACACTAACACAAAGAACATACTCCAGACAAGTATTCAAAACAGAAATGCCAACAGATAAATCATCATAATCAGCCTGATTAATGAACGGTAGTAAATGTTTTCACTGTACTTTCATCTCTGTCATGGGTAAACAAAACGCATGGCTCTGTCTCAAAAATTATTAGCGAATGAGTTTTATTACTCTCACCATTCTCACTGGATGTTTCATACTTATTTACAGATTGAAAATGTAAATCTTTTCTTGGTGTTGTTGCTAAGTAGTTGGTATTTGATGGAAAATTATTGATAATTGAATGAATTAACCTTCAGTGGTTTATACAATGTTTCTACCAATGATTCATTCAGGGATTCACATACCTAACCGACAATAGACAATTCTTCTTGATCGCCTTAATTTACTCTAATTTTAATTGAATTTCCCCAACGATTATCTAATAAAAGTTGAATATCTAAAGAAGTGTTTTCATTTATTGATCAAAATAATCGATAAAAATTATTCCTTGGTGGATATATCTCCTGGGTGATGATAATTTTAAAAATCGAATGTAAATGTATCATTTATGTATGTTTCCAAACTTTGCCTCTACAAAGTTTTCCTGGTATCGGACAAAATATGTGTACTTTTCGTTTTCCATGGAATTCCTAGTAATAAAAACGTATAATTCTGATTAATAAATGATCTGACCAAATAACCATGCATTTTTGCATACTGTTTCCAAAGTAAGTTGAATACCTGGAAAAATGTGTTCAATTATTGGTGTAAATAATCAATATATATCATTAACACGTCTCTTGAGTGATGGTAATTTTGAAAATCGAATATAAACGTATTATTTATATATGTTTCCAAAGTTTTCCTGGCATCTGGAAAAATATGAATATTTATCATATTTCCTAATATAGTAATGATAATATCATAAAGTAGTGTTGGGGAATAAGGCCCGGCGGTAAATAAGGCCCGGCGGTAAATAAGGCCCAATGTAATTTTCCTTGAAGACTGGCAAATATTTTCAAATCTGTCAACATGGTTAGTTTCATCATCGTAATGGCTTTATTAAAAGATCGTTGACTTCATTTCGCCATTAACAACACTAGGTGAATGTCCAGTTTCAGGCTGCACAGATTATAATTTCGCAAGAAGGTGAGACGTCGTTTTTAATTCAACCTATTTTACTTAAAGGAACAAATAGTGCTCCATCAGTTACCATAACATTGGTACTATATTTCGCACTAAGAGAAAAATTAAAAGAATTGTTAATTTTTCTGGAAATTGCATGTTTAAGAAAAAGTGCTCGCCCGGTAATAAGGCCCTACCAACGATCGCGAAATTGTCGCTTGCATAGGACTGACGGCTGAAGATGTTGAGGATTTTTACGGTTGGGAATGATCTTAGAATTCAGTTTATTAGATTTATTTTATAATTTAATTTCCTTGTTTGAGTTTTGTTAATTTTATCAATTTTTTTAGAAAATAATGTATATTTTAACTTGTTTGATTGATGATCTATTTATTTTGTGGAAGTTCATGATGAAATAAGAAAAGGAAGAAAAAATATAACTTTTGTCCAGTTTCCACTAACACTTTACTACTTTATTAGGACCGAGTTACTTGAAAATGGTGTAAAAGCCGAAAAAGTGTTAGTGGAAACTGGACAAAAGTTATATTTTTTCTTCCTTTTCTTATTTCATGTATATTTTAGTTTTTTCATAAGTGTTTCATTGAGTTTCTACTATTTCTGATTAATAAAAGTGATCTGTATATATTTATATATACAATAAATACACGAAATTCTGTATAACTCACTATGGGCTTTATTACCCTCATAGGCGGGTAATAAGGCCCAACAGCAAGTTTTTGAAATTTGTCTTATTTTGGTTACTGAGGTATTGAAGGAGACGAATATTGATGTTAACACAGCGGTGAACATCACAAGCAATCAACTCATCAAGTTTCGGATTTTTTTTAATAAAATATAAAGGATAAAAAAAATTGCAAAAGTTAAATGGGCCTTATTAACCAACACTACCTTATTAAATTCGATACATTTAACGATCAAATAACTAAATATTTTTGCATACTTTGCCTTACGTAATTTCAATATCTGAAGAAATGTATCCATTAATTGATCAAAATTATCGATATAAACTATTCCATCATGGATATATCTCCTGGGTTATGACAATGTTGAATATCGAATGTGAACGTACTTTTTTTTTACTTTGCGTATTTTGCCTGACGTGAGTTGAATATCTAAAGGAATATGTTCATTTATTGATCAAAATAATCAATATAAACTATTACATCGTTAATATTTCTCATGGGTTATGACAATTTTGAAAATCAAATGTGAATGTATCATTTATATGTGTTTACAAAAATTGTCTATCCAAAGTTTTCTTGGTATCAGACGAAATATGCATATTTTTAATTCTTCATAATATAGATAGTAATGAAAATGTTTTATTTAAATTGATACATTTTAGGACCAAATAATTATGTATTTTTGCATACTTTGCCAGATGAATAACCTGAAAAAATATGTTCAGATATTGATCAAAATAATCAATATGAGGTATTCTACCCAACGATCGCTGCTATCGAAGTTACGAAGCATCATCTCAAACACAGCAACATGATATAAATACCATCAAAAGCTTTTGTGAATTGGCATTTTAGCCTATACCCACAATACACCATGATGACCATTTTTAGTCTGTGGACATTGTGCACAATACGTCTTTTTGATAATGAAAATATGATTAAGGAAGTATGACGTTGATATAACGCTTTAGATTGGGACATATCGCCTCAGTTGGAATATTCAAATTTACTTACCGTCGTTTCGTCTTCTGGCAATCATCATCAACTTTTTTTATAATTATAGATGCATATTGTTTTTTCAGACAGAAAAATAGTGCGTTCATTCTGATCTCACTTATGTATAATTTTTCATGATTTGATCTTCTGAAACCATAGATATTGGAAGAAACAATATCATTTGAGATGGACATGATTCAATTCTATAATTTTGTTTGATAAACACTATTTGAATAATACACAAAAGTCATGAGTTCGATCGATGAAACATAATTCAAAAAATGCAAAAACAAGCGTTCAGAATGATGGCCTTCCTCTTGAAGACATAAGCGAGCTCGTCGTCTCAAGAACAACCCAAACAATATCCCCTCTTCTAATAGATCTCAATTGCGTGATGATATTTCCTCTACGTTCTTCCACTGTTTCATATCCTTGCTCCCCATAGGTTCTGTTTCTTAAAGTGCCCCGCAAAAAAGTATCCAAAACTCTAAGGTGCCGGAAACCTAACTGGTCCAAAATTTCCTAGCCATACCTAATAGAAAATCTTTGGTTTTTCGTTGTATGGAGGAGCACCGACATGCTGAAACCAGCAGCTGTTGAAATTACCAGGGGGAAAAAATCTTCATATATTCTTCGAATTCGTTTCTTAAGAACCGAAGATAGGTTTCTCCGATCGAAGTCATGATGGAGAAATGACGTCCAAGTATTTGGTCGTTCTAAAAATGAAACCCAAATTGTGGTCTGACTTCTTTGAAGTGTCGTGGATTATTTTATCTCCAAATCATTTCCATCAAAAACGCCACAATTCGGAAAAGTACTTTCGTCGGTCCGAGTATAAGGTGTTCCAAGAAATTTGTAGAGCGTCTAACCCATTTGAAAGCCAGCTATGACATTCCATTCTTTTCTCAGGATCACCTGGATGAAATTTTTGTGAAATGTGAATCTTATAACATTTCAAAACTCTTTTTTTATTTTCTTCAAACGCTAGTCTGCGGCTCTTCCAGTTCTGCCGAGACTTGATGCGGTGATTTGGAAGGATCTGCATTTATCTAAATAAGTAACAAAAATAATTATAGTTCTTCAAATATGGAAAGAACAATTATTTTACTTCGGGTAAAAAGTTATTCCATTCTGTTTACATACTTGCTTTTTGAAACGCACCGTACTCACCAAAGAGTTTGTTCAATAATCTGATTAATGTCTTTCCGGATATAATTCAAAATAAATTTGTTCTGTTTTCGTACTATTCCTATCAAATTGATGATAAAGTTTCAACATATCTCGTTTTTCTTCATTTGAGAATGAGGTCATTTCGAGTGAATTATTTTTGCGAACTTATGATATTTGAAGAGTTCTGAAAACTAATGCTTGTTAAACAAAATTATTCTATGGAATCATGATTTTGTTTTATTTTGTTAATATCTGTAGAGCAAATCATAAGAAATTATACGTCAATGAAATCAGAACGAGAAGCAATATTTCTCCGTGTAAAAAAACAATATGGCGCCCGTAACATATAAGAAAGTTCATGTTGATTACCAGAAGACAAAACGTCGGATAGTTGATCTAAACATGCCAACGTGTAGCTGAAAAAAGAAGCAAGGTTTTTGGTTTTGGGCTATGTTGTCAAATAAAGCTAGAAAAAAATTAAAACGAAAATTCCGATTTTCAGTTTTTTTCTAGATAGTTTCGCGGAAATACTCGGGATTTTACAAGTTTCAAAGCAGTTTTTTGTTAAGAAGTAAAATACGCAACTATGCCCCAATTTAAGCTTCGTCGTATCTTCTGTAGCTTAGAAGATCCCAATGGTGGTGGTCGTATTTGAATTACCCTGTATAGAGTGTTTCGAAATTCATCATCATCATCATCATCAAGATTTTAGGGGAATATTTTTCAGATCAAAATAGGACTTTTTCACTTTATGAGCATAAGACCGTAAACGTTTCTTTATCGATCTACAGTGCGATGAAATTTTAAGATTCTTTTATTTTTCTCTTCATAGCTCTTTCAGTTTTGGAGTTTTTGAAATTGAAAATTGGAGGCATTTTTTTCAGGGGTTAATTAAGCCCATACTCGCTATATAAAATTTAAATGATAATAATAATAATAATAATAATAATAATAATAATAATAATAATAATAATAATAATAATAATAATAATAATAATAATAATAATAATAATAATAATAATAATAATAATAATGATAATAATAATAATAATAATAATAATAATAATAATAATAATAATAATAATAATAATAAATAGATAGGCAGGGGGTCAAACAACACCTAAGGCCCTGGTGAGTAGCGACACCACCTACCCGAGCAAAGGATGCAAAATCGGACCGGCAGCTCATGCGCATCCGGGAGGGAAAAAGCAACTTTCCCTCCGGTGTCGGCCGTGGGTTTACTGGGTTAACCCCCCAGTAAACTCTACTACTCGGTTCCCAACAATCGAGGAAGAGGCCCCCACAACCGACCCCCTCGGATTAGGGGTCAAAGGCAAGGTGGTGGGGCCAACGATGATTTGCCATATGATGACGACCGCGATAACAACGGACGCTTTGAGTGGACGGACGAATTATGAGACGGACATTTGCATTGCTACGAGAGCAGTGAGCCCGCCCGGAGAGGATACATGGCGAGAATGCATGCTCTGTGGTGTGAGAGACACCGAGAGCATGCAGCGTTTTCCGCACAAAATCTCCGGGATTATGTATCCCATCTTCGGGCTCGAGCCTACGTTAGAGCTCCTCCTCAGCCGGTTATCGAAGTGGCAGATATGCCACGTGTCGGTTTGGCTGTGGAGGAGAATCACATTGTTCCACTGATGGAGGATATCAGAACCCGCAGGGCGCTTCACAATATGAAGCCCCTGAAGCCGCAAGAACTGGCACGGGTGGATGCGGAGATTGGCGATGTTCTTCCAGAAGAGGCTGACATCTGGCAGATCAATTCTGTCGTGTACGACGCCGCTCATGCTCTATCCCAAACGGAGAGGAGGGACACCACCGCTCTGGTAGGGAGGCATGAACGACGTGTACACAAGATGGAAGCCAAGATCAAGTTGGCGAGACAGCACGCGTCTCGTATCCAGTGTGTGGTGGACTTCGTGGCGGCCAATAGGCCTTTCACGCCCGCAGTGCGGCGAATTGCCGCAAAATTGAGACGAGCTCACCACACATTAAATCAAGGTGTGCTGTTCACCATCATACAGCACTGCCTTGATAGGATACGAATGCTAGTGGCTGCAAAGAAGTCACTAGTGAGGCGGGCGAGAAGTGTCGCGGAAAACATGAAGTTCCGCGATAAACCTTCTCGCTTATTCCAAGAGCCTCCACGTGTTGTCGATAACCCGCCGGCTGCAGATCGGGTGAAAACATTCTGGAAGAATATCTATGAGTATCCGCAACCACTCAACGTAGATACTCCAGCCCTAGCGCAGTTCGAAGCATTTTGCAGGAGGCTTCGGCAGCCTGAGCTCAATGATCTGCGCATTCCGATAACCACGGAAGAAGTACGAGGGGCCCTAAAAGGCTCTAAGAATTTCGCTGCTCCAGGCCCTGATGGGTTGAATAACTATTGGTGGAAAAAGTTTCCAACAACCCACCGCCATCTGGCCAGAGTTTTCAACTCATGGCTAAATGGGGAGCAGCAGATTCCGGAGTGGTTTGTCGAGGGGCGAACCGTGCTCATCCCCAAAAACGGAGATTTGTCTGATCCAAAGAATTACAGGCCGATAACATGCTTGAATGCGTGTTATAAGGTGTTTACGCGCATCTTATACACGCGCATTCTCTCCGCAGTTGATCCGGTGTATGAACGGATAAATGAGCAAAGAGGGTCAAAGAAAGGGATCGCCGGGTGCAAGGAGAACCTGCTCATCGATAGATGTATCACGCAGGACTCCGTGCAGTATAAGCGTAACCTTTCGATGGCCTGGATCGATTACCGCAAGGCATTTGATACAACATCACATGAGTTAATCATGCATTTGCTCAGATGCCTTGAGGTACCCGGTCAAATAGTGGGATGCATTGGACAACTGATGCCGCTCTGGAGGACTCGCCTCACCATAAGATCTGGTAGAGACATAGTCCAAACAGAGCAGGTCATCATTAGAAGAGGCGTGTTTCAGGGAGACTCCCTTAGCCCTCTTCTCTTCTGCATCTCACTATTGCCATTGTCCGTTGCACTCAGGAATACCCGTGGGTACAACTGCTGCACCCCCAGCAACCGGAGGCATAATGTCACCCATCTATTTTACATGGATGACCTCAAATTGTATGCCTCTGGAGAAAGGGACCTACATCAGTCCCTTAGGGTGGTGGAAGAATATACGCATGCTATCGGTATGGAATTTGGGATCGACAAATGTGCCACGGTTCATCTCAAAAGAGGACGATGCGAGGAATGTCCAGCTCGTAGACGGAAGCATCCTACATCATCTGGATGCCGGAGAGACTTATACCTACCTTGGGGTGGAACAACGCCGCTCCCAAGAGGTATTCGCAATTAAAAACTCTCTCCGCGGCAAGTATCAGCATAAACTCCGACAGATCTGGTCATCAGAACTGTCGGGGAAGAACAAAGTTGCTGCAACTAATATGCTTGCCGTTCCGATCCTTCTTTACTCTTTCGGAGTGATGAAGTAGACTAAGGAAGAGCTGCGACAACTTGACGTTAAGACTCGCAAAATGATCCATCTCAATAGGAGCTTGCATCCTAAATCGTCCGTTCCACGGTTATACTTTTCCAGACAACGGGGAGGCCGTGGACTTTTGAGTTTGGAGTGTCTGCATAACAGAATGGTTCTGGATGGGGCCTGTAAAGTCATCCGGAGTTCAGATCCCCTTCTCTGCATGGTCCGCGACCATGAAAAAGCAGGGATTGGAGCATTTCTTTTTAAGGCAGCAACCCGTGCGGCCGATGAACTCGGTCTCGTATTCGACACTGAACGGGCTAACCCAAACTCTGTCACCGAGTTGGGACCCGTTCAGCAAAAAGCTCACATCAAAGCTGCGGAGACAGAGGTCCTGCTACAGCTACATATGGATAAGCCAATGCATGGTGTCTTCTTTCACAACATCGAAGACATTGGCTTATCCAAAAGCTTGACCTTTGCCTTCCTCAGGTCGAGTGAGCTAAAGTCGGAGACCGAGGGATTCATAATGGCTTGCCAGGATGGTGTCTTCAACACCCTTGTCTACCGTAGTCGCGTGATGGGTATAGACGTCCCTGACACCCGATGCAGGGCATGTCGTGGGGCACCTGAGACCGTAATGCATCTGCTATCAGCATGCCCATGTTATGCGGTCTCAGCCTATATCCACAGGCATAACGCGACTCTACGAGTGTTGTACTACCATCTACGACACTCATACGGTATAGACGAGACACCGGTGTTGCCTTATGTTCCGGGGGATATTGAGTCCGTGGTGGAGGATGAGAGGTGCCGAATCTATTGGAACTACTCATTCCCCACCCTCAGGCAAATACAAGCCAATAAGCCTGATGTTGTCCTCCTCGACCACCAAAGTAAAACGATATTCGTCGTGGAGTTTTCCGCTCCAGGCGAAATGAATATCGTTCGAAAAGAGGAGGAAAAACGGACTAAATATCGAGATCTTCTCTTTGAACTCCGCAGGTTGTATCCGGACCATTCTGTCAAAATGGTGGTTCTGATCATAGGAGTCCTTGGTGGAATGATGGACACACTGCTCTCCAATTTGAAGATAATAGCTGCTTGCCGTAATATGGCAGAAATCTTAGCAGCACGAATGCAGAAGGCCGTTATTCTTGGTTCGCTCCGTCTGCTCAGGGCACACTATTCTCGGACCCAATAATCACTCACCCTACGGACGTAGGGAGTGGTTGTTGGGGTTAACGACACCAGCGCGCCCTCCGGATGGGTCGGAGCACCGGAGACAGGGCCTGACTGGTACACTCCTAAGGAGAAAAAAAAAAAAAAATAATAATAGTAATAATAATAATAATAATAATAATAATAATAATAATAATAATAATAATAATAATAATAATAATAATAATAATAATAATAATAATAATAATAATAATAATAATAATAATAATAATAATAATAATAATAATAATAATAATAATAATAATAATAATAATAATAATAATAATAATAATAATAATAATAATAATAATAATAATAATAATAATATTAATAATAATAATAATAAAAATAATAATAATAATAATAATAATAATAATAATAACAATAATAATAATAATAATAATAATAATAATAATAATAATAATAATAATAATAATAATAATAATAATAATAATAATAATAATAATAATAATAATAATAATAATAATAATAATAATAATAATAATAATAATAATAATAATAATAATAATAATAATAATAATAATAATAATAATAATAATAATAATAATAATAATAATAATAATAATAATAATAATAATAATAATAATAATAATAATAATAATAATAATAATAATATTAATAATAATAATAATAAAAATAATAATAATAATAATAATAATAATAATAATAACAATAATAATAATAATAATAATAATAATAATAATAATAATAATAATAATAATAATAATAATAATAATAATAATAATAATAATAATAATAATAATAATAATAATAATAATAAGGGCGGGGATTAGCGCAGTGGTTAAGCGCTCGCCTGGTAATCGAGAGATTGCAGGTTCGATTCCCAGACGGTGCGATCTTTTTTCATTTTCAGATGTGAAAGTCTGAATGACTGAGGCTCGTGTCGGCTGGGAATAATCCTCCACGATTCACTGTTGCGTTAAAAATTAACAGTGCTGCTCCTAAAGTGGCGTATGGAGTTAGTAACAAGGCCTATCAAAAACACATGGCTAATGACCATAGCAGTCGATGCCAAAACACCAAGGAAAAAAAAAAAAAAAAAAAATAATAATAATAATAATAATAATAATAATAATAATAATAATAATAATAATAATAATAATAAATAGGCAGGGGGGTCAAACAACACCTAAGGCCCTGGTGAGTAGCGACACCACCTACCCGAGCAAAGGATGCAAAATCGGACCGGCAGCTCATGCGCATCCGGTAGGGAAAAGGCAACTTTCCCTCCGGTGTCGGCCGTGGGTTTACTGGGTTAACCCCCCAGTAAACTCTACTACTCGGTTCCCAACAATCGAGGAAGAGGCCCCCACAACCGACCCCCTCGGATTAGGGGTCAAAGGCAAGGTGGTGGGGCCAACGATGATTTGCCAAATGATGACGACCGCGATAACAACGGACGCTTTGAGTGGACGGACGAATTAAGAGATGGACTTCTGCATTGCTACGAGAGCAGTGAGCCCGCCCGGAGAGGATACATGGCGAGAATGCATGCTCTGTGGTATGAGAGACACCCAGAGCATGCAGCGTTTTCCGCACAAAATCTCAGGGATTATGTATCCCATCTTCGGGCTTTAGGCTACGTTAGAGCTCCTCCTCAGCCGGTTATCGAAGTGGCAGATATGCCACGTGTCGGTTTGGCTGTGGAGGAGAATCGCATTGTTCCACTGATGGAGGATATCAGAACCCGCAGGGCGCTTCACAAAATGAAGCCCCTGAAGCCGCAAGAACTGGCACGGGTGGATGCGGAGATTGGCGATGTTCTTCCAGAAGAGGCTGACATCTGGCAGATCAATTCTGTCGTGTACGACGCCGCTCATGCTCTATCCCAAACAGAGAGGAGGGACACCACCGCTCTGGTAGGGAGGCATGAGCGACGTGTACACAAGATGGAAGCCAAGATCAAGTCGGCGAGACAACACGCGTCTCGTATCCAGTGTGTGGTGGACTTCGTGGCGGCCAATAGGCCTTTCACGCCCGCAGTGCGGCGAATTGCCGCAAAATTGAGACGAGCTCACCACACATTAAATCAAGGTGTGCTGTTTACCATCAAACAGCACTGCCTTGATAGGATACGAATGCTAGTGGCTGCAAAGAAGTCACAAGTGAGGCGGGCGAGAAGTGTCGCGGAAAACATAAAGTTCCGCGATAAACCTTCTCGCTTATTCCAAGAGCCTCCACGTGTTGTCTATAACCCGCCGGCTGCAGATCGGGTGGAAACATTCTGGAAGAATATCTATGAGTATCCGCAGCCACTCAACGTGGATACTCCAGCCCTAGCGCAGTTCGAAGCATTTTGCAGGAGGCTTCGGCAGCCTGAGCTCAATGATCTGCGCATTCCGATAACCACGGAAGAAGTACGAGGGGCCCTAAAAGGCTCTAAGAATTTCGCTGCTCCAGGCCCTGATGGGTTGAATAACTATTGGTGGAAAAAGTTACCAACAACCCACCGCCATCTGGCCAGAGTTTTCAACTCATGGCTAGATGGGGAGCAGCAGATTCCGGAGTGGTTTGTCGAGGGGCGAACCGTGCTCATCCCCAAAAACGGAGATTTGTCTGATCCAAAGAATTACAGGCCGATAACTTGCTTGAATGCGTTTTATAGGGTGTTTACGCGCATCTTATACACGCGCATTCTCTCCGCAGTTGATCCGGTGTATGAACGGATAAATGAGCAAAGAGGGTCAAAGAAAGGGGTCGCCGGGTGCAAGGAGAACCTGCTTATCGATAGATGTATCACGCAGAACTCCGTGCAGTATAAGCGTAACCTTTCGATGGCCTGGATCGATTACCGCAAGGCATTTGATACAACATCACATGAGTTAATCATGCATAAGCTCAGATGCCTTGAGGTACCCGGTCAAATAGTGGGATGCATTGGACAAATGATGCCACTCTGGAGGACTCGCTTCACCATAAGATCTGGTAGAGACATAGTCCAAACAGAGCAGGTCATCATTAGAAGAGGCGTGTTTCAGGGAGACTCCCTTAGCCCTCTTCTCTTCTGCATCTCACTATTGCCATCGTCCGTTGCACTCAGGAATACCCGTGGGTACAACTGCGGCACCCCCAGCAACCGGAGGCATAATGTCACCCATCTATTTTACATGGATGACCTCAAATTGTATGCCTCTGGAGAAAGGGACCTACATCAGTCCCTTAGGGTGGTGGAAGAATATACGCATGCTATCGGTATGGAATTTGGGATCGACAAATGTGCCACGGTTCATCTCAAAAGAGGACGATGCGAGGAATACGGAGAGGATGTCCAGCTTGTAGACGGAAGCATCCTACATCATCTGGATGCCGGAGAGACTTATACCTACCTTGGGGTGGAACAACGCCGCTCCCAAGAGGTATTCGCAGTTAAAAACTCTCTCCGCGGCAAGTATCAGCATAAACTCCGACAGATCTGGTCATCAGAACTGTCGGTGAAGAACAAAGTTGCTGCAACTAATATGCTTGCCGTTCCGATCCTTCTTTACTCTTTCGGAGTGATGAAGTGGACTAAGGAAGAGCTGCGACAACTTGACGTTAAGACTCGCAAAATGATGCCTCTCAATAGGAGCTTGCATCCTAAATCGTCCGTTCCACGGTTATACTTTCCCAGACAACGTGGACTTTTGAGTTTGGAGTGTCTGCATAACAGAATGGTTCTGGATGGGGCCTGTAAAGTCATCAGGAGTTCAGATCCCCTTCTCTGCATGGTCCGCGACCATGAGAAAGCAGGGATTGGAGCATTCCTTTTTAAGGCAGCTACCCGTGCGGCCGATGAACTCGGTCTCGTTTTCGACACTGAACGGGCTAACCCAAACTCTGTCACCGAGTTGGGACCCGTTCAGCAAAAAGCTCACATAAAAGCTGCGGAGACAGAGGTCCTGCTACAGCTACATATGGATAAGCCAATGCATGGTGTCTTCTTTCACAACATCGAAGACCTTGGCAAAAGCATGACCTTCGCCTTCCTCAGGTCAAGGGAGCTAAAGTCGGAGACCAAGGGATTCATAATGGCCTGCCAGGATGGTGTCTTCAACACCCTTGTCTACCGTAGTCGCGTTATGGGTATAGACGTCCCTGACACCACGAGTGTTGTACTACCATCTACGACACTCGTACGGTATAGACAAGAAACCGGTGTTGCCTTATGTTTCGGGAGATATGGAGTCTGTGGTGGAGAATGAGAGGTGCCAAATCTATTGGAACTACTCATTATCCACCCTCAGGCAAATACAAGCCAATAAGCCTGTCCTCCTCGACCATCAAAGTAAAACGATATTTGTCGTGGAGTTTTCTGCTCCAGGGGAGATGAATATTGTTCGGAAAGTGGAGGAAAAACTGACTAAATATTGAGATCTCCTCTTTGAACTCCGCTGGTTGTATCCTGATCATTCTGTCAAAATGGTGGTTCTGATTATAGGAGTCCTTGGTGGAACGATGGACACACTGCTCTCTAATTTGAAGTTATTACCGGCCTGCCGTAATATGGCACAAATCTTAGCCGCTCGAATGCAGAAGGCCGCCATCCTTGGTTCACTTCATCTGCTCAGAACATATGACTCTCGGACCCAATAATCACTCACCCTACGGACGTAGGGAGTGGTTATTGAGGTAAACGACACCAGCGCGTCCTCCGGATGGGTCGGAGCACCGGAGACAGGGCCTGACTGGTACACTCTTAAGAAAAAATATCAATAATAATGATAATAATAGTAATACTTTTATTTCCATATGACAATACAGTTGAATAGAAAAAGTCAATAAATATAAGTAAATAATACATATGTGTAGAGTAGAAAGTGAGTAACATGACAACATAAATGTATATCAGACACAACACAGATTTTTATCACTTATTTCGATATCAGTAACTCCTTGAGTTTTCTTTTGAAAGTAGTCAATGAAGAACACTTCCTGAGTTCCTGTGGTAGAATGTTGAAAAAGGAACTTATAGTCAAGAATTTATGACTTCTAATAATTGCCCTAACTCTGTCTGTATCAGTCTGTGTCTCTGTATGCATCATATCTTTCAGGTTGCAGTGATTTTTCTTTCCATGTGACATCATCGTCTGGCTTTCCACAGACCTCAACAAATCATCAAACACTGTTTGTGTCCATTTTTATCTGGAGAATTAAATTCAACATTATTTTTGCTATGTGGTACATATAATTGTTCTCGATTACGAGTGTTCATTCGATGAACATCAGAATTTTTAATAAATGTTGATCTATTCTTAAATACATGAAGACATAGTTCAAATAAATATAAAGATTGAAGCGTTAATTTTTGTGCTACTCCGCTGGTGGATAATTAAATAAGAAATAAATTTTCTGCTCTGTTTATTAACATTTTTTGTATTTTGTAATTTTTAAGCATCGATGACCGTTATTGAGTTTTTTTTTTTTTGTAATTCACTACATTTAATTAAAAATTTTAACAAAAGTAGGAAGCTTTTATCACAATGAAAACAAAAAACGCTACTTATTTGGTTTTTGATTCAAATTGAAAGTTTCCTTAGACATTACCTAAAAAATATAAAACCCAACGAACCTTGACCATTTCATAAAATGTGCTGTAAATGCCCTCCTCGCAGAAGCGATACTACCCTCCACTCTCCTTCTCATAGACTGACGTCTCCATAAGAAGAAGTCCAGCGGGTTGCAATCTTGGGGCCGTGGGAGCCAAGCAACTGTACCTTCTCTACCAATCAACCGATTGGGAAATCTAAATAATCGCGGACTCAAAAATGAGAAATGGCCCCATCGTGCATAAACCACTTTTGTTGACGAACTTGTGAAGGCACGTCCTCCAATAATGCAGGCAATTCGTTTTGCAGGAAGTTTGAGTATGTGTTACCATTTGAAATTCGCCGTAAAATGAAAGGAACAATCAATGGATCTCCCACTATTCCAGTCCATATGTTTACGCAGAACTGATCCTGCTGTCAAGAATATCTGATAGAATGGTTCTGTGGTAGTTTTCTTCTTTTACATGCAGAAGACTTTCAATATTTGAAAAGTAAGTACAAATAAATATTTTTTATTCAGTTTTAATACAATGTTCACCGTATTGAGGCTTAAACACTATTGTGTTCGTAGTATGGAGTTAAGAGGTTTGCATATTTTCAGTTGTAAGGTTATGGGCCGTGGTGGTCGTGGTGGTCGGCTAGTAAAAGCGTACGCCTCGCAAGCGTGGGGTCGTGGGTTCAATCCACCGATTCACCGGTCTCGTGCATGGCATCACACGTTAAAAGGTAAGGGCTGCGTCTTCCCTAGAACACACAAGTCTCTCGAAGACTTCCGAGGGTTGCGCGTAGGGGTGCAATCGGTTGACGGAAATAACAATTTTGACAACAACAACAACAACAACAATGTTAGATCTATTGTGGAGTTAAGAGTTTTGATAACCATAAGATTTCATTGAAGGGTTGAGTGTTTTCTATCGTTTGATTCATTTTATTTTTCAAAAAAGTTACAAACAATAAACCTACTAAAAACTCCGCTATGTGAATTATGGATAGTGATTTGGCTCGAACAGGCTTTTAAGTACAGGAAGACTTGGTTCACTTTGGGGATACGAGATACTAGGTATTAATGACAACAATACAAAACCCCTTCGGTTTTTTCAGAATGTCACGTGGGCAGAAGTTAGTGGAGTTGGCTCTGCTTGCTGCAAACACCTATGAACCTATGACTTTTAATGTAAACAGCGACGGATCTTTATATCAAGTTAAAGAAATTTCTAGTCTAGTCTCAATATTATGTTTGATGTAAGCTGACATAGAAAAAAATGATGATTCGTCCCCTTACCTAGATTTAGAAAACATGTATGTGGTACTGGAAGCTATTGACATTCCTGGCCGAGAAAACCTACCTAAAGACACCAACCTACCTGGAAATTTTTAGCAAGAAAGCCTACCTCAAGATGACATAAACATAGTTAAAAACCTACCTGAAGATTACATCAACTTACTTGGAAATCCTGTTGTTATTCCTGAGCGAGAAAGCCTACCTCAAGATGATATAAACAAAGTTGACAACCTTATTGACATTCTTGATCTAAGAAACTTACCTGAAGATTCTGTTGTTATTCCTCAGCAAGAAAGCCTACGTCAAGATGACATAAGCTTGGCTGAAAACCCTGTTGATACTCCTGAGCAAGAAGAATTATCTGAAGCTGATGACAATTTGCTCATGGACGTTAATCTACAGGGTATTGATAATGCAAATAATTTGGCTACAAATACGAGAGAAACGTCACCAGGTAAATATTGCTACATGGAAAATGCATGAATGGAAAGAGGCGAGAAAGAATGGATAAGAATACTATGGTAAGAAAATGTAAATGAAAAGATAATAGTTTGTTACATTGTGCATCATTAAGTAAAAATGAAAGAAAAAAAACTTCGATGAATTTTGAGAGAATTGTGAGAGTATGCAAAACTGTTTCATTGTTAATTGGAGAATTGATGGCTTAACGTTGGCAAGTTGAAGAAAATAAAGTAGATAACGGAGAAATTCTGGATGACGTTGGTGAAAATATTGACTTGAATGGGAGAGCTATGGAGCCCAATCGTAAAAAACTTAGGAAGTCAATTCAAGTAGTTTTTACTTAGGTTACCTAATGTTTAATCCCATAGTAAAAAGTATCTAGAGCCTAACTGGAAATGCAGAAGAGAGCTTCACTTGTTTTATAAAAATGAACGGTGTGTTCAGAAAAATGTTGATTCACTTTCTCAATGTAAATTTGATCAGTTGTTTGACAACTACAACTAAGGTTTGTTCAAACTAAAGAATGATGCCTGTGATAAGTTTTGAGTCAGGAAAACTATGAAGCACATTTAATAAGAAGAAGCTAGGATGGAGAAAGAACCAGACGTAAAGAGAAACGACTGTTCAACTCATACAATGGACCTACAAGCCTTGTTGCTATTCCTATGTCCAATGTGTTAGCGCTGTACTATAAAATGAAACTTGCCACACACAATTTTACAATATACAACTTAGGAACACACGAAGGGTTTTGTTACTTTTGGAATGAAACAGAAGGTGGCCCAACATCAAATGAGTTTGCAACACCAATGCAGTCACAAACTTCCTTTGCCGAAAGGAAAGACCACACTAATTCGGTATAGTGATGGACGTGCGTACTATTGAATATTCAGATACTCTGCTTATTGAACAATAAAGTTTTGAGGTGACAAGTTATGAAAATTATTTTTATTCAATCAAAATTTACAAACATTTTTATGAAAGGAAACAAAATTGGAATACAGAGTGAATACAAGAACAAATATATAATTATTAGTATTGCAATAATTCAACATCCCCCCTCAATACTAATAAGCCCTATTCCTCACAAAAATTTCTTTAGCTTCTCGCTATCAACCGGTTTTGTCAATGAATCTGCTAACATTTCTCCTGTAGGACAATATTCAAAATCCATTGCTTTCGACTTCTTCATTTCTTTGGCATAATTGTAACGAGTTTCAATATGTTTGTTTCTATCGTTGACTTTGTCATTATCCAGCATTTTTAGAACACTCTGATCATCTTCGAATATCGTGACAGTCTTTATTTCTTGTTGAAAATCTGCTAGTAGTCAGCATAACCAAGTGCCACATATTCTGCCTCAGTGGATGACGAGACACAGCTTTGTTTCTTACTCCTCCAACATATAACGGCTCCAAATATAATGAACAAATAGCCTGTATTAGATTTCCTGTCACCTCTGTCGCCTCCCCAATCTGCATCCACGTACACCATCAATGAAGAAATATTTCTCTCCTCTGGTTGACCAATTCGTAATTTTAAATTCATTGAATTCTTGAGGTATTTGAAAACTCTCTGGTCCAGTCTACATATCGCGGTTTTCTTACTCTTCTGCTGAGAATGGAAGTGCTGACTGCAATATCAGGTCTCGTATTGATGGATATGTAGAGTAGTGCACTAATTGCTGTTCGATATTTATCTGAATTTTCCATGTAATCTCCATTATTTTCGAACTTGTAATATCCAGGATCCAAAGGTATTCGTGATGATTTCACGTGGTTTAGTTCAAAACTATCCAAAATTTTCTTGATATAATTTGTTTGTGAAATAGAATAAATTCCTTCATCATCTCTTATGACGTGAATTCCTTGATAGTATTATAAATTTCCTAGGCATTTGATTTCGAAATGACGTTCTATTTCTTCTGCTACTTTATGTATATTCTTAGCATTTTAACTAGCTATCAGAATGTCGTCTACAAATATAATAACAAAAGTCCATTAATTTGTATCCCTTCTCCGGTACAAACAAGGATCTGATACTCCTTTCGAGAAACTCATCACTTTCAACACGCTGTCGATTTTTAAATTCCAGGCTCTAGCGGCTTGTTTGAGTTCGTAAATACTCTTCTTGAGATGGCATACTAGAGTCTCCTCTCCTTTCTCACTGTATCCTTCTGGCTGCTTCATGTATATGTCTTCCGTTAGGTCTACGTTCAGAAAAGCAGTCTTTATATCAACATGTTCAACTATCATATTTTCTCGACCGGCTATTGCCAGCATTGTTCGAAATGTTGTTTGTTTTACTACTGGCGCAAATACTCCATCGTAGTCCTCCCCGAATTTCTGAGAATATCCCTGTGCCACCATTCTTGCCTTGTACCTATCGACTTTTCCATTTTCGTCACATTTCAATTTGGAGATCCATTTACAGCCCACGACCGACTTTTTTTCAGGCAATTTCACGAGAGACCAAGTTGTATTATTCCTCATAGCTTCTTTTTCTTCATCCATTGCTCTCTTCCATTTTTCAGAATTATTTCTTGCTGTATCTTGCTGGTGGTTTTCCTTTATTCTTTCTTTCAGATCTTCTCGGTGGTGCTTCTTCCTCCTTATCATTTCCATAAGACAATTCTTTTTCATCGACATTTTTGTATTTAACTTTTGCGTATTTTCGGAACAATTTTCTGCGTCATTCATAGCAGAATTGTTTTCATCAAAAACATACTCAAGTTGACTTTCATGAGAATGCATTTGACAAGTCTCCGATTTTTTATTTTGTTTAGATTCAAGAGATTCATGAGATATTTCAAAGAAACGAACGTCCCTACTTATACAAATTTCATTTGTTTTCACATCAAGAAGTCTGTAGGCTTTGGAATCTTCTTAATAACCTACGAAAATTAGTTTAGTAGATTTTTATTCCAATTTCTGACGTTTTTCTTGAGGTATATACACATATGCTAAACTTCCAAAAAAATTGTATTCGTCAAGTCAGATTTAGACTTGAACCATAACTCATAAGGAGTTTTCTCAGTTGCACGAGCGGGCAATCTATTTTGTAAATAGTTTGCAGAAACAATGGCCTCACCCCAATATTTATTGTCTAAATTTGCATCAAATAACATGCACTTTGCCATTTCTGTGAGTGAGCAATTTTTCCGCTCTGCAACTCCGTTTTGCTGTGGAGAATATGGTGCTGTGAATTGAGATTCAATCCCGTTATTTCTAAGGTAAAGTTTCATCGCATGACTCGTATACTCTCCACCCCTATCAGAGCAAATAATTTTTGATTTTTCACCAAATTGGTTCTCTACTAAATTTATACAGTCATTCAGTCTGAGAATCACAAACTTTTCTTTTCTAATAGATAAACCGTGGTGTATCTGCTAAAATCATCGATAAATTTCAGAAAGTACTTTTTTTACAATGGGTCATTGTTTGCATCGGTCCACATGTGGAACACCCTGTATATGGTGCTTCACACGAAACGATACGTTGACGAGACAGCGCACTCCTATTTTGACACTAGACTAAATTAGGTGTCGAAAACAAAAGAAAAGCGCTGCTACGTCGTCGTACCGGGAAACCTCCTTCGAGCGGCGGAAGAAAGCTTCACTGATTTATTTATGGTTCGTCACAACACGTAGTATAGAATGCTTGTTAATATGAGAGGAGAAAGAAAAAGTCAAACATTGATATAACTAAAATTAATTTATTTAAAGATAAAACAAAAAATATCGGTTCAAATTCTCGGTGTGAAATCACAGGATCTCACTTTGTATATAGACAAACCGTAAAACGAGTGAACAACATGCAAATCTCACTGCAGAGGTATAAGGTGCATCAATACAATGTTTGTTTAAAACTATAAAATGGGTGAAAGGTACACAAAACAACATCAAAAAACATGAAACTCTAGCCACTCTTACTGAGATTCAAAACGAGAAGAAGAATGGCATAATTAATCTTAAGGTGAATCATCTGGTGACAGATAAATAACTGTAAACTCGTTTTGTATCACCCGGTGCAGGTCAAAAACAATTATTAAATGAAAATAGTAAAAAGGAATTTCTCACAAAAAAAGTCTACAGCAAAAGTCATTTTCAAATCGTCAGAAATACGCAAACAGAATTGATTGTTGAACAAAAACAAATATCTGAGACAAGTATAAAAGGAACATTCAGTTATTTATTCAGTTATTTATATAGTCGAAAATGGGTACGAACAGATGTGACAAATATTCCTTTTCGGGAATTTACTCACATAAGATAAACATCAGGGAAACGCACAGCGCCAGTTGTCAGGGAGGAACGTCGCGTGTCGAGAATGATTCAACACAATTTATGATGTGACGACGCCTTCAGGTATCTCGGAAAGATGCGGATTTTCATTGAAGGGCGTAGAAAACTGTCTTTAATATTGTGAACGTAGAACTTCACCTTTTCTTTACTTTGGTACGAAAAGCATTTGTTTTGTTTTCGATATAAAAACTCGACGTTTTTTCTTCACAGGAACTAACAGATTGAAAACTATATACTTGGGTACACAGATCCATATGACCGTAACTACTTTACTTAAAATTGTTGCAGGCTCTGATTTGCCTCAACAATACGCCATTTCATAACGAACTGTCTCAAACTACATATTGAAATAAAAAACGTTTTTTCTAGACAACACTAAACGAAAACTTGAATGGATGCTGCAAAAAATGGTGAGATGATACTTTCGATTCATTCCTACGACTAGGAATTAAAACTCCGGAACTGACTTGCGAACTGACGATTAAAATTCGCGAAACATTATGTCTTTTGCCCGGAACTCGTAACTGCATAAATATTGGATGGACTACCAAATGGATACTCAAAGAGTACTGGACTGATACTGAAAGAACATACGCTTACGAGTCATTTTATACACTCATGAAGCTATACATTTTAATATAATGAATAATAAACTAACACAATAGTGACATTAGTTACGGTTATTAATAACACTCTAATAGTCATTTTTTCATATATCATAGTGTTAATTCGGTTTTCTGACATTTTTAACGGGTTAAAATTGAGATTTATTGACAGAAAAATGTCAAAAACGCGTATTGCAATTATATTTATTACACCTATAAATATATCCTCGTGACTTTTATAGTCTGTGAAGTCCTAAGACAATAACAACTTTTGTCTTTGGCCATCTGTGATTCCGATGACTAATCGATTGAAACATTTTGTGCATCTGGAATACGAATATTTATGTTAGATCTTCTCCTTCTGTAGTTTGTTCTACGATAGGATTTTTATTGTTTTGATTATTTTCCCTACGTTTTGACGTTATCCTTCATTCAATTAACTGATTAAATGATTCTTCAGGGGGTTGGCTGGGGGTATATCACACACAAACATCGGTATGCACAAGACCTAAAATACTTTTTGATTTTATTGATGAATTTGGAAATGGAAGTCTTGACATTTTCCCTCGCATACAACTGTCACACGCAAATTTCTCAAAACAACTTTTAATTCGTACACCATCAGCTAATTTATGGTATACCAATTTAATGATAGCTTTTGGGTCCCTATGTCCCAGTCTCCTGTGCCAATGGTGAATGCAAAAAGAATTATTTGAGTTGATTGTTGTTAAAACTGCCTGAATCTGATCTAATTCAAATAGATCAGATTTTGCTGTACCAGTTGCAATTGCGGTTTCATTATTTTTTATTTCACATGTATTATTCTTGAAATTAACAATAAATCCCAAGTTAGGAAGTTTCTGTACGAACAATAAACTTGTTTCTAGTTCAGGTACGTACAAAAGATTATTCACGACTATCTTAGTTTCATAACCTTCTGTTATACAGTAGAGAACACCTTTACCACCACCATTTGCTCTCAGCATTTTATCGTTTGCTAAAAATATTTCATCTTCTATCTTAGAGTCAAATTTAGTGAAGAATTTTTTATTATTCGTCATGTGGCATGTGGCTTCTGAGTCGATATACCATTCGTTATTGTCTTTCTCACCAAACACGTTGAAACAGGCATGCGCATCACATTCATCATCTGATCCTGAGATATGTTCATCATTCTTATCTTCACCTACTACATTATTGACCCTGTGACCACCCGATCTTACTTTGGACTCAGCAGTAGCCTTATTTATCTCTCTATAGAAGTAACATTCACTTTTTATGTGGCCAATTCTATTACATTGGTAACATTTCTTAAGTTTGATTGAAAGTTTTGTTTAGTTACCTGTTCAGAACACTTTCGTTACCTCTCATTTTGGAATTGTTTTCTTGCCGTTTACTGCATAATCTTGAAGTAGCTTTCCTTTAACCATTTCTAGTGTTAGGTCTTTTTCCGGTCTTCCTTCTAAAGCTGTCACAAGTGAATCGTAACTGTCAGGTAAGCTACAGAGTAAAAATGATACAATTAGATGTTCAGCTAAATTTTCTCCCAGAGTTGTCAATTGGTGCACCAAATCCATAATGAGACATATATGTTCCTCCATATTACCATCCTCAGCCAGAGTAATACGACAGAGTATTTTTAATAAGAATACCTTACTTGATAATGTGGATTTTTCGTAACATTCTGCCAATGCTTTCCATACTTCTTTGGCAGCTGTTCAATTTCTGATATGTATCACCTGATTGTCTTCAACCATCAATCCAATAGTTGCTCTCGCCTTTCTATCTTGTATGGTCCACTGATCCGTGACTGGAACAACAAGTGTTCTTTGAGTAATAATAACTCCATTTTTTAATTTCCAGACTTGATTATTTCTATTGTTCAACTTTGTTATGACGACTTTCCGCCATTTCGTCGCATTTTGCTATTCCAGACAATAACTTATTCTTACATTGAATTGTCTGGGCCCATAACCTATTGAATATTCAGATACTCTGCTTATTAAACAATAAAGTTTTGAGGTGACAAGTTATGAACATTATTTTCATTCAATCAAAATTGACAAACATTTTTATGAAAAGAAACAAAATTGGAATACAAAGTGAATACAAGTACAAATATATAATTATTAGTATTGCAATAATTCAAGACGTACCAGAACAGGAGCTCAATTGTAGCAAGTTACTGTGGAACAAAATTACTTAGAAGTGGGCCATACCCAAATGGAGGATGCGAAGGCTCAAGAACATGTACAAAGAAAGACTGAAAATAAAACGAAGGAAGTATAATGACCTACAAGACCTCAAATCTGTTTTACCAAGAGACTATCATGTGTTTTATGACAGTATTCCGTTTACTTAGGTACTATGTACTATACTTGAACGACTACTTTGACACAATGTACAAATAGTTATCCACTGAATTTGTATACACACTTTAGCAATGTAAGATCAAATAATTACTTATTTTTGAGGTAATTAAAACTACAATAAAATGTTCTGCAAAGAAAAAAATTGTTTTGATATTCCTACACCAATTATTTACTCATTTTTAGTGTGAGTTACTTGTAATAAAAACTCGTATCTCCAATGTAAATATATATATAAAAAAACTACTAATTCCAAAATAAAAAGTTTCTAAAAGAATATTGGTTTTATTCTTCAACAACAATAAGAAACTTATATGAACAATGTATTAGAAGTATTTTAAAACATTTTTATTGAGCTCCTGAAAAGTTATGGAGTTTCAGGTTTGATAATTAGGGTAGCGAATTCACTACTCCGTCGCGTCTAAATTGAGCTTCGTCGGTGAAAAAGATACGTAATACAAATTCAAGATTTCTAGTACACTTGCGCAATGTTCATCTGGGAAACTGCAAGCGCCGGTGTAACAAATTTTGAAGCGCTAGGTATGATATGGGTAGCATGGTTTCGTCTAAAAACACTCCAGACAGTTAGATGGGAAACATCCAAATCCCGTGCTATTTGTCGAGTACCCATACCAGGATTTCTATAGACAACATTCAAAATCTCTTCATCTATTACTGGGTTCCATGCTTGTCGCGATATGCCAGCATCGTACCTTGTTGTCTGAAATCTACGTATTTTCGAAGGTGGTGATAGGAATTTATGAAAGTTCTATGGGTTGTTGGGAAGCCGGCGATTGAGAAATCCTAGCTCGTGCAACCACTGACCTTCAAGTCCGTTACCATTAGCCAGACAATAAACAAAATGGATCTCACCCAGATGTTCAAATAACTATTGTTAATCTTCCATTTTGATGTTAAACAAATTTAAAAATATGTATAAACAAATACGATGAGACATATAGAGTGGGAGATGGTGACAGATTTCAGGTGACCATTTTCTCGTTTATACGTTTGAGACCAGTGAAAGATATGAAAATTCTAACCAAAATGATGAAAAATTTTAGTGGTCGCCGCGTGGCCTTCATATAAAAAATTCAATTCCGGCACTTAACCTCACTTCGACATCCGCGAACCTCATGCCACTTTTTTATGGGACATTCATGATGGAAACTTCCTTTATTTCAATTGGCAGCAACGAGAAAATGGTTTTAAAAAAAAAAAGTGCACAAGTTCACGCCATCATTGGTACCATTTGGCCACGTGCAACCCTTATGCCTATTATTTTTTCGCTGCTATTAGCTATATTAACATGCCGTTTGTGTACATGGCAGCTGCGATAAAATCGTCCCAAAACACATAGATATATTTTTTAATGAAAATCGAATTTTTTATATGAAAGCCACGCGGCGACCGCTTAAATTTTTCATCATCATGGTCAGAATTTTCATATCTTTCACTGGTCTCAGAGACATAAACGAGAAAATCGTTTACTGAAATCTGTCACCATCACCCAGTCTAATATACCATCTTTCAAATAATTTAAGAAGCTTCAAAAAAAATGTAAACGTCAAAATAAAAATAGTATTCAACGCCAACTAATTCTTTCTTCATTGTTTCGGATAAAAAATTCAATAAAACCTAGCGAATTACAAAAACGTAATGTTTTTTTTTGATAACAGTTGCACAAAAATTAGAAAAGACAAAAAAGTTTATTAACAAAACAAAAATAATTTATATTCCTGAATCCACCAGCGGCGCACTACAAAAAAGTGTATGGGGTGAAAAATTACATTCTCACAATCATTCGGCATGCTGGATGCTGGAAATGTAACCGTTAATCCGAATTTGATTTTTGTATCTCAAAAATTTAAAGAGCTGTGATGGAATAGATAAAAAAAATCTTGAAACTTCAACGCTTTGTAAATAGGTGACAGAGCGTTTTCCAATACATGTTTTTGGAAAAAAAATATACTGAACTGATACGAATATTTTCTAAAGTGGCAGTGACCTATTAGAGGACCTTATACCTTCGTAAGACAGCTCCGGCTCGATTCGAAAAGTTTTCTTGATAGCCGGTCGGTTTGCCCCATTTATCCATGATATTCTGAGACATTCTCTCAGGAAGATTGATGATGGTTCTCAACCCATTTCTTCGTGTCCTTCGTTTCCAAATAGGATTCTACAGGCTAGTTTTGGTCTAACGAGACTTATTGCTGCTTCAAATGGTACAGGGGCATCTGAGCTCTCATTCATCTGGATGCACGTGTGATCTGGCACCCGAGAAATTGAAATTCAGGATGAGTTTCTATTTCATGCGACTCGATCCTGATTACCGAACATAACCTAAAAAATTGGCAAAGTTGCGAAAAGCAGGTTTTTGTTGACAATTAAAAAACTACAGCTCCGATCGAAAAAAGTTGAATTAAGAAATTGTAGGTACTAAAAAGATCCATCAATTGAATAACTTATAATTTTTTGATATCATTGATACTTATCGAGTTATATCGGAAAAACCGTAAAAAATCGGGTTTTCTATAACTCGTATATTGTAAGGTATTGAAAATTGTTACTTACAGTTTTGTGTAGCCTATGGAGAGCCAAAAAAGTCTTTTTCAAAAAAATTGATGAATATTGATTAATTTTCAAAATATATGAAGAATTCTCAAAAAAGATGCTCTCTCAATATGGCTACTCTTGCTCGGGGAATGATGCTACAGTAACGATTCAGGGCTTATTTCTTTCTGTAAGAGTTGCACTTTCATATTATCGAATAAGTATATTGATTTTATTTATTTTAAGTGTCAAAAAATTACTTAAAAGAACTGCACAATTATTTCCTTAATTTTGTTTTTATTGAAATGAGTTTTATGAAAATAGATTCCTAGCATGTCTTCACGCATTTAAAAAAATCGAATTCCTACGATCACTAGGAGCCGAGATAATTATTTTATTTCAAAAAAATCTGGAAGGTGCAATAATTATTGTACAGCAGTCACCTTCATGGATATTGAGGTTGAATACCTATATTTTCAATGAAAAAATACTAGGATATGTCTAGTCCATTTGCAGTATTATTATTTGATGAACAAAGTGAGGCGTGCAGGCGCGGAGCGATGCAATTTTAGCGGGTGGCGCAGTGGGAATACAAATACTTTTGACATTAAAGACACTTTCGTCCTGACAGTGTTATTGAAAAAGAAAAGAAAAGTTATTGGTTCAATTTCAAGTATTAGTAAACATTGCAAAAGAAAACGTACGTGAGCAACAAGCCGAAATACTCAATATTTTTCAAGCACAAGCCACTTTGAACGCACGAAATAAGTTTTCAGTGCCATCCTCACTCCGCCACCCGCTACAGCTATCGTGATCCGCGCCTGCACGCCTCACTTTATTCATCAATTAATAATACTGCAAATGAACTAGACATATCCAAGTATTTTTTCATTGAAAATATAGGTATTCAACCTGAATATCCATGAAGGTGACTGCTGTACAATGATTATTGCGTCTTCCAGATTTTTTTGAAGTAAAAAATTATCTCGGCTCCTAGTGATCGTAGGAACTCAATGTTTTTTTTTAATGCCTGCAATCATGCTAGGTATCCATTTTCATAAAAGTCATTTATATAAAAACAAAATCAAACAATGTATTTTAAAGCAATATGTAAAATAAGTGTGCAATTTTATTAAAGTCATTTTTTTACCCTTAAAATTGAAAAAATCAATATACTTATTAGATAATATGAAAGAACAACTCTCACAGAAAAAAAATAAGCCATGAATCGTTACTGTAGCATCATTCCCCGAGCAAGAGTAGCCATATTGAGAGAGCATCTTTTTTGAGAAAACTTCATATATTTTGAAAAATAATCAATATTTATCAATTTTCCAAAAAAAAATACTTCTTTGGCTTGTCATAGGCTACACATAACGGTAAGTAAAAAGTTTGAATACCTTACAGTTAACGAGTTATAGAAAACCCGATTTTTCACGGTTTTTCCGATATAACTCGAAAAGGTTCAATGATATCGGAAAATTATAGGTGAACTAATTGATAGAACTTTTTGATACCTACAATTTCCTAATCTTACTTTTTTAGATAGGAGCTGTAGTTTTTTAGTTATCAACAAAAAACCGTTTTTCGCAACTTTGCCAATTTTTTAGGTTGTGTTCAGTAATCACGATCGAGTCGCATGAAATAGAAACTCATGCTGAATTTGAATTTCCTATACGCTCATATTTTTTGTTTTCGGATATTAAATTTTGCTCGCACGTTTCCCTATTGCTTGGACTAAAGGTCCTAGGTTATTCTGTGCCTCACAAACTGACTTAAAAAAAGACCTGTATGATTGCAGGGTCTTCATTGTCGCCTGACTGACTGAGATAATCACTGCGTTGGTTTCTAAGAACTCTTTCCCCTTGGAATCTCTCTCGTGAAGACGGAAATAGACATCACAATATAGAAGCATGAGTACTCGGTCTCTCCTCGTATATACCAGCCCCAAACCATTGCTTGTTTCAGTGTCGATTCTTACGACCTTCATTATGTTCGAGTGGCCTATGTTGTTGCCCCTCCATTGGCCCAGGCACTTTAGTCTTGAAGCTTCTATACTTGCCTTCCTCACAATATGCAAACGCAGAGGAGGTAGGTTCAGATCCACCTCCAGGCTAACCGTCGATGTGCTTGACATAACACTAGTGACTTCCTGCATGTCCGGTTGCCAGAAATCAGATCGAGTTATTCTGATTGAAATATATTTGATCGATATTCAATCGATCTAAAATCAATTGTATTCAATCGATCTAAAATCAATTGATAGTTTTCTATTGAAAGATAGAATAATCAAATGTTCAAAAATTATATGATGAAAATTAATTGAGCGAAGTTGCAGTTAATCAAACCACATTTTGATTGAACTTGATTTATTCAGAAATGATAATTATTTCAGAAATGAATAGCTGATCGGAAGAACTACAAAAAGAAAGAAAAATATTTGATAAAATCATACAGTTCGTCATCATCGCAGTCTTGTTGTAACTGTTTTGTGATATGTCGATAGCGACATTTGACGTCCTTGTATTTCATCTTCTTGGCAGCAACATTACCGAATTTTACTATTTTCAACTCTGAAAAAGATTGTTATTCCTTCAGTTTATCAATGAATGATGATTTCTCAGCATTTGTTAGAGGAAGACTCTTACAGCCGTATGCATAGTCAATCGCCAGTGACTCGCCAGAGTTTCTCCGTTCGCTACACAAGGATTATAATGCACAGTCGAGCTCCAAAAAGTGACAAATACGCGATAAGTCACATTTTGGTGGAACGCTGGCGATGTACCACTTTTTGGAGCTCGACTGTGCATTATAGTTCTTGTATAGCGAGCGGCGAAACTCTGGCGAGTCGCTGGAATTGACTATGCATACGGCTGTTAGATTCAATATTTTTGGAGCAGTTCCACATTCATGGTTCAAAAAGTTGCTTCTTACATTTTTTTGACTGGGTTGTTTTTCCTATACAAGTTTCTTTGAAGTAATTGACAAATTCTTCAATTTTGTCAATTCTGTGTGCACAGGAGATAAAATGCTCTTGTGACCATAGCTTCGGGAACAAATGCCAAGGCATTGAACACTTTCAGAGATGATGAACATTCAACATCTGTGCCATATTTTCTCTTCAGTCCAAGAAATTGGAGTTTTCTGAAAAATATTTGCTGACATTGAAGTACAATTCCTTGTGACGGGGCGTGGCGCAGTGGTAAGAGCGTCCAACTCTGGGAACAAAGGTACGGAGTTCAAGCACCAGTCATGCCTGGGATTATTTTAATGTAATTTGACCAATTGAATTATTGAATCTCGTGGCTCAACTGTGGTGAGTCCTGCACGCTTCACTGTTGAGTTCCAGTGCTGCTCCTTAAGTGTAATATGAAGTAAGTAACAAGGCCTTGACGTATTCCTGAAAAAACTGAGCTAACGACATTTTTACCCGATTTCTCGAATAGATTGGTAATCAAATCTCTCATTACTTGTAGCATTCTTATATAGGTTTTTTTTAAATTCAATGGGTGAAAGAGCATGAAGGCAAGGTGTGAAAGTCTCATCTACTTCAGCGTGTATAGAATATAACTGATGAATTAAATAAGGGACAGCTTTAAACGTCTGATCCATCAACCATATCTGTGATTTTGTCAATTATTGAACATTTTTTGGAGTGGCGAATAATAAAATTCCAGAATCACACGCCAAAATTTGTATTTCCTTGTCAATGACCGCATCTGGAATAATTAATTAAGTCAAGGAATTGGGTGGAGGAGGCGAAATGTCTTCTTTTTTCCTTATGTTCCTAATTGTTCTCCACTGAAGGTAGGAGAGTACATGCTTTTTTAGTCAACTCGCTGGAAGCATGCGAGAATATTACTTCTGGTGTTTACTTTGATGTGGAGGCCAACACTCTTATTTCTCAAATTCACCACCTCAAAGTGATATGATACTTGCCATATTAACAGTACAAAATGCTTCTACACTAGTACTTCTGTGGTACGGAAATGTTTAGCGACTGCGATCAATCAGAAACTATTTATTTGGGAAAATTCAAAAACAAAGTAGTTCATATACATTCCAATAAAGCTATCGCAACTTCTCTCGGATAGAGAACACCAGTGAGGTAAGTCTTATCCTATTTACCGAAGATATTAATATGTTTAGCGATACATAACCTCATGAAACGGAATCTACAGTCAATGTGCCAATTTTTATTTTGTGATTTATGGATTTTTGGAACATGGGACACTTTCGGACAAATCGAGTGGGGTAGCTTTGGACTGTCTGAATGTGCCCCATGTTATATATTAAATCATACTGTTGAAAGAAAATAGAACGTGACTTCTCAAATTCTGAGAAGGATAAAGGGAAGGCACCAAAAAAGAAGTTGAAGAGAATTGAACGTGACTTCTCAGATTCTGATGTGGATTCACCACAGAATGTTATTCATTGGACAAAATTTTTGGACAATCTGTCCGATTCTTTGGACGAGTTTCAAGACAATGATGATGAGCTTATGCTATTGGATGACGACGTAATCCATAGTAAGGATTATTCGCTTGACAAATTTCCGACCAAGAAAAGGACACTTCATTAATGATAACTCTTATAGGTATACGTCTTAAATTTTTTGAGAAAGTATAAAAATGGTTTCCGCTCTCCGGACTTGCAAGATATTTTGACTTTTTCCAGAGAAGATGTAGTTTCGAAAATACCTATTGTCCCGAGGCAGCACCAGAAACTTCCAGGATGTGTTCGCTCTTCAACTTTACGTCAATTTTGATGGTTATAACGTTCAAACTACTTTTTCTGATAAATAATCTTTTACTTCTCTTAAAAATTAATAAGTTCTGAATTTTATCAGACTTGCCCAAATGTAACCCACTATTCTTCCGAATGTGCCCCACTTTGGGGAAGATTAGGACAAAAGCATCTTTTTGGAAAAAATGTAACGGAACAAAAACCACTGCAGTTTTTCGCTTGAGATAATGCCAAAATGTTAGAAATAGACTAAGGTATCCATGGCACCTGAGTTAGGTTCAAAATGTTATCTTATCTTTGAAATATTAATGTTTGACAAAATTTGTCCAAACGTGCCCACCCTCCCCTAGTCTAGTCAGCATGTACCATTTTATTAATTTCCATTGTATGGTCACCGGAAATTATGATCATGGTGTCATTCGATTCGTAAAGTCATGTAGAAAGTTTGAGGAAAGGTCCCAAAAGGAACCGAAAAAAATTGCAAAAGTAATAAACAATTAAGACGAAAAAATTGAAGATTTTCGAATCGTTGAAAAAGATCTGAAAAGATCAGCAAATTTACTGAAAAAAAGTTCGTACTCCCGAAACTCGACCTCTAATATTTATAATTTTCACAGAGCACTGAAAATTGATCCAAAAACGGGTAGTCTGGCTTCAGCGCGCGTTGCGTCACTCTGACACAACAAGAGCATATCTTTATGTGAGAAAATACCAGCGCAATAGTACAATATAATGTAGATGTGAAGAACACCGGAATTCATCATGTTTTTCCTGTGTTCTTCACATCTACATTATATTGTACCATTGCGCTGGTATTTTCTCACATAAAGATATCCAACCAACATCAGTTTGTTCTTTCCAAATTGACTCTTTATGTACTTGAGACATATTTAAATTTTTCTTGCACCTTATCCTTGACGTTACCGACAACATGCCAATTAGTATGAACTGTTATGTTGATTATTATCTTTATATTTTCACGATAAAATCGTTCGTTTGAGTCAACTGGTTTATACAAGGACTTGATTTAATTCCAGTGTGATCAAAATGAATCGAAATTGACTTTCAATTTGTTTTCTCTGGTCTTTAGAAGTATTAGTTTAGGACCGCAGTTGATGAAAGATTGTATTTTAGGTTCACTTCCTCTTACTTTTCATGAACTGCGCATAATCTTGATGTCACCTAACCTATATTCCATGAAACCAGTACAAGCCTATTGTTGGAAGCACATTATTCGATTGAAATGTGGTTCGATTAACTACAATTTAGTTTAATTGAGTATTTGATCAAATGATTTTTGATCATTTGATTATTCGATAAATTGGTTTTCGATCAAATGAATATCGATCAGATGATTGCGCCAAATTGTTCTCGATCAATTTCCGGAAACCTTACCCAAGTATATTCTTCCAAGCAAACACTGGGAAGTAAATGTGAATTAATATGGATGTAACTTTGCGAATAAAACCTCCATCCACGACACCAAGTTCGCATTTCAAATCATTGTGTTGTTCAAATTGAGATATGAAAACATAGCCCAAATAAAACATCAATTCCTAGTTATTTTTCCGGAGTTTTTGAGCCAATAAATGTATTTATAATAACCACATTGTGTTGTTTTATGCGAGGTTTCTTCGAGAACTCTATTTTTCATTACCTACTCTTTTCACCACACATGAAGAACTCAATAAAAATGTTAAAAGGAGGTTGAATAATGATTTCATTAAGAAACGATTTCTTTTGTTTTTTTTGAAATATTCATTTCAGCAGTCCTCTCCTATCCAATTCCACGTTCAGTCTTGTGAGTTAAGGTTTCTTTGAGACCTAGCTCTCAGGTCTTAGTTTCATTCGCTTCTTCACCACCCATAAAGAATAAACTGGTATTTTATTTCAACACCAAATCACTATTTTCAACAACTTGATACCTGTTTCAGTCAACAAGTGACCATCTTCCTCCAATGGAAGATCCCAGCAAACAATTTCGGTCGGAATTTCGACGGCCCAAAACCTGGTCGCCAGAAGTTGCCGAAGCGACAAAAAAGTGACAAAAGACGTAGGACCGACGCCAATAGGACACAATGGCCGACGGTAGGACCAATGCCTGTATGCCAAAATACAGGGTGGGGCACCGAAAACGAAACGAATTGAATATCTTCAAAACGCATGTGTTGTGAATAAAATGCAACAAGTTGATTTTTATTTCAAAGGGGACATCTTCCTATCATAACCTCAACTGTCATACCTCTCCCCCCCACCCCTTGGTCACTATCACCCAAACAATTTTTTTCTGAAGGAAAAAATGAAATGGCGACTCCAAAATGGCGGACAAGATTTGCAATTATGGTCCGATTCGATTCAAAATTGATATGTGGTGGTTTTCAGGGTCATAAATTATGATTTGTTTGTCAATGCAAAAAACCAAGATGGTGGCAAGATGGTGGATTAGAATCAGAATTAGTATGTGGGGATTTTCAGGGTCGGAAATTATGATTATTTTTTCAATGCAAAAAACCAAGATGGCGAACGGAATTTGTAATTGTGGTTCGATTCGATTCAAAATTGGCATACTTATAGGGATTTCACAAGTTTGTTTTGTCCCACCTATAAATACATACTCACTGCTACGGACTGCCATACATGAGTAAGAGTTATTCTCGAAACGCTGTCTGACGTTTTTGAGTAATGAATGAAAAAAATTCCTATTTGTAAGTTCATACAATGTTAATTTTTCAAATTTTTGTTATGTTTTCGTGAATTGCTCACATTAGCTTTCAAATTGAATATCATAAGTTGGAATACAAAACAGTTGTTTTTCCCGCAAGAGGGTGCCAAATTGAAAAGTTAAGTAGCGAACACTCACATGTCTGAATTCCTTATGGAATTAACTTCTCAATGCAGTGTCACACTTTGTACTCTCCTTATTCAAATTGTATGAGTGACCAAGGGGTGGGGAGAGTGGTATGACAGTTGAGGTTATGATAAGAAGATTTCCTCCTTGGATTTGAAATCGAAGTGTTTTTGCATTTTTTTCACAACACATGTGTTTTGAAGAATTGGTTTTCGGTGCCTGGTGGAATCGAACCATAATTACAAATTTCGCCGACATCTTGTTTTTTGCATCGACAAAAAAATCATAATTTCCGACCCTGAGAATCCCCACATTCTGATTTTGATTCAAATTGGACCATAATTACAAATTCTGTCCGCCATCTTGGAGCCACCATCTTGTTTCTTTGCAACGACAGAAAAATCATAATTTCTTACCATGGAAACCACCACACAAACTTTCAATCGAATCGAACCATAATTGCAAATCTTGACCTCCATTTTGGAGCCGCCATTTTGTTTTCCCTTAGAAAAATTACATAATGCATTGTCACCGAATTTATGTCGAATTAGCTTGCAAGTATCCTAATTTGGAATACGGCACAGTTGTTTTCCCGCAAGAGGGCGCCAAAATAAAAAGTTAGGTTGCAAAAATTGACATTGCTGAATTCCTTATGAAATTACCTTTTTAGTGGTGTGTCACACTCACTACTTTCCCTATTCAAATTGTTTGGGTGGTAGTGACCAAGGAGTGGGGGAAGAGGTATGACAGTTGAGGTTATGATAGGAAGATGTCCCCCTTGGATTTAAAATCGACGTGTTTCTGCATTTCATTCTCAACACAAGCGTTTTGAAGATATTCGCTCTGTTTCGTTTTCGGTGCCCCACTCTGTATACTAAATCGGTACACTTCTGGGCCGATGGAAGTAAACCAGAAAACACTAGTCGGTACATCTGTGGCCCAATGTCTTCAATAAAGAATATAATATATTGGTACACATTTGGGCCAATGCTTGCATGCCTGAAAACACTATACAGTGTGTCCATTTACTGCGTAATTCTTCAATAGCCATTATCACTAGAGAAAAACTTTGAGAACAAATTTCTTCCATTACCAAAGATACCCATTTAAAAAATATTTTCAACAATACTGGGTGTTTTATAAAAGCGGGACGACTCGGAGACGAGTTTTTTTTTAATTGAACATCCAGTATTTTTTATTCAAAATCTATTCCACTAAGGTGTACCTACACATCGCTGTAAAAAAAATTGAAACCGATTGCGGCGTTGATAAACCTATTTTTACCACTATTGAAGGGTCATGTTGAATTGGGCATGGAATATTCATTTATCCAAATTTTTAAAATATTTTTGGCATACAGTAGTACTTAGCAAGTTATCACGTTCACCAATCCAGTAATTTTGCGACATGATTCTTTACAGGATGATGAAATTTGCATTTTGAGTATTGTAAGATTCAGACGACGTTCATTAGAATTTTTCAAATGGAACACCCTGTATTTTTCTTCACACATATATTCCGACACCTTTGGCCGTTTTATCATTGAAAAAAAAAATCAAAATCGGTTGAATGTTGGAATATTGCCTGCCACATGACAATCGAGGTTCTACATAGATCATTCAGGTATTTTTGCGATATGTGCATTGTCCAAATTTGAAATATTCCGTAATCTCCTTACTTATGATTTAAATCATATGTACCTATGTGAAACGAACATGTCAAAAGCAACGTCTGCTTTTGAAACAGTGGTCTGAACTCCGTCAGAATAGTAAAGGCAGTTCATCCACTGGCCTGCTCAAACAGTTGAACCTCATTCAAAGTGTTTCTATTTTAATTACATTCTTTAGTTCAGTGCGTCAACCCATTATTTATCATCTAGTCTCCCAAAAATCTCACTGGAGCACAATTATACACTGAAAAATACCTGAAATATTCACACACACACGGAAATCTTCAAAATTGTTCCCAGAAGTATCTCTGCGAGTCCTACCTTCTCAGCCATGAAAAAAAAAATGATCGCTTTGTTGACACTTTCGTTTAATTCAGTTTCGAAAATTTTAATTGTTTGATGTGAAGTGTTTGAAATGAATTATTATCAGGACGAATTTATAAGCATGGTGTACACTGTGGGAGAAAGCCATGGTAATAGGCAACTTGTCTTAAAATTTTAATGAGAAAATGATATTTAAAATAAAAAGGGGACACTGTGATAAGACGTATACTCACCAAAAAATAATATTTTCTCATTCCACGTCGTACATATGAAGGATTAAAAGTGTCCTAAAATTCAAATGTTATCACGTGAGTGGCAAACGCACTAGCATTGGCCGTGACGTCAGTCATCATGAGTACGTTGGTGCCTTAACTCGATACATGCAGTCACCTGCCTAATTTGATAGCGGACAGATTGTTTTTAGAAAATATTGGTTTGTGGAAGTGATAATAAAAAATGACTGACGGAGGTTCTTCAAAGAACAATCTGACAATCTACCACATGTAGATATGTTTATGGTTGCCACATTTATACAAAATGCGGAATGTTTTTCACTTGGAGAAGTTCGAGGCGTGA
This sequence comes from Chrysolina oricalcia, assembly GCA_944452925.2. Taxonomy (NCBI): domain Eukaryota; kingdom Metazoa; phylum Arthropoda; class Insecta; order Coleoptera; family Chrysomelidae; genus Chrysolina; species Chrysolina oricalcia. The sequence continues at coordinate 22,191,303 of OX101827.2, forward strand.
AGGCAGATGAGTATGTATTGTTTTAGAAGAAAAGAATGAAATATACCTAGTCGCTTTCGAAAATCGACACATAAATAGGTGATTATTGAAAGAAACAGTCTATTTGGTAGGTCAATATATACTATTTATTTATTTAGATTTCAAACAGTAGAAAGACAAATAATTTCATTATGTTGGTCATTTCATACAAATTTTGATTCAGGCTTTAGTCGTAAACTTACCATTTTCATACAGAGTCCAACAAAATGTACAACAAAGTAAATGTGTTATTTGTGATATATAAATACTCATTCAAATATATTTGTATTACAAGTTTCATTTAACTGGCTTCTTTCGTATGCCTTTCCTGTTCAAAATTTATAAGGGAAATTTGACCCACTATTCTTTCGATAAACGTGAAATTTGACAGGTATTGATATGTGGGGGTATTTAGTGTCCCAGATTTTGAATTTTTTCACTAATTACTGAAAGTTTTGTGATTTATGGAGCGATTCTATCCATAAAGTGTATATATGGGTTTTTAGAGTCAGAAAATATAACTTTTCGTAAAATTTAGGTACCTTATTCATGATGGCGGATTTTAATATTTTTCCTTTTCAGTGCATTCGAATAAAAGTGGTTCTTAATTTTTTTTGTCATTTGCATTCGCAGAAACAATTGAAACATTGACAGTAGTATTCAGTATGTTTTTTAGAATACATCTTTTCTAGATCCGGAAGATATTCCTATACGGAGATGCAGCTGTGGGGTGGGTACAAGTTCGAAGGAACAAAAATGTGTGCACTGTGAAAGGCAAAATTACACCTGAACACAATGTTAGGAAAAAACAACACACCGTAAGCTGCAATATTGACGAAGAAGAGGAAACAGTATTGGATTGTGCTGCTTAGCGATATGTCTCTTTCGTCTCTCCTACAAGCTCTCAGCCATTTTGAGCGACGACTGCGATCTGCTGGCAACATAATGAATATTTTGTCCGGTGTTCTAGCTGTGGTGCTTTTGCACATCGGTACAATGCAATATTTATAAAATAACTTTTTATTTTCCATGACGAATATAGATATTTCACTGCAACTGCAACGACACCTAATGAACCACACTCTGCAACCGAATAGAATAACTTGCTCCATGTATTTATTTTCCGCAGTGGTAAGAAATAAGCTTGTTTGAAATGAGTCGCTGGCGCGCGAAACTTTGATTATCTATAACAACCTAATCTCTTATATTTAAGGCATCATATTTCGCATAGCTGATTTTTTATCATAATTGAACATTTTTTTGTAGTCAATTGAAGAAAGGAAAGTTGCCTATTGTCTGTTAGCCTCTAGAATATATGCCCAAACATTTCCTCAGAGACGACACCCTCAATAAATATGCTTCGGAAGATTGAAAGATAGATTTGATCGCACAGGAAGTGTAAATTATGGAAAATCTACAAAGGAAAAAACTGTTTTGACAGAAGAAAATGAATTTGCAATCGATTTATCAGCAACTGAAGATCCGACATTAAGTGAGAAATGAGTAAACATTTAGATATTAAGAAATCATCAGTAGCGAAGTCCCTCAAAAAGCATAAATTTCATTCATACCATCTTCAAATCCACCAAGAACTTACACAAAATGATCTTGGAAGACGAGTTACATTTTGTCAATAGGCACGAAACAAAATAAGAGAAAACCCTTCATTTTTCCAAAATATGCTGTTCAGTGATGAATCAACATTTCAAAGAAATGGTTTCGTTAATCGTCATAATTTCCACTATTATCCTACTCAAAACCCTCATGCAGTATTAGTTTCTAACTTCCAACATAAGTGGTCGCTCAATGTTTGGAGAGGTATATTCCATGATTATGTTATTGGGCCGTTTTTCTTCGAGCAGCATTTAACCGGGGAGAGATTTTTACGTTTTTTACAAGGGGATCTGCCCAACTCACTTCATCATATTCCACTGGTGATTCAACAGGACATGTATTTTCAATTGGATGGTGCACCTGCACACTATCATAGAGAAGTTCGGAACCATCTTGAACAATATTTTTTATGGGGTCACGTGAAATCTACGGTTTTTCGCATACTTGCTTCCACCATTGATGACATTAAAGAGAGAATTCGGGATGCATTTCGAAGTATAACACCGATCATGTCCCAAATAGCACAAGGATGTCCATTGTACGTCCAATGCATGCGATTTTAAGGATTAACGGACATCCACTGAACGTCCATTAAAGGACCTATAATACCAATGGACGTCCATTGTACATCCATGGGATGTCCAGAGACACTAATCTGGGCGTCCAATTGATGTCCATCTGTACGTACAATGTACGTCCAATGTGCGTCCTTAGAACATCCATTGGACGTACATTATCGTCGAAATGAATGTACAATGGACGTCCATATTGTGGTAAGCTTGGATATCAGCATTACGATAATGCAGTGCATGCTGAAAGGTCCAGAATCATAAAATAGGCTGTAAAACAGTCGAAAACAATCCTTTCAGAAATGACAAAACCTTGGTATACATTGTATTCTATATGCCTGACAAAAAACATTTACTTTTCTGGCTAATACCCCGACAGATATTGAATTATATCTCAGACATATGTGCAAAGATCCTTACTTTTGGAATGCTCTCTATTTGCCGTCGAGATGGATCATGTAAGCAATTGCAGTATTTACCTCGACAGATAGCGAGACCCTGTGTGCATACAACCGGGGGTAACCTGGTTGCACTGATGAGAAACACACATTTCGAAACCAGTCCGCAAATGGTTTTCCGTTTGAATCAGACAAAGTGCTGCTATTTGTTCCAGAGAGAGCTTTTTAAAAGTTGTTCCTTCAAAGTAAGGATCTTTGCACATATGTCCCAGAGCTATAATTCAATATCTGTCATGGTATTAGCCAGAGAAGTAGTTGTTTTCTTTCAGATATATGCCATTCAATATATATCAAGGTATAGTCATTTCTGAAAGGATTGTTTTCGACTGTTTTAGAGTCACTGAACCATTACTTAACAGAACTGATTTATATTTATACCAAACTAAAACGCCTACACTCTACACGTGTTTGACCAACCAAGTTGGGAAGAATTTGTCAATTTTCTCCTGAAGATACCAGCTGCTTGGTTGGCAAAACGCGCGTCGAGTGTTTCCAAGCTCTTAAAAAAAAGTTTCACTTCTACAGCAAGCCAATAATTCCTGAAGTTGATATTTTAGATTAAGAAGCCGATTAAGCAAGAAAAACAACCATATATTTTTTTTTATTATTTTAGAAACACTGAGATCAGACATTCTTGACTAGTTTTGAAAAAAATTAAAGATTATTCTATGAAAATTAAAATTTCTATTTTCAACAAGTCTTCATTTCCTCTCCTTTGCCCGCCTCAACCATTTTTTCATTGACTCTTCGCACAATTTGTGGTCTCCTTCGACTTTTGTTAGTTCAGCAGCTTCTGTAAAATAAATTAAATATTCACTTCACAAATATGTATACCCGGTGTCTACGGAAGACATAAAACTGCTTTTTTTGACAAGTGACCCAACTTCAATCAAATTCCGGTTTCACCAGAAGTGACATAAACATTCGATTTGTAAATGGGACACCTGGTATATTTTCAGTTCTTTTGTTTCCATATGACATTTTGAATACAACCATGTTTCATTTGTCCATTTTTGTAACAATTTTTTTTTTGGAATTTATTTTTTGATCCAGAGAGCCACGGATACGTTCAAATCACTTATTTCGGTCCTAAAATGTTTGTGAAAATACAACTTAATACCACACACTATTAGGTTTTAAAGAAATTTTCGATAAATAAACTGATAATATAATGTTAGAACGTTCTTTAAATAAGGAATCTTCTTGATATTAAAATAAGATTTAAAATCATCGAGTAGCATGTGAGCAACAAAACTAAAAAAAACATTTATTTTACATAGCGCAGTAGTGAAGTTGTCTTCTGCCAAAGATTATAGGTCTGTAAATAATAATTTATACGTATCCATGGCCTTCTAGACTAAAAAATAAATGAAAAATGGATACAAAAAGTGACAAAAATGATGGAAAGATAATTTTGAAGGAGGTTTTCCATTCATCCACAAATTGAGTTCCAGTATGATGATCTTTTTGAATTTTCAATCTGAACTCTCCATCATTACGTAAATTCAAATTACCAACTTCTGGAAAACAAACTCGATTTTCAATGAAAGTTCCTTCAGTCTTGCACTTTGAACATGAATTATAACCACTGTGACCTTTAATATATTTAATGAAGGACTTCGCAGGCACATCACAAATGAATGCTTTAATTGTCACCTCATATTTGTAGCTATCGAATTCATATTCAGTGTTCAACAACTCATTGCAGTCATTCACAAATGCTCTCAAAAATCATTGGATTCATTTGGATTCTCATAGCCATGATATATGCCTATTACATCAACAACATTCTTGTTTAAATATAAGTTACAAAGAATTGGATACAGTTTGCTTCCGGAACTTTTGGAAAGTTTCAAGCCATCTTATATTCACACAAATTTCTAATAAATTGTTATTCTTTTGTAATAAATGCTTGGAATGATTAATAAGGTTATTCAAACATCTTTTCATGCCAATTTCTAAACTGATTTTTCTTGGACTTCTCAAAAGAGTCCTGGCATCCAGAGGTAATTCACTAAAATGGGGTTTCAAAACTTTCAATAAATCATTGATCGCTAAGTGTGTAATGTTATGTTTCAGTGCCCACTCTACTAAATTGGAAGAAAGTGTTTTTTCCTCAACCTAGTTTACAACAGGGTCTTGCATGCTATCATGGATTTCTGTATTGTACTCATTATCAGAACTGCTTTTCGAATGGCAGTTCTGATCATTGGGAATGTTAAGAAGATCGAAATGAGATACTGAATCAAAAGCTGAACTGGTTGAAGGAAAGACGCCGTCTGAAGAAACATCATCGGCTGAAACCACAATATCATTTTCAGCTGCGTTATTTTCAATAAAACCAATTTCACTCTCATTCCGAACTCTTTTATAATATTTATTCAAGAAATGGGACTTCTCATAAGATCTCTTCATGTCTCTATATTCCTATACTAATTGCACTCACCTTTAAACTTGAATTAATCTTAATTTTGTTAATGGCCACTAACTTTCAACTTTCAACGCCGATGACGCCGGTAATAAATTACGTGACACAACACAAAACTAATTTGAGGTTAGGTTAGGTTAGGCTGTACTGTGCCGTCCGTCGCGTCGTTTCGAACTATATTCCCCTCACTCACTGCCAGTGCTACCTAAGCAGAATAAGGAGATGGGTATAGAACACAGATATTTGAATTTAACAACTCTTTTTTCGTGGTTCGGGTGTCTATCAACGAACTATCACTTATACGAGTACGCGATTGATGCTTTGTCGCAGTTCAGCACACATATTCCATATCGCTCTATGTCATTCTAATTTCTAGTATCGTGAAAATTATTTCACTCGATTCACCTTGGATATTGGGGCTTCGAGTTTTTCCAAAAGACAATTAAAATTGAATGATCTTTGTTTGGACCTTCATTACGAAAGGCCCATTGCCCATTCGTAAATTTTCGGTACAATAATTTAATGCGTCTTAGCGTAAACATAATAAAACATTAAATTTATCATTTATTTCATATCTCAGAACTGAACCAAATTCAGAATAGATATCGCTAAAGTTATTTTAACTCACCAAAAATATTTTTTTGTTCCCGCAATTTGTTTTGAAACACTTTTATTCACATTAATTAATTACTGCTTATAAGTAATGAATTAACGTGATAAAATAAAAGACATAAGATAGACAGGTTAATAAAACAATCAGTTGAACGTTCAATATTGGTACATTTCCCGATGTCAATTGAATGTCCAGTTTTGTACGTCCAGAAGAAATACAGTGTCGGATGTTCGGATTCAAGTCTTCTTCTGGATGTCCGTATTCGGACATCAATATTAGTATCCAGAGATGTACGTCCAGTGGACGTCCAATCTGAACCCATGGACGTTTGGACCTAAAATGGGTAGAAAATGGACGTCCACTGGACATCTCGTGTTATATGGGGTTGTTCAACGTAGGGGAAAACTTTAAAATGCGACTTGAGGCTTGTATCAATCAGGATGGAAGACATTTCGAACAACTTCTGTAATGAGTTTTTTATTTGCTTTAATTCCTCTATTACTTGTTTTTTCATCTCAACCTCAAACATTATTATTTGGAATACACACATTTCGACATAAAATATGTATTATTTGGCAACTTCTACAATGCAAACAATGGAGATTTGGAATGCGAGAATAAGGACAATTTTTTAAAATTTAGTCTACTTTTATTGTCTTTATTCCTGCAATCCAAATCTCCATTTAAGTTGAAGGAGGCAAACTCTACATAATGATACAAACAATATTCCTTTACTACGCGGTTTTCGGGTGGGAATTCAGCAAAATTTTAAATAAATTCAAGGTATATTTGATTGGTGCGATGTTTGACAGGCAACTACACAAATAATGGAAATGTGTTTCGAAAAATTAATTCATAGTCTGCAAAATATCTCTGTGAAAGTAGTATTTTGGATCAATTGGTCAAAACCCAATCTATTTGTTTTAAATTCAAACTTGGAGAGCCTGTAAATGTTCCTATTGTAAAAAATACATTATGCTACTTGTAGAAATTTGATTATACCATAGCAATGCAATATTTCCACAAAACAAATAAATGAAAGAACTATGACGTACAAATTACCCCGAAATAGTAGTAAACATAAGGAAATTACTCATAACTTGACAACGCCGCAACCGATTTTGATTTTTGTTTCAGCAATAAAATGGCGAAAGATGTCGGAATGAATTTGTGAAGAAAAATACAGGGTGTTCTACTTGAAAAATTCTTATAAACGTCGTCTGAATCTTACAATTTTCAAAATGCAAATTTCAGCACCCTGTAAAGGATCATGTCGCAAAATTACTGGATTGGTGAACGTGATACCTTGCTACTACTGTTTTCCAAAAATGTTTTAAAAATTTGGATAAATGAATATTCCATGCCCAATTCAATATGACCCTTCAATAGTGGTAAAAATAGGTTTATCAATTATAACTTGGCAACGCCGCAATCGGTTTCAATTTTTGTACAGCGATGTAGAGGTAAACCTTGGCGGAATATATTCCGAAAAAAAATACAGGGTGTTCCATTTATAAAAACTCGTCGCTGAGCCGTCCCGCTTTTATAAATCACCCAGTAACGTTGAGAATAATTTGAAAATAAGCAACTTTTGTAACTGAAAAAGTTTTTCACTTAAAGCTTTTCTCTATATAGGTTATGGATTTCGAGATATCGAAGAATTACGCAGTAAATGGAAACACTGTATAGGTCCACCCATGTGTGGACAGTGGTTGTTCTTAACCAAGTTTTGATTACTGAAGCCATTTCAACCCCCGTAGAATTTTTTGTGAAGGGATTCATCCTCAAACAAACTGAAATAAAAAAAATACAATACTACCATGCTCAATCACAAGACTCGTTCACTTACGCCTCCGCACGTGAACAACTACATCATCACAAAGTCACAAGAACCCAGTTCTCAGCACACCTCTTTTCAATCCATTTTCAACAGGTTATATTATCATGTTAGGTAAACCAATCATGAAAATCTATCTTCAATTTAAAACCTATTGCAAAAATACTTAAGCCTTGCTTCTATAAAAATTATGTTTAACTGATGTAAATTTATATATAATAACTATTATATGGAAATTTTGGATGAATTCAATAAAAAATCAGATGACCTCAAATCATTTCATTAGACATAATAACGTGGACAAAGCTATATCGATCATCAGTTATTCATCTATCCATAAATAATACATAAATATGAAAACAATATAATTTCATTCATGAGAATATTTGTTGCTAAAAAAATGTAATTTATCATTTATTTCATATCTCAGAACTGAACCAAATTCAGAATAGATATCGCTAAAGTTATTTTAACTCACCAAAAATATTTTTTTGTTCCCGCAATTTGTTTTGAAACACTTTTATTCACATTAATTAATTACTGCTTATAAGTAATGAATTAACGTGATAAAATAAAAGACATAAGATAGACAGGTTAATAAAACAATCAGTTGAACGTTCAATATTGGTACATTTCCCGATGTCAATTGAATGTCCAGTTTTGTACGTCCAGAAGAAATACAGTGTCGGATGTTCGGATTCAAGTCTTCTTCTGGATGTCCGTATTCGGACATCAATATTAGTATCCAGAGATGTACGTCCAGTGGACGTCCAATCTGAACCCATGGACGTTTGGACCTAAAATGGGTAGAAAATGGACGTCCACTGGACATCTCGTGTTATATGGGGTTGTTCAACGTAGGGGAAAACTTTAAAATGCGACTTGAGGCTTGTATCAATCAGGATGGAAGACATTTCGAACAACTTCTGTAATGAGTTTTTTATTTGCTTTAATTCCTCTATTACTTGTTTTTTCATCTCAACCTCAAACATTATTATTTGGAATACACACATCTCGACATAAAATATGTATTATTTGGCAACTTCTACAATGCAAACAATGGAGATTTGGAATGCGAGAATAAGGACAATTTTTTAAAATTTAGTCTACTTTTATTGTCTTTATTCCTGCAATCCAAATCTCCATTTAAGTTGAAGGAGGCAAACTCTACATAATGATACAAACAATATTCCTTTACTACGCGGTTTTCGGGTGGGAATTCAGCAAAATTTTAAATAAATTCAAGGTATATTTGATTGGTGCGATGTTTGACAGGCAACTACACAAATAATGGAAATGTGTTTCGAAAAATTAATTCATAGTCTGCAAAATATCTCTGTGAAAGTAGTATTTTGGATCAATTGGTCAAAACCCAATCTATTTGTTTTAAATTCAAACTTGGAGAGCCTGTAAATGTTCCTATTGTAAAAAATACATTATGCTACTTGTAGAAATTTGATTATACCATAGCAATGCAATATTTCCACAAAACAAATAAATGAAAGAACTATGACGTACAAATTACCCCGAAATAGTAGTAAACATAAGGAAATTACTCATAACTTGACAACGCCGCAACCGATTTTGATTTTTGTTTCAGCAATAAAATGGCGAAAGATGTCGGAATGAATTTGTGAAGAAAAATACAGGGTGTTCTACTTGAAAAATTCTTATAAACGTCGTCTGAATCTTACAATTTTCAAAATGCAAATTTCAGCACCCTGTAAAGGATCATGTCGCAAAATTACTGGATTGGTGAACGTGATACCTTGCTACTACTGTTTTCCAAAAATGTTTTAAAAATTTGGATAAATGAATATTCCATGCCCAATTCAATATGACCCTTCAATAGTGGTAAAAATAGGTTTATCAATTATAACTTGGCAACGCCGCAATCGGTTTCAATTTTTGTACAGCGATGTAGAGGTAAACCTTGGCGGAATATATTCCGAAAAAAAATACAGGGTGTTCCATTTATAAAAACTCGTCGCTGAGCCGTCCCGCTTTTATAAATCACCCAGTAACGTTGAGAATAATTTGAAAATAAGCAACTTTTGTAACTGAAAAAGTTTTTCACTTAAAGCTTTTCTCTATATAGGTTATGGATTTCGAGATATCGAAGAATTACGCAGTAAATGGAAACACTGTATAGGTCCACCCATGTGTGGACAGTGGTTGTTCTTAACCAAGTTTTGATTACTGAAGCCATTTCAACCCCCGTAGAATTTTTTGTGAAGGGATTCATCCTCAAACAAACTGAAATAAAAAAAATACAATACTACCATGCTCAATCACAAGACTCGTTCACTTACGCCTCCGCACGTGAACAACTACATCATCACAAAGTCACAAGAACCCAGTTCTCAGCACACCTCTTTTCAATCCATTTTCAACAGGTTATATTATCATGTTAGGTAAACCAATCATGAAAATCTATCTTCAATTTAAAACCTATTGCAAAAATACTTAAGCCTTGCTTCTATAAAAATTATGTTTAACTGATGTAAATTTATATATAATAACTATTATATGGAAATTTTGGATGAATTCAATAAAAAATCAGATGACCTCAAATCATTTCATTAGACATAATAACGTGGACAAAGCTATATCGATCATCAGTTATTCATCTATCCATAAATAATACATAAATATGAAAACAATATAATTTCATTCATGAGAATATTTGTTGCTAAAAAAATGGCTTGAAAAAGTACTAATAATCCGGTTAACTGGTAGGTACTACAGTTATTCTTTTATAAGTACTTCGAACATTCTATTCAATATTAGTCCTGGTGCGAACAGAAAGAACCATTTAAACCAACTAGCAGAGGGAAACGCTTCTCCCCCAAAATACTACAATGATTTTTCATAACTATTTTATATTCGTTCCAATATAAATCATACAGAGTGTATAAAATGCACCAAATGGAAAATTTTAAATGATTGTGGAAGTGTTTAGCTGTGTTTACAAATGGAAATTTTATCAGGCACGCCTAGAAATAGTATATTATTCATTTCCAAAAAACTGTTCTTGTCTCTTCTACTCCAATTATATGGTAATGATACATCATGGGAAACTACTTTCGGAAGTAGTCTTCTGGTGGTATCAAATACATCTGTTCCTCCAACGCAAAGAAGTGCAGTACACTAAAAATGCACAATATTGTCAGAATATATCTATAAAGAAGGTACTCATTTAAAATGATTGCGAAGATGTTTTTTTATTAAGATTCAACTTATTTTTTCAATAGGTTCAAAAATATTCTAAAATAGTTGACAAATATGCAAATATTTCTTTCATCTATATGTGATTCCATACAGATACAGATGATATGAAAGCGTTACATAGTTATCACTCATTGCTTCTCATCCTTTGTGACTCTATTTATTCTTAAAATGAAACAATAATAATTGAAAATAGATGTCTCCTTCCAATAAATTTGAAAAAGAAAGGTTGGTACTCACAGCATCTTTGAAAAATTCCTCACTATTGCCAACTTCTCATTGAATGCTCTGATTTTCTCTTCAGAATTGAAAGGCAATTTGAAGGCAGGATATTTTCCAATGTTGCTACAATGGAACTTCTTTGAACCATCTGGATAAGAAATTTGACATTATGAGCAAGGAGTTACACCCTTCTGTTTACATTTATCTCTAGAGCTGGAAAAAAATGTACATAATATATTATATCTAGATAATACAACTGGATTTCCTTAGGGTAGATTCTTTTATTAGTACTTACCTTGATTCTTCAGCCATATACTTTTCCGATAAAGGAAAATATGTTCTTGAGCTTCTGATTGACACATTAAAAGTGCCATAACAAACTGCAGTAATGCATACTCAGCCAAAACCTATAAATCACGCAAAAATACAAAACCGTATCTTCGTTTCAGATTTCAGTTTTCCATGTCTTGATGAGCGCCATTTTGTGGACAGCGCCGACAGCGGTGTTCTTTCTTTGTTTCATGACTCATGAGCATGAAACATTGAATGACAACAGTGATAGTGACAGCATGCTTGCGTTGCCAACTCAAACATTGCTCAATATTGGTATTTATCCTCTAAAATGATATAAAAACAGAAAAATGTCAGTAGAAAAATTATTTCGAATAACCAATTCATTCTCTATAGGAAATTCCACAGTACGCATCTAATTATGTGGAAATTCGACTCAATTTTTCAACTAATGTGCCCCAATGGTTTTCTATCTCTCTTACATATAATTTCTGATTGGGTCGTGCCATCATTGGAAAAATGTCTCATAACTAGACATTGGTAACACTACTGGGGCAAATGTTTGGACGACGTGTGTGGAACGATAATAATGTTGATGCCACTGGCCCTGTACCGGCCGGATTATATGCAAACTATAACAATATTCCATACGATTGACCGACGTTTGGATGACGTACTAATTCATACTATTGGCACATTGCGGGATGGATAATAGGTAGACGATTACATTATACTATACTTTGCCGTTGCCGTCATTCAGCCGACTGATCAGACATTGGGCCAGAAGTCGGCTACAGATTCGATGTTTGCTGGATAGTCACGTGGTTACTGACACACATTTCGAGGTAGGTATTGAAAATAGTGATTTGGTGTACTGATTGCTACACCAAAGGTTCCAAATTGTGCAGTGCAAGTACCACCTATGAATTTCATCGAAACCAACTTATTAATATTTATTTATGATCGAAATAGAACTTCATTCTTGGTAAAGGATATTATTTTTCAACAAATGAACTGTTGATGGCTCAGTTATAAATCATGAGCCAAATCTGAGCTGTGTCTACTTTGATCGATACTTGAAAGGGACACATAACAAAAATGATGCACGATCTACTAATATTTCGTTAGCAACAAACTCGTTGAGCACTGCCAAAGGTTTTGAAAAATTACATCATTCAATCATTACCAGATTTGATGATAATGAAACAAAAATATTGACAAAAAAATTATTTATTCCAAATAAAAAAACAAATCCCTGCAACAAAAAAATTAAATTACCAACCAATAAATAAATACTGTATACATGTACTAATTAAAGTCAAATTGAAACTTTTTTTTCTTGGCATTGTGCAACAATATTCGTCAAACTTTTTTGCAGGCTCAATGGTGCAGAAGTGTCATTCATTGCATACTTTTTGAGACACATTATATATATATGAATATATCAACCAAAGCAAATTTTGTAGTATAAGAAATAATAACCAGTTTCTTCTTCAACCCTGGATCAGTGTCGTTTCCCCTCAAGACTTCGAAAATCATACAAATTTTTCCAGTATTTGGTCACTTTCTACATGTTACAGTACCTGTCAATCAATACATTTATCTATTATGGTACAATATTATCACTTGAACATCAAGATTCAACTAAAAATTTACTAAATTTCAGATTCAAATGAACTGAAACAAAAATTACCAGTTTCTTTAGGAAAATTAGGTACAATTTACAAAATACAAGCTATTCAGTTACGTAGTATTTTTTAGATAGAGAAATACTACGACAAATCCTTATATTTGGAATCTCTCAATAGGTGCAAAATAGAAAAAGTTACACTTTCAATATTGAGTTATGATCATACCTGATTCCTCAATATCATATAATTGATGTTAACATCACGAATAGACTTCGTTGCGAAGTTGCTCGATAAACAATATTCATAGATAGAAATTTTACACATTCTGTGATGATGGCATTGTACATGGTTATTTATGAATATCCTCAAATTATTATCACTACATATGCGCATTTTTGTCATCAAAGCAATGTCTCAAAATAACTATGTTTTGAACAAATATGCAATGTGTCAACTTGAGATTTGGCGAAACTGCCAAGTGATGTAACGTATTTGCTGGGTATTGATATATTTTTTACGATGCTATTTCTGCATTTGAAAATGTATATTTAAGTTGACCAGCTTGTATATTTTGAAGCAATTTTCAAAACATACTTGCGCAGTACAAGCATTGTAAAGAGCAAAGTAAAATCTCACATGACTAAATACCAATTAATAATTGAAAGAATACAATACAACTAAACTCATTTTTCTGTTATTTTATTAACAACATTTTATATTTTTCAGAACTGCATCAATGATATCGTCTGTATGGTATTCCAATGTCCCCATATTCTGCTTCAAATATGTAGGTATAGTGCAAGCCTTTGATTTTCTATAATATCAGTACTACTCCAATTGTTGTTGTTTAGTGATATTCACTTGTATTTCAAGTAATCGACCAAGTAGATAAAACTGTTATTTTCTTCCCAGAAAGTGAAACAACTACTTTTTCTCATTACAATTTGATGGACAAACAATGGCTGGCACAAACATACATTACACCGTTTTGGCTTTTAATGCGTCAGTCGATTCGTTCCTAGAATTCTGCAACCTCTTCTACAGGATTCTCCCAAGCTTCAATAATTCACAAATGGATGTCGCGTCGGTTTGCATTTTGGGATTGAGACCTGAATTAGTATGATGTTAGATGGCGACTGTTTGTTGTTTGTAAATTCAATATTCATAAATTTGTTTAATTCAAGTCCCAAATTGTGCATATTGATAATCATATTACATAATTAAATGATATGATGTAATTTCATACTATTCGAAATTATGAGGTTCATCGTTGTACAGGGTTATTCACTATAAATTACCCACCCCTTATCATCGTTATTATTGCAGACAGAAAAAAAAAGTTAAATGTAAAAGTGGTGTGCTTGACTAAATTTTGATAAAATGCTCTCAAAAATACAAAGGCATGCAGATTTCAGAGGATACAATATTATTTTTCAAATGGGACACCCTATGTATATTATTGAATTTTTGGAATGGTCTTTTTTTCCTGATAAAATTGTTTATGGTAATGTTCATGAACGCGGCTTAAGGACTTAAGAGTGATTTAAGAAAGTCATAAGTTGGCCAACATTCAATTCTTCGTGCAAATCAGTTCTGCGCATGTTCAATAGAAATCTTAACGAAGACGAAAAATGAAATGATCATTAGATAGAGGAAGATGGTAGAAAGAACCGCCTTCGTCATAAATTGCCAACTGGAAAAGTCGATCTTATTCGAATTATGCTGTGAATATCGCGAACTGGAAATGATTCTAATTATTTAAATAACTCATCGTTTAGTTCAGAATTAAGATACACTACCGAATTAAATGCTCGAATAACGACGAGTGCCGAGATAATAAATACACTTTCTGCGCTTGTGTCTATCTTTATGTTAAGTTGTGCATGAACACCCCACAAGTATTTTTAAGGCAATCTTAAGTTCAGTCTAAAGTTAAGGCTAAGTTATGTCGTACCTGAATTCACCAAAACCCACTTGGATTAGTTGTTTCTGTAAATACCTATCCTATGGAAGTTAATATTTTTCAAGTACGCTATGGAAATGACAACTATGTTATGTTTGTTTAGTGACACAGAATAATCAAAATGGTTTACAGTGAGGAAGAAAAAGTTCAAATATATACTAGTTAAATACAAATCAACAATAATAAACGTGCAGCTAAAAGAGCATATAGGGTATTGTATCCAAATCGTCCAACACAGTCAGAGAATACTTTCAAAAATATTTACCAAAAGGTGAATCATCCCTTTAGTTTCAGTAAAAAAAGCGTGTTATTCAAGAAACCCAGGAAGAACAGTTAGATATACTGCTTCATTTCGAAGGTAAGCCTATACATAATAATTCGCGAATAGAATTTTTTGAAACATTGCATTATTTTTTAGAAAATTCTACATGTATTATAAAGAATATAACAGATCAATTAGGTAAAAGTTATTCCAAACTCCAACGTTCCTTGAAAAAACACAACTACAAACCATATAAAATTTTACCCGTGCAAGTTTTATGAGAGGAAAAGGTTGGAACAGATGATCAAAACTTGAATGCAGATACCGATTATCTAACTAAAATATTATGGACTGATGAGTCATCTTTTTCCACGGTAGGAGTTTTCAATAGGAAAAATCGAAGGTCGTGGGAAAGAAAGGACAACAGAAAAAAATTGGTTAAACAAATAAAGAAATCAGGAAGAAAAACTGTTAGCGTTTGGTGCGGAATTTTTAGAAATAAAATTGTTGGCCCAATGTTTTATGATTATATATTGACAGGAGTTACCTATCAAGAAATACTTATCCTAGAAGTAGAAAATATTCGTATACAAAATTTTTCGGATGCCGAGCTTGCCAGTATGATTTGGATGCAAGATGGGGCAACCCCTCATAATGTCCTACCCGTTCAAGGACATTTGAATAATGTATTCCCAATATGGATAGGAAATAACGGAAGCATCAAATGGCCACCTAACAGTTCAGACTTGACCCCTATTGATTGATTTTTCTGGGGATTTCTGAAAGACATTGTTAATAACAATAATAACCATAATATTAAATTAATTAAAGACTCTATTCGACTTGAAATAATGAATCTGAATGTCAAGAATGAAGCAATTTCCGATGCACTTGTAAATATAAGAAGACATTCTCAATTATGCATTGAACATCTTTTATTACTCATATATTACTTAAATTATTTGTTGTTGAATAAATTTTTTGTTTTCAATTTTTCAATATTTGAACTTTTTCTTCCTTACCTCTAATAACTCAAAAACGTTATAAGATAGGGGTAACATATGGTATATTTTTGAAATAAGGAAAAGAGAACCATTCTAAAAGTTCAATAATATACAGGGTATCCCATCTGAAAAAATTAAAAAAAAATTTGTATCCCATGAAATCTGCACGCCACTAGGTTTTTGATAGCATTTTATCAAAATTTAGTCACAGGCACACAACTTTTACATTTAACTTTTTTTCGGTAGGCAATAATAACGATGGTAAGGGGTGTGTAATTTATAGTGAATAACCCTGTACCTAAAGAAGATTCGTTCAATTTTTGTTTTCTGATTCATCTTTAAAGGGAATTCTTGTTTCTAATTTTCAATTATTTTATGAGGTTCGGAATAGCGCAGTGAAAATCAAAAACTGTATAATTGTGACGTCAGTTGGCTTCCCTCTCCGCACTTCTACATAAAGATTCTCAATTTCTTGTACCTCTTCAATAAAAAAATTGCATTTAGTTGGTATTGTTGAGGCTCCGGTAGCTTTTGAATTCTGGTTTGGAAAATGGACTGTATATTAGATGAACGAGAAAAATTAAATTCTGAGTAATTATTAAAGAAATGACGGCTCTAAACGGCTTACCTCAAAATGGAGTTTTCTTTCGTGTGACAAGGTGCCCCCTGGTGATGACGAGGACGCTGCAGATGGCACGTTGTGGCGAATAGACACAAACATCAAAAATTGTAACAAATACAAACACCAGAAAGGTTTATATATGCGGTTATAGTGGGTGTTCACTCTAATCAGCGACGTACAAGTGTCCTATTATCAATGCACACACATTCGAAATCTAGCGGCGTAGGCGCCGTTTAGTGCAAATGAATCACGCAAAGTTATTTTAATTCACATCAATAAATAAATAAATATACAGACCAATTTGGATATCTAACAGGTATATAAAAAATACGTGATCATCACATAGTATTTGAATGTCAACTATACGGTGTAAAATAAACCCATATTTTGACCAATGAAATGACCAAATATTTTATTACTTTATGATTTAAAAACCCAACTGAACTAAGAAACAAATTAACAACTAAAAATTACAAAGGGAACAAGGAGACGCCATCAAGAGTTTAGCAAAAAATAGCATCTAAGAAGATGGCAAGCATTTATCTTTTCAACTAAGAATTACAATTAAGCTTGTTAACGCATGCGCACACAATATTTATAAGACTTTTCAAAATTTTAAGATAGAATTTTTACTCACGTGTGCACTGTTCCAAATTTTATCAATGTGAAAATGATGGTAGGTGATTCAAATTCCCTGTAACTAATCTTAAGTTTATATGTCACTGCTCTTCATTTTTTAGTTGAAGTTAAAAACAACTTCTCAATGAGGAATCGGAATGAAAAATTAAATTTCTCCAAAATTTGTTGAATTGTAGTTTCCAACACGCTGAATCGACCTGTAAAAGCGTTTTTTCGAAAAACGACGTTTTCCCGGTGAAAAGCTGTACTATAGTTCGTTTACGCACAACTTGTGACGTCACAAGTTGCCATTCATAAAAATTCATATTTTTTTTTGCGGGAAATTCACGTTGGTTGCACTGGTCGTGTAGAACTTCATGTCAATTTCAAAGTTTGTCTGCTGTCAAAAGTGTCAAAGAGGAAATGCTTTTTCAACGGGAATTGATTAACTTAATAAATTCATTGGTTTATTTCATATTTTTATAATAGTTTTTGTGTGTGATAGTGAATATTGTGAAACAAATCAATTCATCAGTTCTCAGTGTCTATATATGATGATTGAAGTAATAGATGACAAATTCGCACAAGATCAATCGGATATTTCCATAATAGACACTCTGGACTATTATTAAAGGAAACAAAAAATACTCATCAGGTGAGTTTCTCTATATATCTGTTGTTTAATTTCAAATTCAGGTAAGCTGAGCATTACATAAATAATAAATAATCCAATGCCAATTTACCTATAAATCCCGCCTCAAGATTTAGGCACTAGAGGTAGGTATGACAGAAAGATGATTTCAACTTATTGATTGAGAAATACCTAGCTGTTTATTAAAAGGAAAATATTTTCCTTCAATGACATTGTTTTACGTACGTCCTAAATAGGTACGAATACGTAGAGTTCAGACTTTGCAAATAAAAATGATAGAGAATGATATTTGAATAACTTTTTTAACTACTAAAACAAGTTAGGATTTCTCTTCCTTAATCAAAACTTAATGCATACCCCCAATCCCTCGTATCAAACAATAATATACAACATCCAGGATCTAAAATAATTTTTTTGCATGAAGATTTACCCGCTTCAAATTTGAAATTAAAATACGTCTTCCGACTTCCGACATGAGTTGCGCGTTACAGTCGTTGCTCTAGGTGCAGCTGCACTCTGCACTAGAAATGACAAAATTATTGTTATTGTTATGTTTGAGGCTGTGATCAAGCACAACGGTTTTATTCAAAGTCCTTGTTTTCGAATATACATTTTTGATGTTGTGAAAGTACAATACAAGTGGTTGAGGATATGAAGATTGTGAAGGTCAATCACCAGATACCTATTTTTTGTGAGTGGACGTTTCTAGAGCAGAGCGCCAAATGGATTAAATTCGTGTTCGCCTTGTTCAAGATATCAAACCATGTAAGTAGAATCAAAAGGCGTATTTCACCAGTTTCCAATATAAGCGAGCAATAACAAATATTATTCCCATTCCTAAAAGTTAGAGACCTATTGAATAACACCAGTGTGAAGTCAGCTGACAAAGCTGGCTGACAAAATTTCCGAACATTTCCGATTGACCAGTGGCGGCCGTGATTTGATTTTTGGTTGATAGTGAACAAAATAATCGTTGTTTAGCTGCTAGCTAATGCTGTGATGAGTAAAAACTAAAATATAAACAAAAACTGTTTCTCTTTCAAATATGGTAGGATACATTATATAGCAAAATATAGTATTGCGAACTGGTCCAGTGAAAAGGAAGCGGATAAAAAGTAAAAAAAAATATTTTGACTCATGTCCCATACAACTGTCTCAAGATGAAATATGCTGGTTTACATTACATTTCGCATCCGACTATCACGATGAAATATATAGAAGTAAATTATATTTCAAGTCTAGATACCTAGGTGTGATATCAAAATTATTCCTTGCGAATTGGTCTGGCTACTTCTACACTGAAAAAAGGGAATTTTGAAAATGAATGTTTTTGTCAAATTTCGCATTCGACTGCCACGATGAAATATGCTAGAATACATAACATTTTACGTCTAGAACCCTGTGATAGAAAAATAATTCCTTGCGAATTGGTCTGGCTACCTCTACACTGAAAAAAAAGATTTTTGAAAATTAATTTTTATGACCGATTTTGCATTCGACTGTCAAAATGAAATACACTAGGATACATTACATTTGACGTCTAGGACCATGTTACAGCAAAATAATTCCTTGCCAATTGGTCAACTGACTTCTACGCGGAAAAGCAGCTTTTTTCAAAAAAAAAATTATTTTGACTAATTTCGCATTCGACTGTCAAGATGAAACATGCTGGGATATATCAAATTCACCGTGTAGAACCCTGTGATAGGAAAATAATTCCTTGCGAATTGGTCTGGCTACCTCTACACTGAAAAAAAAGATTTTTGAAAATTAATTTTTATGACCAATTTTGCATTCTACTGTCAAGATGAAATACGCTAGGATATATTACATTTGACGTCTAGAACCCTGTTGTAGCAAAATAATTCCTTGCCAATTGGCCCACAGACTTCTACGCGGAAAAGCAGCTTTTTTCAAAAAAAAATATTTTGACTAATTTCGCATTCGACTGTCAAGATGAAATATGCTAGGATACATTACATTTGACGTCTAGAACCCTGTTATAGCAAAATAATTCCTTGCCAATTGGTCCACCGACTTCTACGCGGAAAAGCAGCTGTTTTCAAAAAAAAATATTTTGACTAATTTCGCATTCGATTGTCAAGATAAAATATGCTAGGATACATTACATTTGACGTCTAGAACCCTGTTATAGTAAAATAATTCCTTGCCAATTGGTCCACCGACTTCTACGCGGAAAAGCAGCTTTTTTCAAAAAAAAAAATTTTTGACTAATTTCGCATTCGACTGTCAAGATGAAATATGCTAGGATACATTACATTTGACGTCTAGAACCCTGTTATAGCAAAATAATTCCTTGCCAATTGGTCCACTGACTTCTACGCGGAAAAGCAGCTTCTTTCAAAAAAAATTATTTTGACTAATTTCGCATTCGACTGTCAAGATAAAATATGCTAGGATACATTACATTTGACGTCTAGAACCCTGTTATAGCAAAATAATTCCTTGCCAATTGGTCCACCGACTTCTACGCGGAAAAGCAGATTTTTCAAAAAAAAATATTTTAACTAATTTCACATTCGACTGTCAAGATGAAACATGCTGGGATATATTAAATTCACCGTGTAGAACCCTGTGATAGGAAAATAATTCCTTGCGAATTGGTCTGGCTACCTCTACACTGAAAAAAAAGATTTTTGAAAATTAATTTTTATGACCGATTTTGCATTCGACTGTCAAAATGAAATACACTAGGATACATTACATTTGACGTCTAGGACCATGTTACAGCAAAATAATTCCTTGCCAATTGGTCCACTGACTTCTACGCGGAAAAGCAGCTTTTTTCAAAAAAAATTATTTTGACTAATTTCGCATTCGACTGTCAAGATGAAACATGCTGGGATATATCAAATTCACCGTGTAGAACCCTGTGATAGGAAAATAATTCCATGCGAATTGGTCTGGCTACCTCTACACTGAAAAAAAAGATTTTTGAAAAATAATTTTTATGACCAATTTTGCATTCTACTGTCAAGATGAAATACGCTAGGATACATTACATTTGACGTCTAGAACCCTGTTGTAGCAAAATAATTCCTTGCCAATTGGTACACAGACTTCTACGCGGAAAAGCAGCTTTTTTCAAAAAAAAATATTTTGACTAATTTCGCATTCGACTGTCAAGATGAAACATGCTGGGATATATCAAATTCACCGTGTAGAACCCTGTGATAGGAAAATAATTCCTTGCGAATTGGTCTGGCTACCTCTACACTGAAAAAAAAGATTTTTGAAAATTAATTTTTATGACCAATTTTGCATTCTACTGTCAAGATGAAATACGCTAGGATATATTACATTTTACGTCTAGAACCCTGTTGTAGCAAAATAATTCCTTGCCAATTGGTCCACAGACTTCTATGCGGAAAAGCAGCTTTTTTCAAAAAAAAATATTTTGACTAATTTCGCATTCGACTGTCAAGATGAAATATGCTAGGATACATTACATTTGACGTCTAGAACCCTGTTATAGCAAAATAATTCCTTGCCAATTGGTCCACCGACTTCTACGCGGAAAAGCAGATTTTTCAAAAAAAAAATATTTTGACTAATTTCGCATTCGACTGTCAAGATAAAATATGCTAGGATACATTACATTTGACGTCTAGAACCATGTTATAGTAAAATAATTCCTTGCCAATTGGTCCACTGACTTCTACGCGGAAAAGCAGCTTTTTTCAAAAAAAATTATTTTGACTAATTTCGCATTCGACTGTCAAGATAAAATATGCTAGGATACATTACATTTGACGTCTAGAACCATGTTATAGTAAAATAATTCCTTGCCAATTGGTCCACTGACTTCTACGCGGAAAAGCAGCTTTTTTCAAAAAAAATTATTTTGACTAATTTCGCATTCGACTGTCAAGATAAAATATGCTAGGATACATTACATTTGACGTCTAGAACCCTGTTATAGTAAAATAATTCCTTGCCAATTGGTCCACCGACTTCTACGCGGAAAAGCAGCTTTTTTCAAAAAAAAATTTTTTTGACTAATTTCGCATTCGACTGTCAAGATGAAATATGCTAGGATACATTACATTTGACGTCTAGAACCCTGTTATAGCAAAATAATTCCTTGCCAATTGGTCCACCGACTTCTACGCGGAAAAGCAGATTTTTCAAAAAAAAATATTTTAACTAATTTCACATTCGACTGTCAAGATGAAACATGCTGGGATATATTAAATTCACCGTGTAGAACCCTGTGATAGGAAAATAATTCCTTGCGAATTGGTCTGGCTACCTCTACACTGAAAAAAAAGATTTTTGAAAATTAATTTTTATGACCGATTTTGCATTCGACTGTCAAAATGAAATACACTAGGATACATTACATTTGACGTCTAGGACCATGTTACAGCAAAATAATTCCTTGCCAATTGGTCCACTGACTTCTACGCGGAAAAGCAGCTTTTTTCAAAAAAAAATATTTTGACTAATTTCGCATTCGACTGTCAAGATGAAACATGCTGGGATATATCAAATTCACCGTGTAGAACCCTGTGATAGGAAAATAATTCCTTGCGAATTGGTCTGGCTACCTCTACACTGAAAAAAAAGATTTTTGAAAATTAATTTTTATGACCAATTTTGCATTCTACTGTCAAGATGAAATACGCTAGGATATATTACATTTGACGTCTAGAACCCTGTTGTAGCAAAATAATTCCTTGCCAATTGGCCCACAGACTTCTACGCGGAAAAGCAGCTTTTTTCAAAAAAAAATATTTTGACTAATTTCGCATTCGACTGTCAAGATGAAATATGCTAGGATACATTACATTTGACGTCTAGAACCCTGTTATAGCAAAATAATTCCTTGCCAATTGGTCCACCGACTTCTACGCGGAAAAGCAGCTGTTTTCAAAAAAAAATATTTTGACTAATTTCGCATTCGATTGTCAAGATAAAATATGCTAGGATACATTACATTTGACGTCTAGAACCCTGTTATAGTAAAATAATTCCTTGCCAATTGGTCCACCGACTTCTACGCGGAAAAGCAGCTTTTTTCAAAAAAAAATATTTTGACTAATTTCGCATTCGACTGTCAAGATGAAATATGCTAGGATACATTACATTTGACGTCTAGAACCCTGTTGTAGCAAAATAATTCCTTGCCAATTGGTCCACAGACTTCTACGCGGAAAAGCAGCTTTTTTCAAAAAAAAAATATTTTGACTAATTTCGCATTCGACTGTCAAGATGAAATATGCTAGGATACATTACATTTGTCGTCTAGAACCCTGTTATAGTAAAATAATTCCTTGCCAATTGGTCCACCGACTTCTACGCGGAAAAGCAGCTTTTTTCAAAAAAAAATTATTTTGACTAATTTCGCATTCGACTGTCAAGATGAAACATGCTGGGATATATCAAATTCACCGTGTAGAACCCTGTGATAGGAAAATAATTCCTTGCGAATTGGTCTGGCTACCTCTACACTGAAAAAAAAGATTTTTGAAAATTAATTTTTATGACCGATTTTGCATTCGACTGTCAAAATGAAATACACTAGGATACATTACATTTGACGTCTAGGACCATGTTACAGCAAAATAATTCCTTGCCAATTGGTCCACTGACTTCTACGCGGAAAAGCAGCTTTTTTTCAAAAAAAATTATTTTGACTAATTTCGCATTCGACTGTCAAGATGAAACATGCTGGGATATATCAAATTCACCGTGTAGAACCCTGTGATAGGAAAATAATTCCTTGCCAATTGGTCCACCGACTTCTACGCGGAAAAGCAGATTTTTCAAAAAAAAAAATTTTTGACTAATTTCGCATTCGACTGTCAAGATGAAACATGCTGGGATATATTAAATTCACCGTGTAGAACCCTGTGATAGGAAAATAATTCCTTGCGAATTGGTCTGGCCACCTCTACATTGAAAAATTTTTTTTTCTGAAAATAAATTTTTATGACCATTTTCGCATTCGACTGTCAAGATGAAATATACTAGGATACTCTACATTTGACGCCTAGAACCCTGTGATAGAAAAATAATTCCCTGCGAATTGGTCTGGCTACTTCTACACTGAAAAAAAAGATTTTTGAAAATTAATTTTTATGACCAATTTTGCATTCTACTGTCAAGATGAAATATGCTAGGATACATTACATTTGACGTCTAGAACCCTGTTATAGCAAAATAATTCCTTGCCAATTGGTCCACCGACTTCTACGCGGAAAAGCAGCTTTTTCAAAAAAAAAAAATATCGACGAAATCCGAAAAAATTTAGATGGTTGCAAAGAGAATTGAATTATCTTTTCAACGATGTGTCACTTGACCCCCGATGCCATTTGAAATTTTTGAAATGGTTTGTCTACCCGCCCCCTGCCCCTCATCTATCAATCAATTACAATGTAGGTATTTTATTTTAAAAAGTAGGATCCGTGATACCATTCAGAAGGATTTTCATTCCATGTTTGTACGTCAAACCGATCAGAAGTTGGGGCTAAAAAAAGCCGCACAGAGTATATATCAAGCGTCTAAAAAAAGATTATTTCTCCAGTTTCTCAAACATCAAAACAATGAAATTCAGTAAAGTTTTCTGTCAAACCTGCAAAAATGTACGCCACTCTTTCCTGGTGTTTCATATAAAGTATTGTTCTGAGGAACTCCACAACCAATTAAGCGATCATACGAGGTTATATCAATATACAAATTGCCGCTGAAAATTTGCATAGGCATAAATTACACGCCATTATTTAACGCTCCTTGTATAAACTGGTGGCAGTCCACGTGGAGATGCCGACAAAGCGACAAAAGATATGCCGACACTAATGGAATTTCAGTTTTTCTGCTGTCTCAACTGACTTCCTATAAACGAATATGAAGTTTAGACTCATTCGGCTAATGCTTTGATTTTTATTGGGTGATAAAAAAGAGGAATATGAATGCCGACAGTTCACGTGTACTCGATACATTACATAAAATTCGCACTAGTCGGCATTCTTTGAAATTGATGCAAAACTAAAAATGTAATTATATGGTAAATAGAAACAGGGACGGACGGACTTTTTTTAATTTTATGAATTATACTTTCAGTGTCGACTACCTATATGTGCTTATGGAAAATATCAGTGGCACATCTAACGTCCACTGAAACAACATATTTATTCAACATATTCTGACTCAAAATTTTGTTGGTGTTAGCTCTGAATAAATGAATCGTATTATGCAATAGTAAGTAGAATACAGAAAGATATAATAATGTCTACGAACATGCTTATGTTAAAATCGGGTACAACCAATTTTAACCCGACTGTCCCGCATCGGGGGAAAAACACCATATCGCTTCGCCCGTCAGTGACTCTCCTCAGAAGCATTCCTCCACCCCTCTGTTCTTCTGCTGAGGCGTGAAGTACAAAAAACGCAAAAAGTTGTTATTAATCATTTTCCAATTCCGCTTCGCTGAAGAAACAACTATTTAAATTTATAACTATTGGTATCACATTTACAAAAGGTTACTCCAATGCTGTCCAATTTCAGCTTCACTCTCCCGTATTAATTTGACTAGGTATACCCGACTGACTGAATTTTGGTTCACAAACGTTTCCATTAAACTCCATATTTTCCCAATTGGGTTAAATTCAAAATAATATTCAAATTCAAACAGCATATATTATGTTCATGCTCTCAGCAACAAAATATTATTTTCTTGAAACCTTGCTCTTTTGTTAGTGATAATAAGTCTATTTTTCTACGGGGATTTGGACATTTTTATGATTTAGAAAAAAGATTATATCCTAAATAAATATATTCCTAAATACAACTCTGTTGAAACTCGGCATGAGCCAGTGTTCCTCAGATGTTCTAATATAATAGTCCGGGATACGATTTAACAATTTGAGGGGCCTAGTTTCAAAGTGTACAATCTCCAGTTTGAACAAATTTCTAGAAAACAGGAAAAACCTCGCAATTGAAGGTGGTGCATTCTTCTCGGAATTTGAATATTATATTATAAGTTATCATTATCTATAGATGATTCATGAAGTTCTAGAAAAAGAAATGTATTTTTTTTCCAAAAATATTTATAAAAAGTTTATGGAAATTAAACTTCTTGGAATTTTTCAATGGAGATTTGGAACTAGGCCTCTCATTTGACGATGATGAGGGAGCGATTGGCTTCAATGGACGAGTTCAGCCACATATTGCCAACCTTGTAAATGGCCAAAAATAATCTACCACTGGAAACAAATTTTTTTTCGCATGCTATCTATGCCTTTCGGTACGCTGATTCATTTTACAATTCTCGGAATGTCCCCGCTTTCAAATTCATAGCCATTTGATAGAAAATCGAGATAGTGATTTTGAGGTTAGTCTGACTCAGTTTTTCATGTTTTGTGACAGTAATATTTCAAATTTCATGTTACTCCCATGAAATACTTTTGTACTGGTTCAATAATAATAAATGAAAACTCTAATCCTATTCCATATTCAGCACTGCCAGATTTACCTGAAGTAGTAGGTAGTTAAAGTAATAATAGATGTAGCTGAGAATGATAATCTAGATCCAACTTTTTCCCATGAAGAAGTTACTGTTAGAACATGACTATGGCCAGACTCCAAAGAATCGCTTCGAAGTGTTAACTCTAACTGTGAACCGACTTCAACTATAGCAAACAAATCTTGTTTTGAAAATTTATTAAAAGAAGAATACTATTTCAAGTTTTTTACAGGAGTGAAAATTCTACATTATCGGTTTTTGGATCCATTGGTGATGAACCACTCTAAATGTAAATTCAAAGACTATCAAAGAAGTAAGAAGCAACTGAGCTTAAGCTCTCGTCAGTACGGTAAAATCAAGTTAAGTTCGAAACACGTGTGTTTACGGTTGCACAAAAATTTGAGGGCTATACCCAATAACTTTTCTATTTATATTTTTATATATTGCCCCTCGATAAATGTTGTGCAACCGTAGACTCATGTTTCGAGCTTAAGCTCTCTTCAGTACGATAAAATCAAGTGCGAAGATCTACAACACTTGAATGTAAAAATAGAAACAAAGGAAGTCAACAAAAGGAAGCCAACCACACATTTGTGGCATCGGTTAGATATAATATATATATATATATATATATATATATATATATATATATATATATATATATATATATATATATATATATATATATATATATATATATATATATATATACTGTAGCTTGGTACAAGAAATGACTAAGTCAAAAATTGTAACTTTCCAGGAGCGGCAATTTCATGCGCTCGAGTACATAATTGTTTTATAAGTGCTCTTATTTACGTATTTATTGGGAAAAAAATTGCATCCTTCTTGTGTTTCAACTTGACACTTTTTACATCGAAAACTTCATGTTCTTATGATAAATTTTGGGCAAAAATCTCAAAACTGGCGAAAAGTGACTTGGTCACTTCTTGTACCAAGCCACAGCAAGGGCGGTCCCAGGGAGGGGGTCAAGGGGGTCATGACCCCCCCCCCCAAAATCGTAAATATGTATGGCTTATACAGTATGGGGACTTGTAATTGGTTCCATCAGAAAACTTAAAGCCCATAACGGCGACCCCCCCCCAAAATTTGAGGCTAGGACCGCCGTTGAGCCACATAATATATATATATATATATATATATATATATATATATATATATATATATATATATATATATATATATATATACATATATTTCCCGATTCCTTAGTCAGAGAAACGAAATATTAAAGTATGTTTATGCTTGGATGATGAACTCAGATTTTCCAAACACATGAGCTACCTTTGTCAGATCTCGTATAAGGTACATGAAATCCATGCTTGCTTTGTTAGAATGTAAAAGCTACTATTGAAAATATATTATTTCATCAGATTATCGCCTATTTATTTCCTCGTCTCCCCGACTATGAAATAATTCTTGGAATGTCATTGGATGGTTTTGCTTTTAACAAGAGCGAACTCATAACGTTACATTCAATCACAGAGCGGTTTTGTTCGGTATTGACCAATAGGCGCACGATCAACACAGAATGTATGGAGTACACATGGACTACGCGCGGTTCGTTTGTGTTTTTATTATCATCCAAAAAAAATCAAAGAGTATGCCGAATTAGTCTTAGGACTGTATACATTTTCGCATGCGCAGTTTTTTGTATCAGGGAATCGGTATTATTCCGTTTATGTAAATAAAATTGCAGATCAGACCGTTTGAGATATTTTAGCAGTCAAAAGTGTTTTATAGCTGTGCTTCAAAACCGAATTAAGATTACAAAGGGTGAGCTGTATCAGTTTGATACTTTGATATGAATAAAATCGACAGAGTCGTTTCAGTTCGACAAATTATCATTTTCAGTAAGGATAAAACATATTTTTCATTATTCGATATTTTTCGATATTCACGCATAACCTAGATTCTTAAAAACGTTTTAATAATGGTGGGCGTCAATAAGAATCTCGCGATTTTGAAGAGAATCGCGAAACTTATATTGGACTTCGACGACAATTGCACTTTTCTTTCAATTTTTACTTTGAAACCAGATCATCCCATGTTTGTTCATGTTTCTGAAAATATTCGAATGAAAAGTTTGAAATTCCCCAGTCAAGTGTACCGACACATTGTTAGAAATAAATCAGATTTTGAACAAATACTCGCTTCGATTGCACGTGGAGATGTATGCGCGAATGAAAATAAAAATAGGGTATTAGAAGCTATCAATAAAATCGATTTGCAATGTGTGGAACTAAAAAGTCTAAAATCTTACAGATCTAAAGATTCTCGGTGTGCAGATATCTGCCAGAGCCTAGGAATTAAAGCATCGGAGGTGAACAACAGAAAGAGGGTTTACTATTATTTTACGAAATATTATGGTAAAAGTAACGGCGGTAACAATGAACCTATTGAAGTTACTAGTACTAGTATGGAGTATGTAGAACTCGATAACTCCTTGATGGACATTTCAGCATCCAATCAAAACGCGGTGTGTTCGACTCCTGTCAATACCGACTGTAGGTATTCCTCCGAAAAGGGCTGGCTTTGAAATGAGCACTATCGGAAAAATAAATTATGAAGAAATTTTTTCTCCGTCGCTTCCAGTGGCATCCGTATGTGAATTGGACGAGAAATCCTCAGTTTCTGGTGATTTCGTTTGCACCGTTGCGCCTATAACTTATGGAGAATGCGAGATAACGCCTGAGAGTTTCGATATACCTAAATGTTTTACGGATTTATCAGGAAAAAGTGATAGCGCTATTATTCCATTGAACTCACATCACATTGAGAATTTTCCAACTCTTTCATTCAAGCAATGTACTATTCTAGAAGGTACGTTTCGGATCGGAGCTGATGTCATGAATTATGTAGTAATAATCGTTTGGTTAGCAAATTTTATCCGTCCTATTTTCGAAACAGAATTGGTAAGTTTATTAATAATGTTTGTACCATTGTTATAAAATATCCAAAATATTTAAAAAATGGAACCATTAAAATCACGGCTATTTGTAAAAATAATGATTATAAATGTAAAAAGTTCATGATAATAGTGAAAGGCCAAGATGTTGAAGTGTTTTCAAATTCGGTTAATTTTTGTCATCCTAATAAAATTACATCTTGTGTAAAAGGTATTGAACGTGCGCTAGTGAAGAGTAAAGTGTTACACAAGAAGCCGTCAGAGTACAAAAGAAAATCTATTTTGGATGCAAAAAATGAAATTTTGAGTTCCGGTAATTTGCAAGCTATTAAATCAGATTGTGTGGTTAGAAAAATCAAAGCGGAATCGGAGTCTCACTGGGATAGAGATAAAAATGACATGTTGGATCTTTTTAAAATGCAGGAGGATCATGACGAATATTTGAGAGAAGTTTCGTTGCCCTTCAATGTCAAAATTTTCAGTAGCGAACAATTGCAAGTTCTCAATAAAAGCAGCAAAGGCGATATAAATAGTTTACCCATCATATTTTTTGACGCTACTGGCAGTATAGTTAGAAAGCCAACTAAAAAGTCCAAAAGAGTGTATGTATACTGTGCAGTTTTGCCAATTTCTACCGGTCGCATTTTCCCCATTTTCGAAATGGTTTCGGGCACTCATGATACAAAAACTATTGTAAAAATTTTTCAAGATTTCAGAACTTTTTGTGAGGAACATAATCAATGGCCTGCGTTTAAAACGGTAGTCACAGATTTTAGCTTCGCAAATATTCACGCAATCGTCAAAGCATGTAATGGAATGCAGTTGTTGGAGTATTTGGAATTAACTTTCAATATTGCGTCCGAGAAAACTGAACTTTCAAAGGAACTCATAACAGTCCATTTATGTTGCGCTCATCTTATCAAAAATTTCAGTAAAGATATTAATGCGTCCTTTTCGGATCACAATGTAAGAGGTTTTTATAAAGACATAATGGCATGTGCGGTAAATATGGAAAATTTAAACGAAATTGACGACTGGTTTCAAAGCATTACTATATTGTTATTGAGCCCAGTATTCAATGACAGTGTTAAAATTGTTTTAAATAAATTACTACTCATAAGAGAGAAACATGATTTGGAAGTTATAAGAAAATTACAAGAAACAGACCCCAAAACTGTTGATAATGACAAACAGAAGGCATGCGAAAAATCGGAGGGGTTACACAAATCGAGCAAATTTTATATTCATTTCGAGGCATTATTCCAGAAAATTGATGAAACCCATAAACTTACTTCGTCTAAAAAGATTATTACCAGTGACTATAACAGTTCTAAATTATTCGATATGATTTTATACAAATATATGCCATTTTGTTCTCTTTGGACAGGAATACTTTTAAGAAAGAGGGGTGCTGAGCGTCATGTTAGTAACACCTATATTGAAAACTATTTTGGTCATTTGAAAAAAAATATTTTGAACAGCAGTACAAATATTAAGTGTTCCCGATATTTACGGAAAAGTCGAGAAAACGTTCTAGCTTTACACAAAGAATTCATGTTTAATATTCCTAAATCGCGCTTAACGAAACAGATTAAAAGGAAAATTGATCCTTCGGATGAGCATGTCGCACAAGAATCATGGAATAAAAAGAAGAAAGCTGCTCCAAGCACACATTTCTCGGGAAATTATTTGAAAAAATTTAATTCTAAAAATAAAGATGAAAATAAAACAACTGAAGGGCAAAAATTAAGTGTTAAAGCTGTTGTCAAAAACAAAAAAGGGTTAGAATTAGATTTAAATGAATTAGATTACATTGAAATAGAGGATGAGACGGTAAGAGAAAAATGTATTTATTGCGGTTACGGTCGTCTTGATACAACTGTCGACTGGGTATCATGTGACGTTTGTAAACGGTGGATACACACAAGTTGTGACCCTTCATACGGAGATAAAACCTATACCGGTTCATTCTTATGCGATGATTGTTCATCGGCGGCGAACAAAGACGTAAATACAGTTGAATCGTATGAATGTCTATATTGCGGTCTGGGTGATCTAGAAACTACTGTTCTATGGGTAGAATGTGATAGTTGTGGTGGGTGGGTCCATCAAAACTGTGATACAAAAAATAAAACCTACAGTGGCGATTTTTTTTGTGAGAGATGTACCAATGGTTCGAAATATTTGAAAATCAAATGTGTGGAATACTTGCGGAAGTTAGATGAAGAAAGCTCGCGAAGAAGCGTCATTGAGAAAATTACTAGGGATCAAAGAGAGTCTTCCGTGTGGTTTAGGGAAAGGAGGAAAAGATTAACAGCATCAAATTTTGGTGTCATTTGCAAAGCGCGGAATTCCAAATTAAATTTGAGCAAATCTCTTATTTCGTCAAAAATAGTAACGACTGAGGCCATGAAATATGGAATTGACTCAGAGAAATTGGCGCTCGATGCATTCCTCAGCGAAAATCAGTATGATTACAAAAATTGCGGTCTAGTCATTCATAAAGATTATTCATTTTTAGCAGGATCTCCAGACGGGTTATTGGGCAAAGACGGTATAATAGAGGTAAAATGTCCATTCAAAGTTCGAAACTGCAATCGACTTGAAACTCTCGAGACACTAGAATATATCGGTAAAGACGGGAAACTGAGAATAAATTCTAACTACTATTTTCAGGTTCAGGGATTATTAGAATTAACGAATAGACCTTGGTGCGAGTTCGTTATATATAATTTGAAAAAAGTACAATCGACTGAATTAATATCAAGAAGGAAATATTTTTTCAAAAATACAATGTTACCCAAGTTAAAAGAATTTTTTTACTTTTATTATGTTCCAACTATATTAGGACTAGAAAATATTGAAGATGATGCGCGTAGGTGGAGACCAATCAAGGAATTAATGTTTCTCTCCAACGGGCTGGTAAATGACAGCAATTATTACAAGATAAATGATAGGGACTATATTGTAGCATATTTAAAAAATTTCGATTGTTTTAATCACCTTTATTCAAAGGAATTTGGTTCTCTCAATAATAAAGAATGGCTAACAAATTTTGTGATAGACATAGCACTGAATTTATTGAATGTTAATGATAAATATCAGATTATTCAAGAAGTAGTAGGTACTAATATTTTTGTTCTTTCCAACACTAATGAAATTTTCATAGATAGTATTACCTTTAGAAAAAAGCACCTCGCGTTTCCTATTTTAATTAACAAAAATCACCATTGCCTCATTATTGTAGATTTTGAAAATTCAACTTTTTCGATTTTGGACCCCAACGATTTGGAGAAACCAGAACATTATTTAAATATTTTTTGTAGATTCGTTAATTTATATAATATTCAGAAACATGACAAACTGATGTGCAATAATCTTTCAACTTTAGTTTTATAGTCACACGAAACAAAGAGATGGTTATAATTGCGATGTATTCTGTATAAAATTTTTCGAATGTATTGTAAAAAATATCGATATGACGAATATAACAGATATAGATGGTTATAGAAATGAAATCAAATCATTAATTCTTACTAAATCGGATAATATGCGGGATTTATGTTTAATTTGTTCACGACCTCTGGGCCAGCTCGAAGCTTCCCATTGCGCGTTCTGTTCCAGGTTCGTACATATTACATGTCTTTCTCTCAGAGGAAACGCTTTTATAAATGATGAAATTTGTAATTTGTGCATTCAGTATTAGTTGAGTATGAATACAATATTTTGAAATGAAATAAAGGTATATAAACGTGTTAAAATTTTTAATGAATTAGCCAGGGCAGGTTGCTAAATTGTTTATATGTGAGGTTCGGGTAAGGTCGGAGGCCTTTTGCCTCAGAGATTGGTTAATTTAAATATGTTGAGAGGAATTAGGTCGTTATTTTACGAGAGAAGTGCGGTAACGGAGCCCTTTATTGTACAATCTGATTTTACAAAAAATCTTTACAATAATTTTCTAGACCAATATGCGCAAAAAGGTCATGGGGATGCGCAAATTGCGCAAAACATTATAATGGACATGACAATAGGTAATGAAAGTGTGAAAAGCGTAGCGCCAATTGCGGACACAGTACAACCTACGGACCAACCTCTACGTCGGACAGCAGACTGGACAGCGGGATCCATCAATGTCTAAGATGTTCACCAAGCCAACCTGGGGAATAAGAGGAACTCGAGAATCGGGAATGGCAACTTGGTTAGTTACGCCGAAATGGATATTGGGTTATACTGCTTCCGTGGATTATCAAGTGTGTTTTATAGGTGATATAATCGAGAAGACATGAAAGATTGTTCGAGGTCAGCTTGCGCTTATCTGCGCAAGTAATATCCCTATGTAAAACAGGTGGAACGTGCATTAACCCGCGGCACACAACTAAATGACTCTGCAGCCAAAATAGAACCATATAAAGCGCAAATCGTAACCACGAATGTCAAAATTCACCCCCTCCCTCTGCGTTTACATCCCACCACCTCTCACATGTTATCTTTCTCTCCCTGCGATAGTGCGTTAACCTTGGCTCAGTGAAGGCAAGTGGAGATTGGACCCTAGGGGTGTCGTTGTTATAGTTTTTCAAGTTACCTTTAGACTGCAGTTTTTGACCTCTTGGGGGTACTTACCATTCCAAAGTCATCTATCTCTCTCGGAAATCTATAACTTCTTGATTCCCTAGGTATAAGGTAGCCATGAGTCAAAACTAAGCAAAAGCCCATCTTGATAGTGAAAGTCGTCTAAAAGTCGTAGCTAGCCAGCGAAGGTAGGGTATGGAGTTCTCCCAATGAGATTAATTTCGGTGATCTGGGCCCCCTCGATGACAGGAGGATGTTTCTCTAGGGGGGGATAAAAAGAAACTGAACAACATACTTACGTAGAAAACTAGCGAATTAGAAATCCTCTTTCCTAGTATAACTATAGGCGATCAAAGCTATAAAACTTTTCACATATTTTAGGTATTAGGAAATAGTTATCCCCTGTGTAAGGCCCTTCAGGCCCTTCAGGCTGAGCTGAAGGCGGCGAAGAATTTATTCTACTGCCGAGGAAACAGGGTGATTCGGAGAGTGGAAGTTAGTGAAATAAGTCGCTTCCATTCTCCATAAGCCATTCTACTCAAAGGTTGAATAAAAGTTTAATTTTGGGAAAAAGAGATGAGATTAAAACATGAACATTACATTTTATTGATCATTATAATTTTTCTGCGGTAAAAATGATGAAATAATATGGAAGTAGACCAATTTTTTTTTTTAGTTTCAGCGATTGTCGTTGGCCAGATTGGTAGAAAATTTGTAATCGCACCCTCAAATTGTTTCGTTTTATCCATATACCGCGTACCTATATTGATATACGCAAACCAAATTATGTTTCAGAATATCACCCCGACAGTCGAATGCGAAATTAGTCAAAATAATTTTTTTTTGAAAAATCTGCTTTTCCGCGTAGAAGTCGGTGGACCAATTGGCAAGGAATTATTTTGCTATAACAGGGTTCTAGACGTCAAATGTAATGTATCCTAGCATATTTCATCTTGACAGTCGAATGCGAAATTAGTCAAAATATTTTTTTTTTGAAAAATCTGCTTTTCCGCGTAGAAGTCTGTGGACCAATTGGCAAGGAATTATTTTGCTACAACAGGGTTCTAGACGTCAAATGTAATATATCCTAGCGTATTTCATCTTGACAGTAGAATGCAAAATTGGTCATAAAAATTAATTTTCAAAAATCTTTTTTTTCAGTGTAGAGGTAGCCAGACCAATTCGCAAGGAATTATTTTCCTATCACAGGGTTCTACACGGTGAATTTGATATATCCCAGCATGTTTCATCTTGACAGTCGAATGCGAAATTAGTCAAAATAATTTTTTTTTGAAAAAAGCTGCTTTTCCGCGTAGAAGTCGGTGGACCAATTGGCAAGGAATTATTTTGCTATAACAGGGTTCTAGACGTCAAATGTAATGTATCCTAGCATATTTTATCTTGACAGTCGAATGCGAAATTAGTCAAAATATTTTTTTTTTGAAAAATCTGCTTTTCCGCGTAGAAGTCGGTGGACCAATTGGCAAGGAATTATTTTGCTATAACAGGGTTCTAGACGTCAAATGTAATGTATCCTAGCATATTTCATCTTGACAGTCGAATGCGAAATTAGTCAAAAAAATTTTTTTTTGAAAAAAGCTGCTTTTCCGCGTAGAAGTCGGTGGACCAATTGGCAAGGAATTATTTTACTATAACAGGGTTCTAGACGTCAAATGTAATGTATCCTAGCATATTTTATCTTGACAGTCGAATGCGAAATTAGTCAAAATATTTTTTTTTTGAAAAATCTGCTTTTCCGCGTAGAAGTCGGTGGACCAATTGGCAAGGAATTATTTTGCTATAACAGGGTTCTAGACGTCAAATGTAATGTATCCTAGCATATTTCATCTTGACAGTCGAATGCGAAATTAGTCAAAATAATTTTTTTTGAAAAAAGCTGCTTTTCCGCGTAGAAGTCGGTGGACCAATTGGCAAGGAATTATTTTACTATAACAGGGTTCTAGACGTCAAATGTAATGTATCCTAGCATATTTTATCTTGACAGTCGAATGCGAAATTAGTCAAAATATTTTTTTTTTGAAAAATCTGCTTTTCCGCGTAGAAGTCTGTGGACCAATTGGCAAGGAATTATTTTGCTACAACAGGGTTCTAGACGTCAAATGTAATATATCCTAGCGTATTTCATCTTGACAGTAGAATGCAAAATTGGTCATAAAAATTAATTTTCAAAAATCTTTTTTTTCAGTGTAGAGGTAGCCAGACCAATTCGCAAGGAATTATTTTCCTATCACAGGGTTCTACACGGTGAATTTGATATATCCCAGCATGTTTCATCTTGACAGTCGAATGCGAAATTAGTCAAAATAATTTTTTTTTGAAAAAAGCTGCTTTTCCGCGTAGAAGTCAGTGGACCAATTGGCAAGGAATTATTTTGCTGTAACATGGTCCTAGACGTCAAATGTAATGTATCCTAGTGTATTTCATTTTGACAGTCGAATGCAAAATCGGTCATAAAAATTAATTTTCAAAAATCTTTTTTTTCAGTGTAGAGGTAGCCAGACCAATTCGCAAGGAATTATTTTCCTATCACAGGGTTCTACACGGTGAATTTAATATATCCCAGCATGTTTCATCTTGACAGTCGAATGTGAAATTAGTTCAAATATTTTTTTTTTGAAAAATCTGCTTTTCCGCGTAGAAGTCGGTGGACCAATTGGCAAGGAATTATTTTGCTATAACAGGGTTCTAGACGTCAAATGTAATGTATCCTAGCATATTTTATCTTGACAGTCGAATGCGAAATTAGTCAAAATAATTTTTTTTGAAAAAAGCTGCTTTTCCGCGTAGAAGTCAGTGGACCAATTGGCAAGGAATTATTTTACTATAACAGGGTTCTAGACGTCAAATGTAATGTATCCTAGCATATTTCAACTTGACAGTCGAATGCGAAATTAGTCAAAATAATTTTTTTTTGAAAAATCTGCTTTTCCGCGTAGAAGTCGGTGGACCAATTGGCAAGGAATTATTTTGCTATAACAGGGTTCTAGACGTCAAATGTAATGTATCCTAGCATATTTCATCTTGACAGTCGAATGCGAAATTAGTCAAAAAATTTTTTTTTTGAAAAAAGCTGCTTTTCCGCGTAGAAGTCGGTGGACCAATTGGCAAGGAATTATTTTACTATAACAGGGTTCTAGACGTCAAATGTAATGTATCCTAGCATATTTCATCTTGACAGTCGAATGCGAAATTAGTCAAAATAATTTTTTTTGAAAAAAGCTGCTTTTCCGCGTAGAAGTCTGTGGACCAATTGGCAAGGAATTATTTTGCTACAACAGGGTTCTAGACGTCAAATGTAATGTATCCTAGCGAATTTCATCTTGACAGTAGAATGCAAAATTGGTCATAAAAATTAATTTTCAAAAATCTTTTTTCTCAGTGTAGAGGTAGCCAGACCAATTCGCAAGGAATTATTTTCCTATCACAGGGTTCTACACGGTGAATTTGATATATCCCAGCATGTTTCATCTTGACAGTCGAATGCAAAATTAATCAAAATAATTTTTTTTGAAAAAAGCTGCTTTTCCGCGTAGAAGTCAGTGGACCAATTGGCAAGGAATTATTTTGCTGTAACATGGTCCTAGACGTCAAATGTAATGTATCCTAGTATATTTCATTTTGACAGTCGAATGCAAAATCGGTCATAAAAATTAATTTTCAAAAATCTTTTTTTTCAGTGTAGAGGTAGCCAGACCAATTAGCAAGGAATTATTTTCCTATCACAGGGTTCTACACGGTGAATTTAATATATCCCAGCATGTTTCATCTTGACAGTCGAATGTGAAATTAGTTAAAATATTTTTTTTTTGAAAAATCTGCTTTTCCGCGTAGAAGTCGGTGGACCAATTGGCAAGGAATTATTTTGCTATAACAGGGTTCTAGACGTCAAATGTAATGTATCCTAGCATATTTTATCTTGACAGTCGAATGCGAAATTAGTCAAAATATTTTTTTTTTGAAAAAAGCTGCTTTTCCGCGTAGAAGTCGGTGGACCAATTGGCAAGGAATTATTTTACTATAACAGGGTTCTAGACGTCAAATGTAATGTATCCTAGCATATTTTATCTTGACAGTCGAATGCGAAATTAGTCAAAATATTTTTTTTTTGAAAAATCTGCTTTTCCGCGTAGAAGTCGGTGGACCAATTGGCAAGGAATTATTTTGCTATAACAGGGTTCTAGACGTCAAATGTAATGTATCCTAGCATATTTCATCTTGACAGTCGAATGCGAAATTAGTCAAAATAATTTTTTTTGAAAAAAGCTGCTTTTCCGCGTAGAAGTCGGTGGACCAATTGGCAAGGAATTATTTTACTATAACAGGGTTCTAGACGTCAAATGTAATGTATCCTAGCATATTTTATCTTGACAGTCGAATGCGAAATTAGTCAAAATATTTTTTTTTTGAAAAATCTGCTTTTCCGCGTAGAAGTCTGTGGACCAATTGGCAAGGAATTATTTTGCTACAACAGGGTTCTAGACGTCAAATGTAATATATCCTAGCGTATTTCATCTTGACAGTAGAATGCAAAATTGGTCATAAAAATTAATTTTCAAAAATCTTTTTTTTCAGTGTAGAGGTAGCCAGACCAATTCGCAAGGAATTATTTTCCTATCACAGGGTTCTACACGGTGAATTTGATATATCCCAGCATGTTTCATCTTGACAGTCGAATGCGAAATTAGTCAAAATAATTTTTTTTTGAAAAAAGCTGCTTTTCCGCGTAGAAGTCAGTGGACCAATTGGCAAGGAATTATTTTGCTGTAACATGGTCCTAGACGTCAAATGTAATGTATCCTAGTGTATTTCATTTTGACAGTCGAATGCAAAATCGGTCATAAAAATTAATTTTCAAAAATCTTTTTTTTCAGTGTAGAGGTAGCCAGACCAATTCGCAAGGAATTATTTTCCTATCACAGGGTTCTACACGGTGAATTTAATATATCCCAGCATGTTTCATCTTGACAGTCGAATGTGAAATTAGTTCAAATATTTTTTTTTTGAAAAATCTGCTTTTCCGCGTAGAAGTCGGTGGACCAATTGGCAAGGAATTATTTTGCTATAACAGGGTTCTAGACGTCAAATGTAATGTATCCTAGCATATTTTATCTTGACAGTCGAATGCGAAATTAGTCAAAATAATTTTTTTTGAAAAAAGCTGCTTTTCCGCGTAGAAGTCAGTGGACCAATTGGCAAGGAATTATTTTACTATAACAGGGTTCTAGACGTCAAATGTAATGTATCCTAGCATATTTCAACTTGACAGTCGAATGCGAAATTAGTCAAAATAATTTTTTTTTGAAAAATCTGCTTTTCCGCGTAGAAGTCGGTGGACCAATTGGCAAGGAATTATTTTGCTATAACAGGGTTCTAGACGTCAAATGTAATGTATCCTAGCATATTTCATCTTGACAGTCGAATGCGAAATTAGTCAAAAAATTTTTTTTTTGAAAAAAGCTGCTTTTCCGCGTAGAAGTCGGTGGACCAATTGGCAAGGAATTATTTTACTATAACAGGGTTCTAGACGTCAAATGTAATGTATCCTAGCATATTTCATCTTGACAGTCGAATGCGAAATTAGTCAAAATAATTTTTTTTGAAAAAAGCTGCTTTTCCGCGTAGAAGTCTGTGGACCAATTGGCAAGGAATTATTTTGCTACAACAGGGTTCTAGACGTCAAATGTAATGTATCCTAGCGAATTTCATCTTGACAGTAGAATGCAAAATTGGTCATAAAAATTAATTTTCAAAAATCTTTTTTTTCAGTGTAGAGGTAGCCAGACCAATTCGCAAGGAATTATTTTCCTATCACAGGGTTCTACACGGTGAATTTGATATATCCCAGCATGTTTCATCTTGACAGTCGAATGCAAAATTAATCAAAATAATTTTTTTTGAAAAAAGCTGCTTTTCCGCGTAGAAGTCAGTGGACCAATTGGCAAGGAATTATTTTGCTGTAACATGGTCCTAGACGTCAAATGTAATGTATCCTAGTATATTTCATTTTGACAGTCGAATGCAAAATCGGTCATAAAAATTAATTTTCAAAAATCTTTTTTTTCAGTGTAGAGGTAGCCAGACCAATTAGCAAGGAATTATTTTCCTATCACAGGGTTCTACACGGTGAATTTAATATATCCCAGCATGTTTCATCTTGACAGTCGAATGTGAAATTAGTTAAAATATTTTTTTTTTGAAAAATCTGCTTTTCCGCGTAGAAGTCGGTGGACCAATTGGCAAGGAATTATTTTGCTATAACAGGGTTCTAGACGTCAAATGTAATGTATCCTAGCATATTTTATCTTGACAGTCGAATGCGAAATTAGTCAAAATATTTTTTTTTTGAAAAAAGCTGCTTTTCCGCGTAGAAGTCGGTGGACCAATTGGCAAGGAATTATTTTACTATAACAGGGTTCTAGACGTCAAATGTAATGTATCCTAGCATATTTTATCTTGACAGTCGAATGCGAAATTAGTCAAAATATTTTTTTTTTGAAAAATCTGCTTTTCCGCGTAGAAGTCGGTGGACCAATTGGCAAGGAATTATTTTGCTATAACAGGGTTCTAGACGTCAAATGTAATGTATCCTAGCATATTTCATCTTGACAGTCGAATGCGAAATTAGTCAAAATAATTTTTTTTGAAAAAAGCTGCTTTTCCGCGTAGAAGTCGGTGGACCAATTGGCAAGGAATTATTTTACTATAACAGGGTTCTAGACGTCAAATGTAATGTATCCTAGCATATTTTATCTTGACAGTCGAATGCGAAATTAGTCAAAATATTTTTTTTTTGAAAAATCTGCTTTTCCGCGTAGAAGTCTGTGGACCAATTGGCAAGGAATTATTTTGCTACAACAGGGTTCTAGACGTCAAATGTAATATATCCTAGCGTATTTCATCTTGACAGTAGAATGCAAAATTGGTCATAAAAATTAATTTTCAAAAATCTTTTTTTTCAGTGTAGAGGTAGCCAGACCAATTCGCAAGGAATTATTTTCCTATCACAGGGTTCTACACGGTGAATTTGATATATCCCAGCATGTTTCATCTTGACAGTCGAATGCGAAATTAGTCAAAATAATTTTTTTTTTGAAAAAAGCTGCTTTTCCGCGTAGAAGTCAGTGGACCAATTGGCAAGGAATTATTTTGCTGTAACATGGTCCTAGACGTCAAATGTAATGTATCCTAGTGTATTTCATTTTGACAGTCGAATGCAAAATCGGTCATAAAAATTAATTTTCAAAAATCTTTTTTTTCAGTGTAGAGGTAGCCAGACCAATTCGCAAGGAATTATTTTCCTATCACAGGGTTCTACACGGTGAATTTAATATATCCCAGCATGTTTCATCTTGACAGTCGAATGTGAAATTTGTTCAAATATTTTTTTTTTGAAAAATCTGCTTTTCCGCGTAGAAGTCGGTGGACCAATTGGCAAGGAATTATTTTGCTATAACAGGGTTCTAGACGTCAAATGTAATGTATCCTAGCATATTTTATCTTGACAGTCGAATGCGAAATTAGTCAAAATAATTTTTTTTGAAAAAAGCTGCTTTTCCGCGTAGAAGGCAGTGGACCAATTGGCAAGGAATTATTTTACTATAACAGGGTTCTAGACGTCAAATGTAATGTATCCTAGCATATTTCAACTTGACAGTCGAATGCGAAATTAGTCAAAATAATTTTTTTTTGAAAAAATCTGCTTTTCCGCGTAGAAGTCGGTGGACCAATTGGCAAGGAATTATTTTGCTATAACAGGGTTCTAGACGTCAAATGTAATGTATCCTAGCATATTTCATCTTGACAGTCGAATGCGAAATTAGTCAAAAAATTTTTTTTTTGAAAAAAGCTGCTTTTCCGCGTAGAAGTCGGTGGACCAATTGGCAAGGAATTATTTTACTATAACAGGGTTCTAGACGTCAAATGTAATGTATCCTAGCATATTTCATCTTGACAGTCGAATGCGAAATTAGTCAAAATAATTTTTTTTGAAAAAAGCTGCTTTTCCGCGTAAAAGTCTGTGTACCAATTGGCAAGGAATTATTTTGCTACAACAGGGTTCTAGACGTCAAATGTAATGTATCCTAGCGAATTTCATCTTGACAGTAGAATGCAAAATTGGTCATAAAAATTAATTTTCAAAAATCTTTTTTTTCAGTGTAGAGGTAGCCAGACCAATTCGCAAGGAATTATTTTCCTATCACAGGGTTCTACACGGTGAATTTGATATATCCCAGCATGTTTCATCTTGACAGTCGAATGCGAAATTAATCAAAATAATTTTTTTTGAAAAAAGCTGCTTTTCCGCGTAGAAGTCAGTGGACCAATTGGCAAGGAATTATTTTGCTGTAACATGGTCCTAGACGTCAAATGTAATGTATCCTAGTGTATTTCATTTTGACAGTCGAATGCAAAATCGGTCATAAAAATTAATTTTCAAAAATCTTTTTTTTCAGTGTAGAGGTAGCCAGACCAATTAGCAAGGAATTATTTTCCTATCACAGGGTTCTACACGGTGAATTTAATATATCCCAGCATGTTTCATCTTGACAGTCGAATGTGAAATTAGTTAAAATATTTTTTTTTTGAAAAATCTGCTTTTCCGCGTAGAAGTCGGTGGACCAATTGGCAAGGAATTATTTTGCTATAACAGGGTTCTAGACGTCAAATGTAATGTATCCTAGCATATTTTATCTTGACAGTCGAATGCGAAATTAGTCAAAATATTTTTTTTTTGAAAAAAGCTGCTTTTCCGCGTAGAAGTCGGTGGACCAATTGGCAAGGAATTATTTTACTATAACAGGGTTCTAGACGTCAAATGTAATGTATCCTAGCATATTTCATCTTGACAGTCGAATGCGAAATTAGTCAAAATATTTTATTTTGAAAAAGCTGCTTTTCCGCGTAGAAGTCGGTGGACCAATTGGCAAGGAATTATTTTACTATAACAGGGTTCTAGACGTCAAATGTAATGTATCCTAGCGTATTTCATCTTGACAGTAGAATGCAAAATTGGTCATAAAAATTAATTTTCAAAAATCTTTTTTTTCAGTGTAGAGGTAGCCAGACCAATTCGCAAGGAATTATTTTTCTATCACAGGGTTCTAGACGTAAAATGTTATGTATTCTAGCATATTTCATCGTGGCAGTCGAATGCGAAATTTGACAAAAACATTCATTTTCAAAATTCCCTTTTTTCAGTGTAGAAGTAGCCAGACCAATTCGCAAGGAATAATTTTGATATCACACCTAGGTATCTAGACTTGAAATATAATTTACTTCTATATATTTCATCGTGATAGTCGGATGCGAAATGTAATGTAAACCAGCATATTTCATCTTGAGACAGTTGTATGGGACATGAGTCAAAATATTTTTTTTTACTTTTTATCCGCTTCCTTTTCACTGGACCAGTTCGCAATACTATATTTTGCTATATAATGTATCCTACCATATTTGAAAGAGAAACAGTTTTTGTTTATATTTTAGTTTTTACTCATCACAGCATTAGCTAGCAGCTAAACAACGATTATTTTGT
This sequence comes from Chrysolina oricalcia, assembly GCA_944452925.2. Classification (NCBI taxonomy): domain Eukaryota; kingdom Metazoa; phylum Arthropoda; class Insecta; order Coleoptera; family Chrysomelidae; genus Chrysolina; species Chrysolina oricalcia. The sequence continues at coordinate 22,234,872 of OX101827.2, forward strand.
TCACTATCAACCAAAAATCAAATCACGGCCGCCACTGGTCAATCGGAAATGTTCGGAAATTTTGGCAGCCAGCTTTGTCAGCTGACTTCACACTGGTTTGAATAACTCAATTTCAACAATCCATAACCTAAAACACGTTTGTCAATATTTAAAACTTTCTCAAATTTGTTGTTCTCTGAGAAATTTTGAAATTAGTTAACACAAAAGGCAAATCAGAAATGCTCTATAAACGTCCTAGCATTTCAAAATATTTGAGTTTCCTACCATTTTTCTCACTAAAAAATTCAATTAAAATTCAGAAATAGGTATTGTGTGAACCAAGAATTATTGGAAAGGATTGGACTAATTTATATGTTTTGAATTGTAAGCTTTGTGGAATACATGCCAAGATAATATAAGTTCCTAAGCTTTGTCCTTCTTGAAATAACTAGTCCTAGAAAAGAAATGTTCAACAAGTCTCCAGGCCATACAAAAAATTAAAGAGTCTCAACTTGTCTGCAGGGTTCCAGGAAAGTAAGCGTGATTGTGAGTGAGGTATTACCGATGAGATGCTTTGCTATTTTCTCAATGACATTTAATCTAGCACAGGAGCTGAACTCCAAATATGTGAATACCTACCTATAACAAGTCGGATCTGTAGCATATAGATTGTAAATCTATATCTCTTGGCACAAAACAGAAAACAGTTTCTAAGTGGCTCTTTTGACAATGGACTCTTGGTGGTTAGTTTTTAGAGTATTGCTGACAGTAATACGGAGCATCAAAATGGATGACTTTAATGTTACTGGGACAGACATTACTGGGTACTCTCAAATCAGCTTTTTTTAAAATTTAGTGTCTCTAGATGAATTTTTAGAAAAGTTAATTACAAACTTTGATCTTTTGTGCATTACAATCCCTCATTCTTAATAATCAAATTACGCTCCTAATTATGTGAAAAAAAATTTTTTTTGTGCAGATAAGATGGAATATTCTTGGTGGTAACTGGTAGGAACAATAATGGAGACTATCAATTGCTTTCAATTTATTTTGTAGGAAAATCGTTTGTTTCTATTGAATACCCTAAATAAAAAACCTATGAAATTCCCATAAAATTCTGTACCTAAGCCATCAAACACAAACAGATTCACTCAGAAATATCACACAAACCAATTTTCCCAAATTAATTCAAATGTCTTTATCTTTCTATCAGTTCAAATGAAATATGTGGGCGAATGTGCTACAAATTTCCTTTCTTGATTCAAACATCATTTAATTTATTTTCCAGCTCAAGGCAAAAAACTTATGAAGACGTATATGCTATGGGATATCAAAGAAACGTGATGGGGGTTGTTGGTGCAACCACATATAAAATATTCACCCAGAACAGAGAAATATAACGTAAGTATAAAATTCTGATTTTTTAACCTTTTTGGTGGAAAATTATTTGTTAAGTTCCTATTTCCTATAATGGTTAATAGAGGATGATCTCATTACATTACAACTCAAATAACCTATTGCAAAAATGAACTGAAAATTATTTTAATTTCGACTTGTAAGCCACAAAGATTTTTCTGTTATGGTCCGTGGTGGTCAGCTGGTAGAGCCGTTTGCCGTGTATGGATAAGGGTTGCATGTAGGGATGCAATAGGTTAACGGAAATAACAATAACATCTCTTCAAACTGATTATGGTTTATTCCATAATCTCCAATTGCCAGTGTTTTTCAGGTGAATTCTTTTTCAAAATACTTCCAGATAAGTTTCGTGAAAATCACAATTTGAACTTTTCAATCAATTCACCTTACAGTATCTACAATATTATTTTTGATTTAGTTCAATATTTCACTTATTTATTTTTAATTCCAGTATAATACGCTGAAAGATTTTGTAGAAAACTTAGTCAGTAGGGCAAAACATTTTTAATTCAGATATATTTTCAATTTGTTTCAGAGGCATGCCTTTCTCTCTTTGAGTTAAAACTTTTAGTGATTTGTAACTATTATCATGTGTTTTATTGAATTCATGAAAATTTTTTTCACACTTTCATATTTGAATTACCTACGAGTTTTCAAATGATTGTTCTGTTCTGAGGTACACAAGATTCAATTCAATTCTTTCAATTCTCTATTCAAAAATTACAAATGTGATACATTCATATGTGTTAACAACAAGTTCGCCAGTACATTTTTACAGTTATGCACCTAGGTGAATTAACACCTCTGTGTGCAATAATACAAAATAATCTTGTAGTAGTAAGTGTTTGTATTTAGTTATTACTTCAATTTCATTTGGTAAGATGTTATAAATTTTTGGTGCAACAGTTCATACAAACTTTTGGTTTCCATCATATTTTCTAAATGGTATTACGATATGTTTGTTTGTGAACTGTCTAGTTTGGTAGCAATGGTTAACAAAATGTTTATTTGTAGATTTAAAACAGAAGATGCAGTTACTAAGATAGTTTAGACATCGGACATTCAGAATCGATTCATTATAGAAACTACTTGTAGAATATAGTCTATTTTTGAACAATATTATTCTTAGTATGTAGTTTTGTACTACATTTAGTTGAGTTACTGCATCGTCATAGAGCCCCCCATACTATGATTCCATAATTTAGGAGTGATTCGACTAGGAACTTGTAGATTTGCAAAAGAAGTTTTTTTTGTTAAAATTTTGCATATTATATAAAATTTATGAATCAATATTCTAACTTTGTCAGTTAAGTCTTTTAAAGACTTGTCCATTCTAGAGTGATACCTAGATATTTTATGGAATTAGTTTCTTTTATCATGAGATCATTCATTGTGATATAATTAAATTGTGGTCTCTTTGAATCTGTCATTGAAAAGGCAATATAAAATGTTTTATAAGAATTTAAAGTTAGTTTATTTTTGTCGTGCCAACATTTTATTAACAAATCTAATCCATGAGACACCTTATTTTTAACATTTTCTCAGGTTTCTTATATCTGCATAAGAGATAGAGATGCCATTTATGTTTAGGTTTAGCAGTGAGTTGATGTAAGTGATGAAAAGAAGTGGACCAAGCACTGTTCCCTGAGGGATACCTATCTTAGTTTCAAGGGGGATATTAACATAATTCACATATGAAACTAATAGTCAGCTTACTTATGAAAAGAAGTGATACAAAAAAATGCAATGTTGCTCTTAATTTGACCTTTTTTGTTAACTATCTGAGCCCTCACAACCAAAAAAAAATAAACTCATTTAATGTATCTTCATTGGAAACTCATATGAGATCTTGTGTAAACAGGGAACATTCAGAACCTACTGCTTTTGTGAGAGTAGATTCCGAACCACTCTTAGCTTGGTGGCAGATGCTGTTTTGATCCTAGGTTGTCTGGGTGAAAGGGCATCACTGTAGCGCGATGGCCACTTAGCTTATAGCATTGTTTATAGAGAAAGAAGATAGTTAGTCAGTGCCTATAGAAATCGCGTTTGATACAATCGCGCGAGACATCTAGCCCGATAACGACGAACCGAGGCAGAAAATACACCCGTACGAATGCGCCCCCTACAATCAACTTGCATTTTTTGAGGTATACTTGAGGATTTTTATTTTCGTCAAGGAATCCTAGTAGTGAATCGTTCGCCCTGACAGGGACGTACTTGAAATTTTCTAATGATAGTTTTTAACAGAGTATGTGGCATATTTTATACACAAATTCAATGTCATTCAATAAAAATGAAGTGCATACTTTTTTGTTGATTATTTGATATAAATAGAATGAACTATTCATAAATTTAATAAAGTGAACTTAATATCAATTTTGTCATTTTGAATTTAATCATAATGAACAATACTGTGCATGGTTCAATTGAAAAATGAGTGTGGAATTTCAGTGATATATATCTTTTCACCTACATGTGGTGTCCAGTGTATTTTTTAAGCCAAAATCACTGGGACGAAGCTCATAATACACTACCGGTGAACAACACTTTTGCCTTATTATTTTCGGGGCAAACTGTTTTGTGTTTGTTATTGTTTGTTGTTTAATTTCAATCACTGGGCGACTCATTTTTAACCAGTAGGGGAAACTGGCCTAAAATGACACACTCGGGTAAAATGACACATTGGCCATATTGCTACCCTGAGAAGTGACAACGCCGCCCTAAATACCTAATTGCAAACGTTCTTCATCCGTGATCTCAGTCTAGTTTATTCAGCGCGACTAGCCGTACGCGTCTTCGTCGAATCTCAAAAAGTCGTTTTTCTCGACTCAAGAAAATATTTGTATGGTCACTTAATTCGGCTGTAGCAATTTATGTGGTACAATAAGCCTGAGTTATTAGTACAGGTAAGCAATGTGACTTTTCTCCTTATTTAAGTGTAGTTAAACTTTTGTTTTGTGCTTTTAAAATATATATGTTTTAATAATTTCTAAGAAATCATAGTTTTGGGTAAAATGACATACACAGTGTTGGGGTAAAATGACATACCTATGTCATTTTAGGCAGAAGTGACTTTTTATTTTTATTTCAGATAATATGGTTGGTAAATACACGAGAAAATCGCTTCGTCAAAACTGGAGCGAGGTGAACATGCGGGAGGCTATTCAAGCAGTGCAAAACGGTGATATGGGTTGGTTGGCAGCATCTAGAAGATATGGTGTACCTCAAGCAACACTTAGACGCAGAGCACAAGATAAAAATAAAAACATTAAAGGGTTCAAAAAAGGCTTAGGTCGTTTTCAACCTAAATTTTCTGAAGAACTTGAGCGCGAAATAGTGGAACATATAAAAAAATTGGAAACGTGCATGTTTGGGTTAAACACGAAAGAGGTAAGGCAGTTGGCATTCCAATTAGCTGAAAAGAAGAAGTTAGCCCACCGCTTTAATAAAATAAAAAAAATCGCTGGTTGGGATTGGCTTTTGAGCTTCAGGAAACGTAACCCAGATATTTCACTCAGAACTCCCGAAGCCACATCAGCGGCTCGTGCGCAGGGATTCAATAGGCCGCAAGTTAGGAATTTTTTTGATATACTGGAACGTGCCGTGGCGGAAAATAACATCACATTTGACCGTATCTATAATGTAGACGAGTCCGCGCTTTCCACGGTTCAACGGCCGCAAAAAATAATGGCTACAAAAGGAAGAAAACAGGTTGGTGCAATTACGAGTGCAGAACGGGGGGCACACACTACTGTAGTTTGCGCCATGAATCCAATAGGTAATTTTGTACCACCAGCTTTGATTTTTGCAAGAAAGAAGTGGAAGCCAGAGTTGATTGATGATGCACCAGCTGGAACATTGGGCTTGTGTCAAGAATCGGGCTGGATGACAGGTGACCTTTTTTGTGTGTGGCTCAAGCATTATATAAAGTTTACACACTCATCCCAAGACAATAAAACTCTCCTACTACTTGATGGTCACGTTAGCCACAAGCAATTGGAAGTTATTATGATGGCTAAAGAAAATGGTGTCATAATGATTTGCTTTCCTCCACACTGCACGCACCGGTTACAACCCCTGGACGTTTCATTTTTCGGCCCATTATCCGCTTATTATAATCAAGCAATTACAAAGTGGCTCAAAAATAATCCTGGTCGAATTGTAACTCCATTTCAAGTGGGAAAGCTATTTGCTGAAGCCTATGAACGGAGTGCATCAATGGAAAATTCCGTTAGTGGGTTCAGAAAAACTGGAATCCATCCGTTCAACACAGATATTTTTCCCGACTGGATGTTTCATGCTTCTTTAACAACTGACATTCCTGAACAAAATGATCCCGAACCAGGAACATCAGACCATCAGCCTCCACTCACACCCCCACCACCATTGGAAGCTATTGAGATAACGGACATCCCTGGACCATCAAATATCTCTAAGATAACTCTAAATGGAGGAGATTCACTAAACTGTAGCCGAATTTCCGTAGAGAGCATAATTCCAATACCAAAGGTTTCCACGTCTTTCAAACGATCAAAGCGCAAGAGACAAGGGGCGATTATGCTGACCTCAACACCAAACCTGAAAGAAGTCAAGGCCAAAGAGGAGCAGAAACGCTTAGTGTTGGAGCGACGAGCAAAAAGAAACCAAGCTAAAGTCAAGCTGTGGGATGATGAAGATGAACAAGAAACCCAAGATCCATTTGCTGGTTTTGAAGATAATGAGGAAGATACTGCATGTATTTATTGCAACGGCCTTTATTCCAAGTCGAAACCAGGCGAACTTTGGATGCGGTGTCAAAAATGTGAGAAATGGAGTCACGCCGAGTGCGCTGGTGTTTCCCCCCGAACAAAGTTATTCACTTGCGAACTTTGCGATTGATTTTGGTTTTGTTTTTAGTTAAATCTTGGAATTTTTTACGTTTGGCTGAGTATGTTTTCCCTTTTATTTTTGTTTACGTTACCTTTATTTTTGTTTTAAAAATTAAACTATTTTGTAATGCTTCTTCCTTTTTTTATTTGCCGCCTTTCATATAGAAAAACTACCTATGTCATTTTACCCTAGTATCAGCCTAAAATGACACACTGCACAGTTTTTATTAATTTGGGTGTCATTTTTACAAAACGTAAAAGTTTGCGGTTTTGTGCCTTTAATTGCTAGAGTCATAAACTAAGGAAGCCATTAAACTCCAAATGGATGCTTGAATATTTGTTTCTCAAGTTTTGTAGCAGTTTTTGCTTAGGGTATGTCATTTTAGGCCAGTTTCCCCTAGCTGACATTTGTGTCGCCCACTTCACTAGTTATGAAAGGTGGTGTCAAATATTATGTTTGTAATCATCAGTTCAATAAGTCTCTGTATTCATCTTGAAGATATCACTTAACTATAGTGTGTACATTTTACACCTAAGCTCATTTATTCAAACTGAATTTATTTCTTCGAAATGGGGCTCCAAATATGCTGTCAGAAATCAGAACAGGTTCGAAGTGTTATAAAGACAACGATTATTGAATGAAGAGATTGAATGTGTTTACCAACTAAATTGTTATCTATACTGAGTACAATAATATATACAGGGTGGGGCACCGAAAACGAAACAGATCGAATATCTTCAGAACGCATGTGTTGGGAATAAAATGCAAAAACACGTCGATTTTTAATCCAAGGGGGGAATCTTCCTATCATAACCTCAACTGTCATACCTCTCCCCCTACCCCTTGGGCACCATCACCGAAACAATTTGAATAGGGAAAGTAGTAAGTGTGACACATCATTGAAAAGGTAATTTCATAAGGAATTCAGCCATGTCAATTTTTGCCACCTAAATTTTTATTTTGGCGCTTTCTTGCGGGAAAAACAACTGTTCCGTGTTCCAAATTATGATACTGCATTTGCAAGCTATTTTGACATAAATTCGGTGACAATGCATTATGGAATATTTCTAAGAGAAAAAACAAAATGGCGGCTCCAAAATGGCGGACATGATTTGCGATTATGGTCCGATTCGATTCAAAATTGATATGTGGTGGTTTCCAAGGTCGGACATTATGATTTGTTTATCAATGCAAAAAAACAAGATGGTGGTCCAAGATGGCGGGCGGAATTTGTAATTCTGGTCCAATTCGAATCAAAGTTAGTATGTAGGGATTTTCAGGGTTAGAAATTTGGATATTTTTGTCGGTGCAAATAACAAGATGGCGGGCAAAATTTGTAATTGTGGTTCGATTAGAGTCAAAGTTAGCATATGGGGGTTTTCAGTATGAATAAAATGAATTATTTAAATTGATAAACGAAAGCTTTTATACAAATGCGCTAAAAGGAGATAACGGCAAATAAACGAAAAAGAGAGAAAAGGTATTCATATTTTTTTTAGATGTGTGACGTAGGTTACTCTGCGTAACAGATTCGAAAGCTTGCCGCGAGTACAAAATAGGTATTATTGCGAGGTAAAATTTTGATTCTGTTACGTATAGAATAACCTCAGTCACACATCTGAAAAAAATTATAATTTCCTTTTTAGCGCATTTGTTTAATTTTTTTTATCAATTTAATCATTTCATTTTAGTCATACTGAAAACTTGTAAAACCCCCATATGCCAATTTTGAATCGGATCGAACCACAATTACAAATTTCGTCCACCATCTTGGTTTTTTGCATTGACAAAAACATCATAATCTTTCACCCTGAAAATCCCCACATACTAATTTTAATTCGAATCAGACCAGAATTACAAATTTCGTCCGCCTTCTTGAAGCCACCATCTTATTTTTTTCGTATTGACAAACAAATCATAATGTCCGACCTTGGAAACCACCACATATCAATTTTGAATCGAATCGCACCATAATTGCAAATCATGTCCGCCATTTTGAGCTGCCATTTTGTTTTTTCATTTAGAAAAATTCCATAATGCATCGTCACCTAATTTATGTCAGAATAGCTTGCAAATGCAGTATCATAATTTGGAATACAGAACAGTTGTTGGTCCCGCAAGAGGGCGCCAAAATGAAAAGTTAGGTGGCAAAAATTGACATGGCTGAATTTCTTATGAAATTACCTTCTTAATGATGGTCACACTTACTAATTTCCCTATTCAAATTGTTTGGGTGATAGTGCCCAAGGGGTGGGGGGAGAGGTATGACAGTTGAGGTTATGATAGAAAGATGCCCCCTTGGATTAAAAATCGACGTGTTTCTGCATTTTATTCACAACACATGCGTTTATTGCGTTTCGAAGATATTCGATCTGTTTCGTTTTCGGTGCCACACCCTGTATATTAATAGCAAGTGTTGAACAAATATAATATTCAAAAATACACGAAGGGTAACGTGACAATTTCACAAATGATAACGGCACAAAACAAATAAACACAAAATTCACTGGGAATGGTCTTGATAACATCAAGTTCCAGGTTAAATAGAAACACTGAAACTGAAATGAATGGAATCTCGAGTTTACACCAGTACAACGCTGGATAGGATGCACGTGTCAAAATTATATTTCATAGCCATCTATCGGATTATTCAATGAATCATATTTTACGAACTGATCAAATACATACGTTAAAATCAAGAACAGACGTGACTGGAGACTCGTGGACTAGCGACCTCTAGTGATGGTCTCCATTTGAATCCAACTAAAAGTACGTAAGATTGGCTAACTATCTTCTCTCTATAAACACTGCTTATAGTATCTTGGAAAGATAAGACCTAGGAAAGACGGGGACCTGTTTTTCAACTTGTGATCCCAGACAAAGTTGAGAACCAATTGATTTTTTGTAGATGTACATTAGTCACCCATCTAAGAGAGTCAGCTTTGCTCAACATTTAACATATAACTTTTCAGGTGGCTTCACAGTCATCTAGCTACTTTTATCAAGAATAGAATATAACTTTATTCACTTATGAGGAGTATACAGATATATAAAATTGATTGCAGAGCGTACCCTATCAGTTCAGTTAGTCAAAACAATATTAATATTCTAATTAATCCAAGCACAATAAGAATTCATATTTCTCATTTGAGTATAAGAAAATATAATTTCCAGGTTTTATAAAATATTTATTACCCCTTCATTTATATTTATTTCACTATTTATATTTTAATGTAGCTGATTTATGATTTTTAATTACAGAGGGGGGTGCAAACTTTCAATGATAAGAGGCTTGGATTTTTTGCCGCAGAGATGATCTTCTGTTAACTTCAAGAAGACACACTGGAAGGACTATCTTGCACCAGGTTCATTCTTGGAATTTCTTCAGGCTAATCATATAAGAAGTTCAGTCTAAGCAGATTTAATACTTTTCTTTGAAACAATTTCAAACTTCTCTGCTCAATAAAGCAAAGACAATTGTTGGATAGTAAAGGAGTCAAAAGAAAGTTTTCAATTTTGTCAGAAAGAAATGAAATAAGATCATATTCTGAAAAATTATCTCATTAGAGATATTTTAATTTTTCTTTTTGCTTCATCCTCTTATGGTGGATTTATGCAGCAGTCATAAGTCATAAGCTTCAAGTCACAAGGAACCATTTATTTCAACCAATCATTGACGAACATTCGTATGACTTAAAACTGCTGCATAAGTCCACCATAAAACAGAAAATGCAACCAAAGAAATCTCATTATTATTTGGTATATGAGGGAGATGAATAAGTGCACCAAGAGTAAAGTAGGAGCATTAGTTTTCATTAGGAAAAAAATATTTCAAAAAGGTTTTCACAATCAGAACATAATTTAAAATAAATAAAAAGATTTGAGGTTTTTTAGACAAATAAAAAGTGGCAATCCAAAGTCGTCAAGAAAACATTGCAAATGGTTACTAATCCATCATGCTGCAGAAAAAAAACAGGCCCTCTTGGGTCTTTATTTAATAAATTATGGAAACATTTAATTTGCAGCAGAAAAGTTGCTGAATTTTTGTAAATTTTGACTTTATCTAGACCAGTTCGGCAACATTTGTTTGTCATAAAAAAGAGTTTGCACAATTGAAAAAGTAATTCTGTTTTTTTTTTGGATCTAGCTGTAAAATTTTGAGTTCTAAATAAGAAATATGCTATTGTACTGTTTTTATTAGCTCAAATCCATTTGACACTGACACTTCAAATATCTCATACTTTTATTAATCAACTACTGTCAAATCTCATATTTTAATTGCGATATATCAGGAAAATATAGCCCTACTACAACTAAGACAATTTGAGAGATTCTAGATGTTTTCTTGGAATTCTTCCGAAGTCTATCTAATATAATTCTCTCGAAGGAGTAAAAGTTTTGTTTTCCATTGTAGTATAATTTTCTGATTTTTTTTATTGAATATTGTGTATATTGTATGTATTTTACATTAAGATTATTGAAATGTTTTGATTTTTGTATGTATGTAATATATTCAACATTTGCGTTCATTTTGATATTGCACCGTGAAATGATACTTTGTCAACAAGTTATTTTCTTATACCATAAGTACATTTTGAATTGAGTAATCTCCACACAATTTATAATTGCTATAAAAGACTGTAACCACAAATATGATCTTAGGTAAATATTGATTTTAATTTGTACTGTAAATGTAGTCAGTGGCCTAGTGCCTTTCTGTAGAATTTTGTAATAAATATGTAGGTATACATAATACACAGACCACATAGGTGGGCTCTTTGAAGTGGATGATTGATTTTCAATTATTGTTTCCTGGATTTCAAAGTACACAGAGAAACCTTGATCTTTTTTTACATAAAAACCTGTTTTTTGAATGGAGAGTAAAATGTGCTCGTATTGCTTTCAATAAAAGTTTATTTATTTCAACTCTCTGTCCATTCAGAAAACTGGGTTTTAATGGAACTGTTTACAAATTATTTATTGGTCTAGCAACCTTGTGATGTAGAATATAAATTTGTAATCTCTGTGATGTTAAACACTGGACAAACTCAAAATAAAAGCTAGTATTGTATAAAAAATCAAAATGCATGGAAACTTTCAACAGGTTGGTAGTGGAACTTGAACGTTATGTCTAAATGTTGAATAATATTCACTTAGACATTTGACTCGTACTTTATAAAAAATGTACTCTAGTGTTTGAGTTGAGCCTATATTCAATTTATTGTTGTAAGATGATTTCTATTTGTGAACCATTTTTTTACAAGATAAATCAGATTTATTCATGTTGGGGTTTTTATTTGGAATGATTGAATGGATGTATTCATTGATCTCAATAAGTACTTATATTTACTTCAGAGTTGAGATTAAAACCGCAAAATGTAATGCAAGTGTTTTTGTATTATCGAGATTTGCTTTTGATCCTAGAATGTTAATATTTTAAAAAGCTCAGATTGGTATTGATACTGGTAAATTTCTTGATAGGATTCTTGTCAGATTTTAATTTCCATTTATTCTATTGTTCAAGTGAAAGTAGCATTTTGATAATTTTTTGAAAACATTCAAATCGTGAAAATTTGTCTCTTATTTAAACAATTTCATAATTGTCTTTCCCTACAATTCACGAAAATGGGTTGTAGAACCAAAAAATTATTGACTTAATTATTTTGTGGAGGAATTCTTTTCTTGATAAATTTCGAAAATGAATAAATGTAAGATTAAGAAAATCTATACAAGTGGAGGCAGATCAATTTATCTCGATAAGTTACAACATTTATAGGACTTGTTTCGAAGAAATTATTTAGTTTTTTCAATAAATTATCGTACTCTGAGTTTGCATATCTAATTCTTCATTTGCCCTTCTATTCTATCATAGTTTTTTTTTAATTTCCTTTTTTTTCATCTTAAGACAGGAAGCTTAAAATCCTAAAAATAGGATGTTGAAAATGTCTTCTCATGTGAGTGCTGTTCATTCAAGCTTCTCACAAAATCAGAATATCCCTCTTAAATTGGAATATAGATATTTTGTCAAAAGATTTGATTATTAAATCATTTCTTAAGAATTGACATTCTTTTTAGAAAATAACTATTCAATTCCAATGTAAAATGAAAAATAGTGATTCCAAACATTGAGCTTAGTTAAAATTTATCTAAAAAACTTAACCTCTGCCTCTTGATACAACAAACCTCTCAGAAATCTCCCAGCCATGTTTGAAATCATTTTGAATAAGTAAAATGTACACAAACTCAGAAATATATTTTTTATTTCAGTTATTATACATTTTCCACTCCCATCTATAATATTTGATTTCTTTCTTACAGTAGATTTGAAGAAAAAAACCCTTTTGTGAAGTGGTGACACTTTTTCATATAATAATAATTTGCCAATCCGTGGAAATTCTCATCAACCTGAAACAGAACATCTATTCATTTTGGGAAATAAAAATTGAAAAATACGCAAAATGCTTTGGGAGCTAGATACAATTTTTGAAGAATCTCGAGTATTTCTTGTCAAATTTAATATTTTAAAAGGAATATAACAAGTTTAATGAGTGAAACATTTATTTGAAATTGAACATTCCATGATTGTATTTTAATTATATCACTGCTCAAACATTTTGAAAGGAAATCTGGTACCATTTACTAATTGCTATTTATTTGACTGATGAAACGTTAGGAAGAAATTCGAACACACAAATGTCTCAAAACTCGACACAATAGAACTATAGCTCCCAATCATATATTTAAACTAATGGCAAATTTGAGATAGAACCCTGTTCTCAGTAATTTTTCTATATTTGTTAGGTAGTGTTAATTTGGAATGCAACTTACATCAGCAACAGTTTCTCACTATTCCAGTTTCCTTTTTTCTATCCTGATCAGAACCTGAATTCGATTTCTCATAGAGTTTACCCATCTTTTGACTGAAATGAAAAATCATTTTATTGAAACAGAAGGTCAAGTAAAATCTATTAGTAAATAAACAATAAAATTGACCAATATTGGTTGTATTTAGATTTAGGTACACATGGCAATTCATTGTCCCAACAAAACTGGTGTTAGTTTTTCTCAGAAATAAATACCAACATAATGAAATGTGAAATGACCAGAATTTTGCAATATCTCATCAAATACATAATACATTATGATACATTCTGAAATATTGTTTAAATTGTACTGGGGTTTCATGAACTAATGACAAGCTTCCTTTTTGTTTGTTTTTTGTGCATCCAAGGTCTATCCACCATCTCCCAGATTTTGTTCTCTTGAGTTTTGCAATGCATATTAATGTGAATGTGACGCAGTGTAAATTATGGACTATTCTTGGTGAAATAATAATGTACCCTCTGTGAATCGGTAAGTAATAGCCTCAAATATCTAAGTTTATGTTTTGTATTAAATTATACAATGAATTTATAGTTATCATAACACTCATAACAGCCGAAAGTTACAGAAACTAGTTTAAGGTAACAAAATTGATGAAGTTATCGAACTGTATAATTTCGTACTAAAACAAGAGGTTATGTCCACTACCAGTATAATTTCATTGAATCTTAAAAGCAGTAATAGTCTTGAACATTCTTAAAACTATTCTAAATGGTTTTTATCCTAATTTTCCATTGTACCTAATAAGAAACTATGCTAAAATATTCTAAGCATTCTGAATGATATTTTTCAAACTGTTTCTTCCCTCCAATTTTAATCTAATGGCTTTAATATAGTTTCATCTACATGCTACCTAATAATTGTGTAAAGAAAAGCATTTTATTTATGAATCAATTTGCAAAATGATCTATCAGGATGTTAAGTTTAACCTTGCTTTTTTATATGCTGCATTCAAATCAGGGATGACAAAGAAATGTAATAATCCACTTGACTAACAAGCTACATGAAGTAATATTGTTACTTCAATTGAAATACTTACATGAATATGAAATGATCACTGCATATAGATTATGAATTTTTATTTGAAATGCCCCTGCACGTATTATTTACACACACACACACACAAACTTCTGAATACTTCATGATTTCTCTCGAAATAATCGAAACAATATTCATGTGAACGTTCAACACGGTTTTCAAGTCAAATTTGACGAAATACACATCATTTTCAATGAATAAATAATCCAAACATTTTGAAACTGTCAAAAATCGAAAAACATTCTGTATATGTCAACAATCCATTTATTCAAGGAATTTTGTTGCCAACCTTGAAAAAGTTGGAGTTGGCGTAGCTATATTCACTTTGCCATTTTTATGAATGAACTGTGTTTCCCGCGCAAAATCAGATTTTATTTTTTTTACGGCTCTGATTCAAAAAGATATATAAGTGTTATATATATTCGGAACCAGGGCGTTGAGCTCTATCCACTGTAAAATTATGAATTTTTTTTTTTTTTGATTCCGATTCCTCATTGGTCATCATTAATTCCTAATTGTTCATCCTAAATTCTTAGTTTGGTTGAGTTTATAAGTTCACCATAACAAGGTTTATAGAATGAAAATATCAACTTATGTATGATATAGGACTTTAGAATAACAACGCATTAGCACCAGGTGTACCATAATGGACCGGGGGATAGTGACATAATTTGGGACACAATTTTACCCAGTGTGCCTTTTGGAGTAGAGTATTGTCCGTATTTCCTCATGATAATGATGCATGAATCAAAGAGTCGTCGTAGGTTCTTCATATTAAACAATAATATTCTCGAAAAATTATATGTTTCTGTACGATTCCAATCAGGCTGTCATGTGTTTTTTAATGAAATGATAGAAAAACCATTGGCAATCCGTTAGGATGGGAGGAGAATTCCTTTTTTCAAATACAATTTCACGTGACCATACAAGCCATTCGGACCTACCCTAACGGTCTGCCAAAGGTTTTTCGAGTACTTATTTTATTTTTATTATTTCATCACGAAACACATGGCAGCCTGATTAAAATCGTACTCGAATAATAATATTGATTATAATAATAACTATTTTTCAATACGAAGAACATAAATAAATTATAGATATTATGAATATTGAAATCTAAATAGGACAATATAGTGGCACTGATAGATGTCTGTACATAATGAAAGGTTATAAAGATGGGAGGCTGTTGGCAATGTCATATCTTGAAAAAAATTGCTGTTATTGCATCATTGAATTAATCAATAGGTACTCATTATCTTTACTGGAAAGTTAACAGAGATAAAAAGAAAGCTGTGGGTAAAATCAAATGTGGAGACAGATGTATGATATTTCAACGTGACTTCTGAAATGAATAATAGTTGAGGTTTATGATTATTAATTGCCTAATTGTCTCTGCAACAAAATAAGTAGACGGATAATTTTTCGATTCATTTGCATTTGATCACCGATGATATATACAGGGTGTTTCATAATAAATACACATGACTTCAGGATGTGATAGCTTATCCAAAAATATGAAAAAAGTATCCATTAACTTACCCTCTAAAATGCACCATTTTCGAGATACAGGGTGTTGAAGTTTTAAAAAAATAATCGTTTTTTGCGAATATCTCTGGAACCGTTTATCGCAAAGAAAATAGATTTCGTAGGCATTTTCTACTCATAATAAGCTATGTTTTGTGTGGATTTTTTATTTTTTCAAATTCATAATTGGTGAAAATTTTAAAGGGGTAGTGGGTGTTTTTTTCTCCAACTTCTACGCCACTGAAAAAAGTACAGTTTTGAGCCACCTATATGAACCGCCAATGTTTTCTACACAAAAAAAGTATTCTTGGTCATAAGCTCTAAAGTTGGCCGTTTTCAAGAAAAATCAACTTTCATGTTGTTTAAATAATGTTTTTTCCTCGAAAAATTGCTGCGTGCATTGAAGCTAACGGCAACATTTCAACTGAGTATGATTGTTATTGTTTTTTTTTTTTTTTGCATTTAGGAGGTCATTGTTTGGTTTTGTTACTTGTTTCAACGTTTAAATAAATTTTGTATAATTAGGAAAAAATTATTTAAAAAAATTTACCATGTTTTTCAACATGAAAGTTGATTTTTCTTGAAAACGGTCAACTTTAGAGCTTATGACCACGAGTCCTTTTTTTGTGTAGAAAACATTGGTGGCTAACGTAGGAGGATCAAAATCATACTTTTTCCAGTGGCGTAGAAGTTAGAGAAAACAACACCCTCTACTACTTCAAAATCTTCACCAATTATGAATTTAAAAAAATAAAAAATCTGCACAAAACATAGCTTATTATGAGTAGAAAACGCAATCAAAATCTGTATTTTGTGCGATAAACGGTTCCAGAGATATTCGCAAAAAAACTATAATTTTTTTTTATTTCAACACCCTGTATCTCTATATCTCGAAAATGTTGAATTTTAGAGGGTAGGTTAATAGAAACTTTTTTTTCATATCACATCCGGGAGTCCTGCGCATTTATTATGAAACACCCTGTATTTAGTTCGGAGATGCACTCTCTTTCTGGCAGTTTGCCAGCTGGGCCGATCATAGGGTATTGGCCGCCCGCGTGCAAATACCAGATGTGCCGCCCCTCCAGAGATTTTTTTCTTATTTTGACTAATATTTAACGTTGACGTTATAAACTCTTAAACTCACCTACCTGTATAACTTGTCTATTTCACACACAACGATTTTGGATATACTCAGTGCGTATACACACGCAGAGAAAAGAATCGTAGGAATTACTAGAATCGTCAATAATCTAACCACAAAAAACGTTAAGAATATGGACAAACTTTGATCGTAGTACTCTTTAAAAACGTTTATATAACCCTGAGAAATTATTGCTAGGTAATGCAGTAATTTTGATCGCGAAAAACAAAAATCGATCAACCGAGCATCGTGGTTATATTTACCACGACTACATAATATCGAATAACTACCAGCTGATTATTTTTTACTATAATTTATTAGTGAATCTGGAATAGGAACCCCCACCTATTCAACTGTTAGATTTAGTCATAGAATTGTTTACTAAAGTTCGCGGTATATGTTTCTTCCATCTGTAATATCACCTGTAGAGTATTTTTTACCACGACTAGCTGGTAGACTGAGACTGATTATCGAACAGTTCACCACACTCTCGTCCATGTTATTATAATCCAGTTCAGTATACAATACCAATATCAAAATGTACCATTTTTGCTATTTTCCATATTAGTTTTAGTCTTGTTTCAAACCACGAGTATGGCAAAATGTATGTTTTTTCCCTCAAAATTCGTGAGTATTGCCATACTCTTGGTTTGAAACTAGACTAAAACTAATATGAAAAACAGCAAATGGTACATTTTGATATGGTATTGTATACTGAACTGTTATAATATCATGGGGTTAAAGAACCTGAAAAAATACCAACAGCTGATATTTATCATTTATTCAATAACATTCAGAATATACAGAACTAAAGTTTATGGAGGTGTTATTCAAACTGAAAAAAAAAGGTTCAGACTGTGCCTAAAAATGGATTGGTAAAGCTACTTACCAAACTATATTAATTTAGTTGATGTTCAAATGCAGGAAAGTTTCCAATTATTCTCTGGAGGCTGGAGTCAACCACTCTATATCTTCCTGTTCGCTTGGGAATAGTTCAGAAGGTGATTAGACTAAATCAAAATCCAATTTGTTGTCTATAGGTATAAGGATCAGAAAAGAAATAAATGATCATATCTGAAATAACCACTTCACGTTCTGTTTCAGATCAGGTACAGCCTGGAAGGAAAGTTTTCATTGAAATTTTCGATTAGAATTAAAAATTAAATTATTCGATATTAAAATGTATACTTACCAATCTGATCTCATTAGACAAATTTGTCTGTAGTTCGAATTCGTCTCTAGTTTTTCTGAAAAATTCATTGTCATTTATGGTTCATATCAGCTGCAACATGATTATAAATTTGATATCTGTACAGTTGAGATAGCAAATAATAAAACTCTCAAATGAATGTAAAGTCAAAAAGGTACATGTGGCATTTTCATTTAAAATAAATACAGTCACTCCGATCTTATAGATATGACGAAAAAAAAATACATCAGGTGACTTGATATTGCTTTCATTACTTTCGATGAATTTAAAAAATTCTATCATCATCATTAAATGAATATTATCTCTATCAGATGCATAAAGACTCTGAGCTGAATTGATAGATCTATGATTCTGTGTTTGTCTACTTTATTAAAATTTGTGAATTATTCCTGAATAGTGTCTGCTTCTTTCATTATGAAAATTGTTGTTTGTACTTTGCGTTTCTTCTTGTGAAAATATGCCTGATCTTCTACCAATATAATACCTGATGATTTTTTCAGATTTTAGTTATTTCTTTTCTTCACAAAATCAGTGCAGAATAGAATACCACGACATTAACAGTAGAACAACAATCTTATCATAAAGTTTGACTCGTGGTAATTTGAGAAAGAAGCGGAATAAATACCATAAAACAACGTCATCATATAATATACCACGACTCATGGTGTTCTATTATTCAAGAAATTTTATTCGACTCAATAATGTGAAAAGTAAACTAGTTACATACCTTCATGTAAAGGAAGTGTGTGAATTCCAACTGTCTTCGTAATTCTGTTGATTTGTTTTCCATAATCAGGTTGTTTATTGTTCAGAGTTACTATTCTTCGATGATTCAGTGGTAACGTATCGACCGCTCTCTTCCGCCACCTTTATGACCGGTATACTGAAACAGGAACACAAATTCAGAGATTTAAGACTTTTATCAATTTTTCATCTCGCTTTCTCATTGTTCAGCTCCTGGAAGTATTTACATTCAATTCACGTCCAGTAAGGATTGCATCATCTAAATTTTCTTCAACACTATGCAGTTATACGCTGAAATCTTTTTCAGCTTATGTATGAGCACAATATGATGTTCAGTTATTGACTTCGGCCCATTGAACGAATAGAGAAGCGGCGAAAACAAATAGTATTTGAATGAGTCCTCTGAAATGTTAAAACCGTATAGAATTATAGAATCCATCTGTTTACTTGAAACTCACCTTTAAGAGAATAGTAATAAATTTCAATGCTCAGTCACGATAATTATATACTCAGACCTCTCGACTCAGACGTTAGCTCCTAGAAAAATTAAACTTCACTAAATCTTCATAGGTGTACGAACCCTCTCTCAACCGGAATCGCCCCGCAACTCAACTGAACGTTGAACGATAATTTTAACAATTATAACACTATGTTTACCATTCTGTTCTGTAAGTATTACTACAAATCGCAATGAATTCAGGTAAATAATATCCACCTGAATGAAAAGTAATCTCAAAACTTGATTCGAGTTCAGATTTACTGAGAATGTGGTTATTATTACTGTTATCCCTTATAAACACAAAATCGTTAGCAACTCTTTTCTTCTATGGGCGGTAACTGCCGTTATCAACTTTAGTTGATAATACTGGTAGCTGAATAATGAATACGACTACGTTTTTGCCAGGAGAGGATGATGAAGTATAACGCATCTTAGAGCGATTTCTACCGGAAAGAGATAGTTTTATTTACCAGAATATTTGGAGAACTCTGAAAAATCTCAGTAGGCTAAATTGTTATGGTACAAAGTAACGTTAATTTCAGGATCATCTATCCACTAATACACGAAATATTCAACCACATTTAATTGTTCACGTTCACTTTTGTAAAAGTACAGCTTACTAGTCGGAACTGCGATTTGTTCTACGATCGGGTTGTCAAGTACCACGATTTTCAGACTGCAAAAGTGTGGTGAATCAGTCTGCCGGATTTTTCTGCATATAGCTTTGTTTGGTGCGGTGGTGACAGAAAAGAAAAGCTCTGCTGGCGAAATTTTTTTTCTGTTCAAGGTCAAATGCCTTCAGATTGATAGTTAGGCTGCAGTTTTGTCATTTTTCAGTTTCTAGGAAAGAATAGATTAGATAGTTACGTATTTTTATCGTATTCGTAGGTCACAATCGTAGTGTGAAATAAGTGTAAGAATTGAAAAATTGTAAAAGTTCAAATAAAATTTGAAAACTTTATTTTTTTGGCCAGCTTATAAATAGGTTAATAGCAACAAAATACTTTATCAAATTAAAAAACAAACAATAATATCACCTTTGCATAAAAAAGTACCAACTCAACGAAAAGTATATAAATCAGTTGTTCTACAGTCTACAGACTTTAGGTACCTAATCATTACAATTACCCAATTATAAAATAACCTTTCTGGCTTTCTGAGTGACAAACTTATCAATAATTTCCGTGAAAACTATTTTTTCACAGATTTCGGATTCAATAGAGATGACGGCCAAATCTGAAAACCTTTCTTGTGTCATATTATTTCTCAAGTGATTTTTAATAATTTTTAATTTGCTGAAACTTCTTTCTCCTGAAGCCACAGAAACAGGTAATGTTAAAAAAATTCTTAATGTTAGAGCAAAATTTGGAAAACAGGACTATGATTTCTAATACCTTAATTGGCTGTTTCTTACCTGGAAAAATATCTTTGAATGAAGTCATTTAATTAAACAGTCTATATCTTTCACGATACTTCCTTCCTCCTGTACCTCTAACTTAATATCTAAGTCCATGCAGGCTTTCATGAGATCATCACTAGAAATGTGAAACTCATACAGAAAGCAGAATATTGAATAGCACTCAGATAATAATGTAAATCTTTCATTTACCGAAGAGATCGCGTGATCAAGAATTGCAAAATAGAAAGAAGTCTTGAATTGCTGGAAGGGATTCAAAAGGGGTTCATCACTTCCCTCGTAATTAAATAAACAGACCTTTTTCCTGAGCTTCGAACTTGGAAATTCGGGATCGATACCTAAATCTCTAGCAAGTGTTGTGGCTGATTCAACAAATATTTTGAAATTATCGCCTGATCTTTGTGAAACAAAATATTTATTTAAATTATCTAAGCCTTCAATGCATTACGCGATGTTTAATTTAGGATTTTGAAGCATTTTACTCGGAACATTAATTCTTGATAATAAATCATGCCAAATCAAAATTGAACACAAACATTTGAATGATTCAAGATTTTTAATTATTGATTTTGCACCAATTTTTGTTTTCGCGTCTCTGGTGGAATCTTCAATTAAGGCATTTAATGTGAAAATACAGTTTTTGAGGTCTTACTTTATATGTATAACAACATTGATACGACTTTACCACCTTGTTTCACTTAATGGTTGCAAAGTTAGACTTTTCACGTATTTTTTTAGTAAATCCCATCGATATGGGGACGCAGAAAAAAAATTAAATACCTCTTGTACCATATCAAAAAATCCAGAAATTTAACCACTGGAGCTGGCAGCGTCATTAACGACGAGGTTTAAGGTATGAGCCGCACACGGCACGTATAATGCTCTAGGATTGATATCGAGAATCCGTTTCTGAAGCATAATATTTTTCCCCTTCATGTTCGATCCATTGTCGTAGCCCTGACCACGTATATCTTTAACTGCAGACTAGGTAATAGCTTCTCTAATAGAAAATTGCACAGACCTTCTCCAGTAGTATTAGTTACTGGAAAAAATCCTAAAAAAAAATTAAAATATCTACTTTACCATCAGTAGTGTTCACACATCTGATTACAAACGTTATTTGTTCTGTATGACTAATATCAGGCGTAGAGTAGAGAATTATAGTATAATATTTGGCTTTTTTGACAATGCGTGTTATCTCATTACGAATAGATTCGGCTAAAATATGAATTACTTCATACACTTCCAATATTAAATTATGATCATACCTGATTCCTCAATATCATCTAATTGATGTTAACATAACGTCATGTTCTCGAATAGACTCAGTTGCGATGTTGCTCGATAAACAATATTCATAGGCATTGTACATGGTTATTTATGAATATTGTAGAATTTTAATAGTCTAATTCACTCTAAAATAATTTTTTTATCGAAATACAATGATTCAATAACACAATACTTCAATTTATATAACAATCACGGAACTATTTATATTCGACTTTCACTTCACTGACTGTCTGTCTCCAACTCGGCTGCGTGGTTCTTTTTATATTCATTGTTCACTTCTTGGAAAGCTCTGGAAATTTCTTGAAGTCTCGATTCGTCCAGATTATTCTCGGTGCTTATCGCCTCGAAAGCCACTCGCGATCACGCTCGGTCTACGTGAGTGTTCAGGCCCGGCATCGCCCGCAGCTTCGCCACATTGCCTCCTTCTTAGAGATATTTCGTCCCGAAATGTAATTCTTGGAGTGTGTAGATATTTGCAGGATTCCCCATATCTGCATTGTGAAGTACGATGGAAATAACACTCCACAGTCTTCATGTTAGGTCGTGGAATAGGATTACAGCAAACCAAAATCTGGATGCCGCTGGATCGGATTATCGTCTACAACATTCTTCTTATAACTCTCCAATCCAGACCATCAATTACACAGGATAATTTTAGGATTGCCAAGTCCACCAGATTCTGGTCCACCATCGTATCTCTCAGTTGGGTGAGGCTCCTCCAGACATCTTCATAGGATGGTTTATCTTGGGAATGCTTCTTGGTCACCAGATAGTAGATGTTCCTCTGGCCCTTCTTCAGATGTAGCACACCTCCAATTTCTTGATTCTGTTTTCGTAGTGTTTGGAGTTGGCCAAATTTCTTGGAGAACACCACAGCGATGTCCCTGGACATTCGAAGAAAAACGCTGAGAAGACCAGAGGAGGCCATTCGGTAGGCTGTGAATGAGTTCAAACTATTCAAGGTGGCAGGCCTGTACGGCATATTTCCAGCATTGCTACAGAAAGCACTGAAAAACATATTTCCCTGGATAAGGGACGACTTCAGGGCCAGCTTGGTATTGGGATATGTACCAAGGACCTGGAGGACAGCTAGAGTAGTTTTTATCCCAAAATCAGGGAAAAAGGACTACACTCAAGCAAAGGCCTTCAGACCCATTAGCCTCACATCTTTTCCACTGAAGGTTCTAGAAAATATTGTGGATAGGTATCTGGTGGAGGTAGTACTGAGTAGGCATCCATTCGAGGATAATCAACATGGACGGTCAACAGAAACTGCCCTTCATGCGGTAGTGCACAGAGTAGAAAATGCACTCCATTTCAAGGAGTGGGCTCTCGGAGTCTTCTTCGACGTGGAGGGTGCCTTCGATAAGGTAAAAACAGACGTCTTCTGCAATGCACTGCAGATTAGGGAAACCCCTCCTACGCTGATTAGCGGGTAGCTACGGCCATCGAGCGGAGGAAAGTGACGGTGTCTCTAGAAGAGAGCCATGCCGACATTAAGGTAAGGGGCGGCTGCCCGCAAGATAGCTGTCTCTCCCCTCACCTTTGGTGTCTAGTCATGGACGAACTTCTCAAGAGACTAGCCGCCAACGGTTTCTACGCCCAGGCATACGCCAACGACGGGCTCGTCCTGGTGACGGGCCCTTTCCTAGATGTGGTCTGTGCCAGATGCAGTTGGCGTGCATGAAAATAAAAAGGTGGTGCGAGGAAGCCGCCCTTGCAGTCAATCCAACTAAAACAGAGATGATTCTCTTCACCAAGAGAAGGAAGGTAGATGGGTTCAGATCACCATTAATGGGTTGGAAACACCTAGAGCTGGCTAGAGAGGTAAAATACTTTGTGGTTATTCCGGACTCGAAGATAACTTGGGGGCCACATGTCGATCAAGCAGTCGAGAAGGCGGTGGTCGCTATATGGAGTCTGCGCCGGGCAGTGGGAGGGAGATGGTGACTCAAACCTCACATCCTTCACTGGATCTACACGGCGGTAATCATACCCAGAATCCTATATGGAGCAGTGGTTTTGTGGCCAAGAGTGGACCAGATAACCATAACCAACAAGCTGGGAAAAATTCAAAGACAAACTTGTAGGGGAATAACCGGTGCGATGAGGACGACCCCCTCGGCAGCCCTAGACGCCCTGCTGGGTCTGTCGTTGCTTCCAATTTGTATAAAGAAGGAAGCGATGGCGTCCTATCTGAGAATGCGTGACTCAGAAAGCTGGCGAGGAGAGGGTACACAGGGCATACCGAAATCGCTGTGGTAGCGGAGAAAGAAATCCCACAATCCGCTATCAAAGTGATACAGGCAGAGGATACAATTAGGTGGAAAAGGACGATCTCGCTAGAAATCCCAGACAGGAGAGAGTGGAAAGAGGAAAGGGTGATATTTCCCCCAGAAAGCCAGGTCTGTTTTACAGACGGGTCCAAACTGGAGGAAGGACAAGCCGGAGCAGGAGTTTACTTGGAAAACGGAGAGAAATGAGCCTATGCGCTGGGTTCTCTGACAACAGTTTTCCAAGCAGAGGTGTATGTCATCCAGGAGGCAACCAGAATGGAAGAGGTGAGGTCCAGCCCAGAGAGACATGTATATGTCTGCTCGGACAGTCAGGCCGCCATCAGAGGTCTGAATGCAACCAGAACCAGATCAGTACTGGTTCAGGAGTGCAGAGATGCCCTGGAGAGTCTTGCGACTGAAAAGGAAATAACACTGATGTGGGTCCCAGGTCATGCAGGGATTGAAGGCAACTAGCAGGCGGACCAGCTAGCCATCAAGCAAGGAGCCGGACAACCCTATTACGGGCCCGAACCCGCACTCGGCATAACAAGGAGACAAGAAACTACGGCACTGAATGAGTGGGCCGTTGATACATTAGGAAAAGAGTGGAGAAGGATAGACGGATGCAGGCAGTCAAAGCAGATGATATCGGTACCCGACATGGCAAGGACGGCCAAGATACTGAAGCAAAGCCGCAAAGAACTCCGACTGTTGGTGGGAGTTCTAACCGGCCACTGCGGCCTCAGGAGGCACCTGGCTCTCATCAGAGTTGAGGCAGACCCAGTATGCACGGAATGTGGGGAGGAGGAGGACTCCTTCCACTTCCTGTGCGAATGTGGTTTTTATGACAAAACGTCTTCGGAGAGCCACTATTAAGGAGGAAGAATTGCACTCACTGCAATGGAAGGAAATTTCGACTTTCATAAGAAGGTCGAAGAGATTCGAGCAAGTATCCGACATGGGATGAGTGTAGATGCCGGGGATTGCGAAATGGGTCCACTGGAGCCTAGTCGCTGACGCTTACGCCCCCACCCATTACCATTACCATAATCAATTTTTGAGTTTCTCTCCAG
Source organism: Chrysolina oricalcia (assembly GCA_944452925.2). Lineage (NCBI taxonomy): Eukaryota > Metazoa > Arthropoda > Insecta > Coleoptera > Chrysomelidae > Chrysolina > Chrysolina oricalcia. The sequence goes on from OX101827.2 coordinate 22,260,230, forward strand.
CTATTAGAATTTTGATAAACAAGGATGATTCCCATCTGAATTTTTATGATTATGCTCAAAGATTACTCGACTATTTTGTGAAAAACTTCCAAAAATTTTATCGAAGCTGTAATGTATCATTCAATGTGCATAATTTGATACATTCACCTAGTGATGTGAAAAACTTATAATATATTTATAAGATCATTTCGCATTGCATTAGTAATGGATTCCAACTCTGAGGGTTACCCAAAGAGTTACTTGCAGTACTTTCGGAGGCAGCAAATTTGTCTTCTTCATAGCTGTTGTTACAGAAGTCTTGGGAGCGGGGGAAAAGTAGTAAAAGCCCTTTTGGGAGAACATCATTCGGGGGGAAGAAATAGCTTATTTCTTATGAATTGTAGAAAACATATTTTTTATTATTATCAATACAGTTTAAAAAAAAAACATGAAATGTATTTTGATTTTTAGAATCTCAAAAAGATGTACGAAAACAAGCTGCATCAGTGTCTACTTCCGATGAATGTGATAGAGGACTCAGATTGAAAAAAAAGTCACTGAAAAGAATTGAAGAAGCTGAACTGGAGTCATCTTCAGATGAAGAATCCTTGGTGAGTTTATACCACTGTATATTCCACTGTTTTTTCAAAACTTCTTTCAGTATTCGAAAACATTTCCCTTTGATAATTTTTGTTCTAGATAAGTCAGATTTGCCTCCATTCCCTACAAGATGTTAGCATTGATGGTTAATTATAATAATTTTGACTACTGGATTATTTTTAAACTCATGTTATTTCTTTTCTAAAGACAATTTTCCTCAATTTGGCAGGTGTGTCAGTAATAAAACTATTTTTCAGATATTCCTGATATGCCAATAAAAATTATTGATACCATTGAGCCTAACGTTAACATTGAAATCATAACTGTGCCTTCACCAGCCGGTTACTGTTGGAATATTAGGTATGCCCAATTAAAATTGTAACACAACTGATGTTTATTTTAATACTTGGATTTTTGTTTCAGGAGAACTCAAAATGTTCATATCAGATGAATTTAAAACTGTCGTCCGGCAACTACGAGAGATCAATTTGAATTTAGCCGATTTCAATCAGACTAGAAAAACTAGAAGTCAATCTGAAAAGATCAGGCGGCACATTCAAGCATGAGGATGTTCAGAACATCTTGAATTTATTTCCATTCAAGTCTTCGGAAGATATTCAGGCGTTTGAACAGTTAATGACTATTGACGAAACCAAACGTGCAAATTTGGTAACCATATTGAAATTACACCAGTTTGATTAAATTTCACCCAAATATGTATTTCAGAAAAAATATTTAGTGAATGTTGGAGGGACGAATACCAAAGATAATTACCGAAGATAATTAGAATTTTGAGAAGAATTTTTTCAAACAGTTTTGCTGTGGAGTGTAGTTGGCTGGAACAGCGTAACAATTTCAAAGTTAGCACTTTGAGAACATTAGTGGACACTATCAAAGGTGACAATTTCAATTCTGGTTTTTAAATAACATATCAAAAAATGTAATGTAATAATAATAAAAATTAGAAGATTTAGAAAACCATATATTGAAAATAATTGAAAACACTTTCGGTTGGAATATTTTTGACAAAAAATGGCATGTTTAATGCATAATCAGTGGAAACATATTTTTCCATATTTTTTTTTTTCAGAAGTTTCAAACTGAGAGTATTTTTGGAAGACTTTCAACGCTTTATAAAAGGACACTCAGTTTCTTAATGTTACTTATGCTTGAGGAAATCCGGCCTATTGGTGAAAGGCAAATTTCTTTTCATAAAAGAAACCAAAAGTTTCCATTAAAACAGTTTATTTTTCAGTTGCAGTAGCTGAGAACTACCCACACAATGATAAGGAGTTTGAAAATGTATGTGGGGAGTGGCTGCGACAGGCAAAATTGAGGCTGACAAGAGAACAAAAGAAAGGGGGCCAAAACTGAGATTTGTTTTGTGGCTAGAATTTTTCATTCATTTGTTTCGTATTCAGATTTTTTTATTTGTTTGTTATTGCTCAGAATGTTTTTTACTTGTTTTGTTTTCAGAATTTTTTTTTTCATTTTAATTTTGTTGTTATTTATTTTTTGTAAATAGTAAATTTTACAAATCCAGCTAAAGTTTTCATTAATTTTGTCCATATATAATTACTGGACCATTTCGAAAGGAATGTAAAATTATATTTTTGATATTTTGTGTTTGTAAACATGATGTTTTCTTAGCGAGTATTACTTGATTCGAAAATGTGAAACGCCATTTTCTTGATTGGTTTTTAACATTCCTAGAAGAATCATAATCTCCAAATTCATTAACGACTACAAATAATATTCGACGTTTTGCCTTCGTTCACATAAGTGATCTTCATCATTTTACTTGAATTCAAATTTAATTTGAAGTTGCTGAAGATCACTTATGTGAACAAAGGCAAAAAGTCGAAAATTATTTATTATTTATTAAAACAAACAGGCGTTTTACAAACAAGTATAATTCCTGAAATGAACTAGTATGTTACCGTTCATTCATCCTAGGTATTTGTAACATTCATTTAAGTATCTATACAGATACAAACTCGTTACTTATAATGTATCTGATCAATAACAACAATGTTACTTCAGAAACATTAAAAATATGTCAGACATGTAAAGGAGGCGGAAATTTAACGTTACATGCAAGATACATAAAGAGATTCTTCCCATGGTTTTCGAGTTTACGAGACGCCCAGCAGTGAGAGAGGAGGTAAAATTCTGAAGAAATGTGGGCTGGCCTTCAGCGTTCGTAGAGAAGCCGAATTGATTCCTCGGCTGTCTCCGTATCAGCAGGCGTTCACATCGCATCGAGACGCAACCTTTGAATTCGGAGAGTCTCGCGCTGCATTGTAGTATGGGCACAGATTAGAAAACATACAGATGGGAAGGTTAGACAAGACAAACGAAATTAGAGAGAGATGGAATTGCACACCAATTTAAAGCCCACTTTGAAGGCTGTCACTGCTGTCAGATTAATAAGATTAGGTTTATTCGATTTTTGAGTATTTAGATTTTTGGATTTTGTTGTAATTAGTTCTTCAGCTGACAATAGTGACAATGCATAAACAAAAAAGAAGCGGATTTCATTGCATGTACAAAAACTGCGGATTACGTTCATCTTCCGATAGAACAGAAATATTGAAATTTCATAGGGTTCCTAAAGATGAAACAATGTAAGTATTCATTCTATTAGTAGGTGATATCTATTCTATAAATTAATGAAATTGATCAAATAGTTGAGCTTCAGCAAGAAAATGTATAGAAGAATTGATTACTGCTTAAGGATGAAAACATGTCAGTTTTTCATATTAAATAATGGTAATGTTACATTTCAGGTGCACCGTTCAGGTACAAGCTTGTGTACAAAAAGAACTTCTGGATGAGATACCTATAAGCAATTTCTATAGGAAGTTTAAAGTTTGTAGCCTGCGTTTTGTAAATTGTATGTACAATAATCCTTCTGAAACGTCACGTTTACTTCCTGATACAGTGCCTATCGATTATGAAGCATGTCAACTACTTATTTTCTTTTATTTCATTGAAAACTATTTTAATATAAACAGCAGAAACATTGTTTTGGTATTGTTACTACATACTAAACTTTTTTACAGCTCATACTGATGTTGCAAGTGTACCAAGCACGTTGAGAAGAGGAGAGCTTGATACAAATTTCGAAAGTCCTGTACCATCCAAGAAGATAAAAGTATTGCAGGTTATCACAATTCTTTCCATCTGTGATACTGGCACACTTTCAACAGTAGAATGCCTTGATGTGCAGCAACCATTTAAGGTGCCAGTCGAAACACAAAGAACTATAGTTTCCAGCCATACTCTCAGAATGGGAAAACTCGAACTAAAAAATGAAAGCTCTTCAAACCGAAAACAATAATTTGAAAAAAGAATTTAGACCAAGTTGTAGAGCCATCTGAAGGAAACTTTCTTCAACTTGGGGATAAGTATTAGAATCCTGAGAAATTTAAACAAAACTAATAAATTTGGCAGGCGATATACAGATGAATTCAAACGATTCGCCCATACTATTTATTTTTTTGGCCCTTGATATAAATATTTACAGAATATATTTTTGATGCCTTCTACAGGATCCCTTTTGTTATTTGTAAAAAAAATTAAGTTTTCTGCTGGATACAATTAAGTTTTCTGCTGGATACAACGAAGTTTTCTGCTGGATATAACGAAGTTTTGTTTGAGATATTAAAACTAAAGGCAAAACAAATGCATTCACAGGGTACCTTATATACTGTATGCATCGATGAAATGTCCATCAAGACAAATTTGAAAAATTGAAAAATATATAACAAATAGTTGTGCCAATCAAATATGTAATATTTATAAAAGTCTCTCAAAATTCATCTACCCCTGTGAAAACTTTCCCTATATTTATTTCATAAAATTATTTTTTCCACTAAGAATATTATGTAATGAAAAATAGCAATGCTAGGTTCAGAACTGTGCTTAAAAAAATACAAAGTATACTATTTTAATGAATTTGTAATAGGAAACCAGGTGTAAAATTGTGATTGATTTTGAAATAATAAAGAAATTATTTTTGCCAATATTTTTACCAATCAAAGTTTTTATTTTTTTCACTCGAAAAACAAATGCAATGCTTTCCTTACTTTATTGTTTCACAAACTTTTGACTGATTCATAAAATCTTCGTATTAAGAGTTTACTTTGATTAAACTAATAATTTTAGTAGTTCTGTTAAAACAGAAGGGAAACATTAACTGAAATGAAGCTCCAAACAATTTCTCAATACAAATCTACCACTAGTACATTGCTTATTGTAGACATCTTTACGCTGGCACATGGTACTCTCACATTGATTCTCTACTGAAACCATTATCATCTGAATTCCTTGTGAGTGGAGAGCTATATGTTCTCTTCTACGAGCTGGAGTGCTCGAAGTTTCATCTTTGCAGGGTACATATTTACATTTAAACATTATTGTATTTCAGTTTCAAGAAATTATTTGGAAATTAATAATCTATCCAGTAAAAAATGTACTCATGAAATTTTATAATCGTATAAAAGGGTTAACCAAATGTTGGAACACCCTGCATTTTAGATTAGCAATATTAGCACAACATTTAAATCATTTTAAGCTAACTAATGTTATTTCTGCAAAAAAACATCTGTCAAATTCTCTCATTCTCGACACTAATGACAATTGACAAATCAAATGTATACGTTCCATGTAATGGCAACACTGTACCCGGGATGTTCGTAATAGGTCTGGCAACATTGGTGCACACCAATTTAAAGGGCCAAGGTTATGGAGTCGGCAATCGAAACATCAAAGGAAATGGAAGGAGCTTCCTATCTGTATGTTTTCTAATCTGTGCTATGGGTATATTTTATTATCATTTTTCATTTGGGTATAAATGTATTGGTAGTCGACTCTCGCATCTCGCGCAAGTATAGTGAAAGAAAAACGTCAAGATTCCAATTACGACCAAATGAGGGGAGAAAAATAGAGAAAATGTATAAGTATTAACTAAAAGTCTTAATTAATATGAATGAATTTCATTATGTGTTCCAAAATATTTCACTTTGAATGTATATAATGCAGAAATTGAAATTTTTCATATAATGGAATCACATTTTAGGTGAGCTCAAATATTGAAAAAAATTGGTTATTCTTGTCAAAAAGACGAAGAGTCGACGGCACATTTTTTCATGATACGGAAATAACTCGTGAGCATGAACTCTTGGCTTCTGTTATTTCATTTTGGTGAAATACAGGGTGTCCGCAGAAAGTGGCTCGCCACTATAACTTTTTTGTTTTGGAAGATAATTGAATGAAATTTGGAGCATTTGTATACGACACAAAATTGCATTTCAGCTTCATTCAACTTCCGGTTTCACCAAAAGTGACATAAAATTTCGATTTTTAAATGGGATACCTGGTATATTTCCAGCATAAGACATACTGATTACAACTGTGTATCACTCGTCACTTTTTGCTACCACATTTGTTCATATCAAAATTTATTTTTAATTTTATAGGGCTATGGATGCCTGTAAATTACTAATTTGAGTCCTCAAATTTTGGGATCAATCCAACTTTATTTTTTTCTGTCAAAATGTATCTGCTATGTAAGAATCAATGAATTTCCACTACTAATTTTTTTCGTCGGGTCAGGAAATAGTAGCATTTTACTGCACCACACTATAAGATTTCAAATAAACATAAAGTATCTTTCGAGAATAAAGTAAGATTTAAATGCATCTAGTAACTTGTTGCAAACACAACTTATAAAACAAACAAAATCAATAATCTAAAGCTAATATCGTACCTATCTCCTGGCATAAATATAATTGTTAATTTTTTTTTACAATTTCGTATACAATTCATACAATTCAATGCTATAATATATAAATGACAGGTAAAAAAACATTTGCTGGGCATGAAATATTATTCTGGGTGTTGCCCAAGCCGCCAGGATGTATTTTTCGAATTTATTCCGAAAAATCAGTTTTTCGCCCTTTTGGCAGTTATTTGAGTTCATGTCAAGAAGTGTTGCGGTAAAAAGTTTTTAATTTTTCATTATCTACAACTTTTTCCTTGAAAATTTTCTGCTAACAGGTCACGTTTCGCCTCAAATCGCAAAAAACCATTTTCAACCCCTAAACTGCACCCCCATTTCACCATTTTGAGTGTTTTCGTGTTTGAATATTTTTTTTTCTTAAAGTTGGAACCTCTTTTTCACGAAAATTATAGAAAGGAAGAAAAAAATAACGCTTCTAGATTTGGTGAAATATGTTGTCTACCGATGGATACTAGCCGGAAGAGAATTATAGAAAACATTATATACACAAAGCAATTATACCAATATCATATGGAAAACAAAATGAAGCAAAGGCTTCATCTGCTCTGGAAGAGAACGTCGGGATCAAAATATTGACATGTTTTTCATCCATGACCAACATCACTTTCTTGGTGCCAGTCGGGATGGTATCACCGAGGATGGCAGTCGAGGTGAAATGCCAATATTTGGAAAGAAATATGACACCAGCAGAAAGTATCAGAAATATAAAGAATGGAGGAGTAAATATGAGGCACAAATGGTATTTCCAGATTCAGGGCCAACTTCAAGTAACTAAACTGAAAACTTGCCAATTTGGGGATGAAATATGAATTTATTTTGAGGGACAACAACTTCTGGTATGAGAATACGGTTGGTTGGTTAATTTTTGTCACCGAACTGGAAATTTATCATTTCCGTAATCGAACAAAATTCTAAATATCATATATATGATATTGAATATTTAAAAAAATGTTAACCTTTTTTTTTCTTATTCAAACACTTCTATGCCTACTACAATGCGCGAATCTATCGAATTTTCTTAAAAAAATCTACGGTGATAATTTATTTTTCAGACATTCCAACATTGTTTTTTTGAGCGTTTCCATTATTATTCTGCGTTCACTCAATCAAGTCCATTCGAAACTACTATTCAGAAATACAAAATTCATACTCTACAGGACTACCGGTTGCGCTACTGAATTTGGTTTTTATAGTTTTTTCGACGAGAGCGGTCTAGCCCCGCCTTCGTGAAGAATTATCGTGAGTGAATGCGAATTTCAACGTTTATGCAACCAAAAATATTTGTTGGTGTATTTGCTATGAATAATAAGTATATTTAAGGTGCATTGAGAATTATCTCTTAACTGTACAAATTATATGTCTGCAACACCGGATGTGAACAGGAATATGTATTTGTCATGTATCAGATACCTATGTATTTGTGTTTGCTGGGTATGGTATTGAACATTTTGCCATTATCTCATACCATCCACAAAGTATTGGACAAGCAGAATCGGCTATCAAAACAGATATGAAATAGGCTAGGTACCTATAACTCGGTCCAAAATAGAAAAATCGATTTCTGTTTTCATATGGAAATATTGAAGAATCATCGGTGAAAGTCCAGCAAAAAAAATTAATGGGGCGAAATTTAAGATCCAGATTAGATTTGCTATTACCACTTGATAACGATATAGTAGAAACCAAACAACGGAGGACATAGAAAGATACATTTTGAGATAGGAGATAACGTTCTGAGGAAAGACTGTCTGTCATGTGGAGCAACAACCTTGTTGGAAACCAGCATTAATAAAATTGAGAAATAGAAGTTCCATTGTGAAAAAAAAACGATGTTGAATATAGTAGGCATATCGACCAAATCTTGTCAAACGAATTTGTTAGAACAAGGTGAAATTACATGTAGAGTGTTCAGAAGATAATAAATCGGATGAGACGAAAAAATGTGAATTCTTTCTTCAGTTGAAAATTTGTCTACAGTACATTCTTCATGTGATTCTGAAATAGGTACTAAACAAGGTTCATTTGGGATTTCGAAAAATTCTCATCTTGTTGAAGGCTCAGTTGAAAAAAGAACGATTTAATATATTCAGCCTAGGCCGGCCCTGTAGGCCTTGTTTTCTTAGAATGTTATAAAAACTGAACTAGAAGTAGACTAGATACTTCGTGAGGCGAATTTGGATGATTGAATATATAATGGGCCGTGGTGGCCTTTGGAGCGAAGGGTTGAGGGTTCAAAGCTTCGCATGGTCATCGGTCTCGTGCATGGCATCACACGTTAAAGAAAGGTAAGGGATTTCCTCACGAAATTTAGTGAAAATATTTTGTTGTTGTTAATATTGTTGTTGTTTCATGTTTTTTGTAGCGGAATACAGATTTTTACTTTTTCTGTTGACAAATTCCGAAAAAACGACCTCATTTTCAACTGAAAAGTTTCACCGATAAATTTTGTCAGTTTTTTGTTGAAGCGTCTTCTTTTACATTATGTAATGAAAGAGTAGCACTACTGTGGATTTTTTTCCAGAAAACGCGAAAAAACAGTAGCAGCATTTTTTAAAGAGAAAGTTCTTTTCAAACAATGGTAGCAGTAGAATTGGGACATCCTTCGGTCTACGAGGATGTATGATATCTAGTTAGCCTAGACCAGTTCCCTGCATAAACAAAATATTGCGTTACCATAGCAACGAATATTAACTTATTAGAAGTGTCAGTTAAAAGTTTGACGTCAAAAAAGTAAACCAGAGTTACGCAATACATTAAAAGAAAAAATATCGCCACCGAAATTGTGAAAATCGAAAAATTGGAGTATCGAGCCATCATCAAGTACCTGTATTTAAAAGGGTTAAGAGGTAAGCAGATTTACGAAGGTATGCTTAATATCCTTGGTGATCAATGTCCTTCGTATGCGACCGTGAAAAATGGGACTGCAAGCTTCAAAAAAGGTAGATTTTCCATTGAAGATGATGACCGATTGGGAAAGCCAAATTCTGTGTCAGTCTCCGAAAATATCGATGCAGTTCATGAAATGATTTTAACAGACCGTCGAATTGGGCTAAAACGGATATCTGAAGCACTGAATATATCATACGAACGCGTTCATCATATAGTTCACGTCAATTTAGACATGAGAAAAATTGCTGCAAAATGGATCCCCAAATGTTTGAATGTTGACCAAAAGCGTGCAAGAGTAGTAGCATCGCGTTCGATCTGTGCTCGATTTGAAAATGATGTAGACTTCTTAAACCGAATTGTTACTATGGATGAGACTTGGGTACATTTCTACGATCCAGAAACAAAGCAACAATTGATGGAATGGCGACACTCCGGTTCTTCAAGACCTAGCAAGTCTCGTGTCCAAAAATCTGCTGAAAAAGTTCTTGCTTCAGTTTTTTGGGATTGCCATGGAGTAATCATGATTGATTTTTTGGATAAGGGTAGAACAATAACGGCAGATTACTATTCGACATTACTGACCACTCTACGGGAAAAAATTAAAGAGATAAGACGCAGAAAGCTATCCAAAGGTGTTTTGTTTTTGCAGGACAACGCCCCTGCACACAAATCTCATGTTGCCATGCTAAAAATTCGTGATTTAGGGTTTGAATTACTAGAACACCCCCCTTATTCACCAGATTTGGCTCCGTCCGACTATCATCTCTTTCCTCAACTGAAAAAAGTTTAAAAGGTCGTAAATTTTCTTCCAACGAGCAGGTAATGAAAGCTGTGGAGGTCTGGTTTGCAGAGCAAGAAGAAAATTTTTTTATGAAAAGTCTAGAGACGTTGCAGGTTCGCTGTAATAAATGTATCCAATTAAGAGTAATAAAATATTTTGACATTGAAATTTTATTTGGTTCTATAGTAGGCTAAGAATTTTCCAATATATCGCCTGGTAAATTCTCAAGGGGCATAACTGCATTATTGCAAATCCAAGAACTAGAGACACATCTGCATTGAATAAATAACCTTTTTGAAATGCGGGCAATGATACATTGAAACGATATCAAAGATCCTAACGCACTCTTGTGACTTCAGTATTGAGAGATAGTGCCGTATTAACAATAGGATAAATGAAAGCACAACTGAAGACTAAATTATTGTAGCTCAAACTCAGAAATTGTACAGTACCAAACGGCATAAGTCTATGATATGACGTTTGTATTTTCTCTCTTCTTGAAGTGCAGAACGCGATGAATAAACTCCGTTTATGGTTATACCGTTTGTACTTTTCTATAATTATGTTTTCTGTTATATGTCAAATGGACATAATACAAGGAAATGTCTGTTTGATTGTGTTGGCAATCAAGAATGGAAACGGTATCAATGAGCTCCACTATATCCAATGCCGTTTGTATTTTTGCAAATAATAGTTTTTCAAATTGCATAAATGGTCCTAAATGTGCAAAATGCCATTAGTATTGTTATACTATATCTTCCTTAAAACGCGATGAATAGTTTTGAGTATTCACTATGTCGTTTGTATTTTGCGAAATACCAATAGTTGTTACTGGTAAAAAGATTTCCTGAGATCAAATTAATATCTACCTGTATTATTGAGTAAATGACATGATTAATTCTCAGTGACAAACTAGAACATAATTCTTTAAATCTAAATCTAATTGAAATTATTTTTGATCAAAATGGTCAAATAAAACTATCGATTTTATTATGAATAATAAAGGTTTTTTACATTAATATGCACATTAAAAATTACCATCGAAAAAAGTTCAGTTCAGTTGAGTTACAAATTTATGGCTCGCTTTACTTCCTCGTGCTTTGCATTTTTTCTCTTTGGTGGTTGATTTCTTCTTTTACTAGACTTGAAGTTAGTATCTTCTAGACATGGAGTTGGTATCAGGTTCGTTTCCTGATCATCATCAGCATCTGCATCATGAGCTGATTGATCATGTTGCGTAAGAAACGATTCATCTCCATTCCCACTCTTTCCTCGATTGACCTCAAGGTTTCTACAAAACTTAATCCATTACCAATTACTTTTCTTAATAAATTATTTTTATTTGAATTGTATAATGAATTTTTCCGCCTACCTCGTAATAATATGTTCTTCTGAATGTTCTTCGATGCATATGAAATCGATCAATGATGACTTCTATTAATGAACGATTCACGGATACTGCTAAAGTAGCATCTTTAATTTTATTGACAGAAAAAAAAATAAAATTCTTTTATTTCAATAAGAGTAAAGTAGACGAAAAAATATTGTAATCAACTCTTACATCAAAATGCAATTGAGAAATTTCTTGGTCATTATTCGCCTTCATTGATACAGTACCCACACAGCATGCAGTCATCTTCAAGACGTCCACCCTAAGATCTTCAGGACGTCTCCAAGACATCCAGCAAAATCTTAAAGGCGTCCAAAAGACGTCGTTAAGACGTACATTGTTACAAAACGGGACGTCTTAAACATGTCAAGATGTCCATGTGGACATAATCAGGACGTCTTACAGAGATCTCTCGAATGTCTAGTTTATGTCTACTTTTCTGGACATCAAAGAGACTTTATTTAATATTCAGTATATTGCAGATTTGAAATGAAATTGAAAAAACAGAATTGTAGGAATTTTATTGAATTATATTCTATAACTTTTTGTATTATCTATAACTTTTTGTTTTTACTATACATCCTACGATCTCCTGCTCTTCTCAGCCACTACTGAAAATGTTCCTCTCAGTTTTCTTCCGATTGGTAAAAACTTTTGTCATCTCACTGGCTCCTAGAACAATAATAGACATTGATAAATTATAAAAAAACATAGGTTTTAGTTTTTCAGATTTTGAAAATTTTTATCTCTCAACAAAAAAAACTATAACAGTTTTGCAGTTGAATACGTTTTTTTTGCTGGTAGCATGTACATAACCAATAAATACGGGGGAATCATAATAAAACCAACAATATTATATATGCGAGCCTAAAGACATAATAATTTTCGTCCATGTTGGCGAAGGCATTTTAACCGAAGTCGTTGTGGCGGATAGCGTGGGAAGTATTACGAACAGAATGTCATCCCTTGAAAATATCAGAGTATGAGTGAAGATGAATTAATCAGTACATTCTTTATAACCAAATTTTTGAGCAATTGGCCTTTAACAATTTTCCTGATCAATTTTTAGAAAGCCAATAACTGAGTTAGTCAGTTTTCTTTCTCATTAAAAAACACGAAAACTTATTTTCTCAAAAAAATGTGAAGAATTAGGAACCTTGATGAATCATTGGAAATATTATCATTTTCACTGTCTACACCTGTCACTTCATTATTTACAATAAAAAAACATAATTTGCGCCTTTTGCACCCGTCAATTTATCTTCACTTATACCTGCTCTAATATTTTCAATGGGTGACATTCTGTTTGCAATACTTCCCACGCTATCCGCCATCACGATTTCGGTTGAACTGCCTTCGTCAACATGGACGAAAATTGTCATGCCGTTTGGCACGCATATAATATTTCTGTAGCGCCATTACGTATGAAATAGACTTACCTCGAGTTGAAATATAACACAATAACAACTAATAAGTTAATAACACATTTGCCAGACTCAACACGAAACTATGAAACCATTACGAAAACATTACAGAACGGCGCAACAAATAAAAACTGTTGGAATCGTTGGTGAGTGAGGTCGAAAAAGGACGAGGAGTTCCGACGCCCAACGAATCAAATGCTAAATCTATTTTAATTTTATGATTGGTAGAAAACTGACACTTGTCAAATTCCACCTAAAGGTCGGATATTTTCGGATATATATTTTACTGAAAATTACTGCTCCTTTTAGAAATACTTATTTGGAAAAAAATCGACATTCTGTTCCAATATTGAAGACGCCCGTAAAGGTACGTCTTTGAGACATCCCGAAACAGACGCCTTTAAGACGTCCATTTTGCCTCTGGATGTTCAGGCATTATATGAACATAAATTGGACGTCTTTAAGACGTCCAGTGCTGTGTGGGTACCCACTAAACATGGAAACTTACAACCACTTGCAGAGAACTCTTTGACCCTTGCATATGTAAACTTGACATGGAAAATCCACTCACTAAGGCAGGAAAGGTGCATACGTGAAGTTGATACTGCTCATTTACCGAATACTTCCAGGCTTAAATTTATATCTGACAATTTTTAACCAGTTACAAATGATAAGCATCAAAACACCTTAAAAATAACACTTGTATCACATATAGATTTTTAAACTTGTATCGGTAAGTTTAATCTAAACTTTGATGTGATATTTTACTAACCAAAGCTTGCCCTAAATTTGTAATTATCAATTATTTGGGATTTTATAACCAAATGTTCAGAAAGTTTTCATTTTGAAACAATCATTGCCAAGTGTGATACCAGCTTATGATTGCAGCTAATTTGTGGTGATGAATTAATTGGGAATTCACCTGCAAAAGTATTGAGAAGATTTTTGCAAATATTTGAAAATCCAAACGTCACTATGCATTATGGACATTGTTGCAGAAGCAGTTTTTATTCTAAAATTATTGTAACTAAGCAATAGATGTTTTCCGTTTTTTTGTTTGGTAATGACATATCAATAAATAGTTTTCGACTTGCTGTCAGATTTAATTCTCCTAAAAAGTTCAAAATAATCACTGTCGTGCGAAAATATGTTCAGAAAATGGCAACTTTGGTTGAAAGAACTGAATGAAGCTATGAAAATAGAAATTCCCCGATGTTACTCTCGTAATATGAAGAATGCCTTGTCCACTCAGTTTCACATTTTCTCGGATGCGAGCGAAGATGCTTATGCTACTGCAATATTTCTTCGCTTGCACTTTGAGAACTCTGTAGAAGTTATGTTAGTAGCTTCAAGAGCCAGAGTGGTATTTGATGCTGCTGCTAGGGCTCACGGAACTTCATTGAATGATTTACTGCTGACTGGACCTGACTGGCTCACTTCTATATTTGGTATTTTATTGAGATTCAGAATACACAAAATCGCATTTGTAGGAGATATTCGCGAAATGTTTAATAGAGTCAAGATTGCTGATGAAGAGACGTACATGCAATGTTTCCTTTGGCGCGATTTGAATAAACAGTTAGAACCAAAATTATATAGGATGATCGCAATGATTTTTGGGACAACTTCATCTCCTTTTTTGGCTCAATTCGTAAAAAATTACAATGCGGAAAATTATTCCGTTTCTCATCCTAGAGCAGTGGAAGCCATCATCCGCAATCATTATGTTGATGACTACCTAGACGGTACTGACACCGTAGAGGATGCTGTCAAGTTAGTAAGCGAGGTAATTCATATTCATATGCAAGGAGGTTTCGAAATTCGAAACTTCATTTCAAATTCTCCAGAAGTTATTAACAAAATACCAAAACATCTCCTAGCCGAACAATCGAGCATGGAAGTCGATAAACAAACAAAAGATGAAAAAATTCTGGGTATGATCTGGAATTCATCAAAAGATTGCTTTCACTTCAAACTTAAATTTCACAAAATATCTGACGACATTATAAAGGGTTTGAAAATTCCTACGAAACGACAAGTTCTCAAAACGGCTATGTCTATTTACGATCCTATTGGTCTGTTGTCTCCGATAAGTATCAAGGTAAGAATACTTCTTCAAAATATTTGGCGAGCAGGTATAGGGTGGGATGATTCCATTAGCGAAAATATGTTCAGAAAATGGCAACTTTGGTTGAAAGAACTGAATGAAGCTATGAAAATAGAAATTCCCCGATGTTACTCTCGTAATATGAAGAATGCCTTGTCCACTCAGTTTCACATTTT
Source organism: Chrysolina oricalcia (assembly GCA_944452925.2). Lineage (NCBI taxonomy): Eukaryota > Metazoa > Arthropoda > Insecta > Coleoptera > Chrysomelidae > Chrysolina > Chrysolina oricalcia. The sequence goes on from OX101827.2 coordinate 22,275,382, forward strand.
CTCGGATGCGAGCGAAGATGCTTATGCTACTGCAATATTTCTTCGCTTGCACTTTGAGAACTCTGTAGAAGTTATGTTAGTAGCTTCAAGAGCCAGAGTGGTTCCCATAAAAAATTCAACAACAGTTAAATATCTGACAATACCCAAACTTGAATTGCTTGCCGCGGTGATGGGGGTTAGACTTTGTACTGAGGTCATGAAACATTTAGATTTCAGCATTGATCTGAAATATTTTTGGTCTGATTCTCGAACAGTTCTGAGTTGGCTTGGAAGTATTAAGAAACTACCTACATACATGGCAACACGAGTGGGTGAAATTCTGGAACATAGCGACATCAGCCAATGGAAATGGGTTCCAACAGCTCAAAATGTTGTTGATATATGTACTAGAGATACTGCTAGAAGTATATCAAGCTTTGAAAATAGTTGGTTCAAAGGCCCCAATTTCCTCTATGAACCAGAAAACAAATGGCCTAAAATACCCAATGACCTCACACAACCTGAATCTGAAGTAGTTATAACCATAGCAGAAAAACCTATAGAAACGATTCCCATCAAGTCATTTTATACATGGTTGAAGCTCATTAGGATTACTGCAAGGGTAAAACGGTTCACGTCAAATTTGAGAACTCAGGGTGATAATAGACAACTATCAAAATGTCTAATTGACGAAGAAATAAAATGGAGTGAACATTATTGGTGGAAGATCGTGCAGATATCATGTTTTCCGACGGATAGATATAATCTAGAAAATAATCTACGAAATGCCAACGGAAGACTTCATAATTTGTCAATTTTTTTAGACAATGATGGTCTTATCAAAATTTCCACCAGAATAACAAGGATTGACAACGTTTCTGTCATTCAGAAAGAACCAGTTATTCTAGGTGGTGAACATTCTTATACACAAAAGATGATCATACACTACCATATAAAAAATGCTCATCAGGGAGTAGAAACTCTTATAAATGATCTCAGAGGAAGATTTTGGATTCCCCATATTCGTTCTACTGTAAAAAAGGCCATATCACAATGCATGTACTGTCGTCGCCGATCTGCAGTCCAACTTCAACCTAAAATGGGACTTTTGCCAAAAGAACGTTTACTCAATTGTCAGAAACCACTCTCAGCTACTGGAATCGACTATTTTGGCCCATTCCAGGTGAAAATTGGAAGAAGACTGGAGAAACGTTATGGTGTCTTATTCACGTGTTTAACAATAAGAGCGGTACATGTTGAAATTGCCCATTCGTTAGATACAGACTCGTGCATAATGGCAATTAGAAGATTTCTTGCAAGGCGTGGAGCAGTCGAAGTATTTTGGTCCGATAATGGGACGAATTTCCATGGAGCAAATCGTGAACTGTTGGAAGCTTTGGAAGACTTAGAAATTGAATCGGTGGTGAACGACATGGCGAGTAGGGGTATAAAATGGAAATTCAATCCGCCTTCGGCACCTCATATGGGGGGCAGCTGGGAACGGTTAATAGGATGTTTCAAGAGGGCTCTGATGGCGATTATGAATGAAAGACATCCCAAAGAAGAGGTTCTTCAAACAATGTTCGCTGAAGTAGAGCATATTATGAACAGCCGCCCATTGACACATGTTTCGACAGATGCACAAGATCTAGTGAGCATTTCTCCAAATGATATTTTGATAGGAGAATCTTCGCAAGTGATCGCACCAGGGGTTTTTACCGAACATGACTTGGTGCAAAAGAAGCAGTGGAGAGTGTCACAGTATCTTGCAGATATATTCTGGAAACGCTGGCTTCGTGAATATGTTCCAACACTGATCAGTCGGTCAAAATGGAATAAGGACGAACCAAATTTAACAGTCGGTGAAATGGTTGTCATGAATGATAGCAGTATGCCACGGGGAGTTTGGCCTCTGGGAATAGTCGAAAAGGTATACGAAGGTTCAGATGGCGTTGTGAGGACAGCAGAGATTCGAACATCAAATGGAATATACAAACGTCCTGTCAGAAAGCTGCATCGACTAGAAATCCGTGCTAACAAAAATTAAGTTAGCACCAGGGGGCAGAATGTTGCAGAAGCAGTTTTTATTCTAAAATTATTGTAACTAAGCAGTAGATGTTTTCCGTTTTTTTGTTTGGTAATGACATATCAATAAATAGTTTTCGACTTGCTGTCAGATTTAATTCTCCTAAAAAGTTCAAAATAATCACTGAACATATAGCAATTTGCACGACAGTATTGCTATATGTTCAGTGATTATTTTGAACTTTTTAGGAGAATTAAATCTGACAGCAAGTCGAAAACTATTTATTGATATGTCATTACCAAACAAAAAAACGGAAAACATCTATTGCTTAGTTACAATAATTTTAGAATAAAAACTGCTTCTGCAACAGACATTATGGTGTAGTTGGTATGTAAGTTTTTGTAGACCACATAAGTAGAGTAAATATGAGAGAGCTTTTGGATTCAAGATCAAAACCTATGAGAGAGCTTTCGGATTCAAGGTCAAAACCTATGAGAGAGCAAAGGGATTCAAGATCAAAACATATGAGAGAGCAACGGGAGGTACACGTCTTCAGAAAGTGCACGTGTCAGGTATCAGATTACCTAGAATTTGCTGACGTCACGTTACAGACAAGTCTCAACAAGTAAGAATAATTCAATATGGGTTCAAGGACCTCTTGCAAGGTCACGTGTTGGGTATCAGATTACCAAGAATTTGCTGACGTCACGTTACCGACAAGTCTCGACAAGTAGGAGGAACTTGAAACGGGTTCAATGTCCTCTTTCAAGGTCACGTGTTAGGTATCAGATTACCTGGAATTTGCTGACGTCACGTTACAGACAAGTCTCGACAAGTAGGAGGAACTCTCAAGGTCAAGTTTACGTTGTTGCCAAATATCGAGAATGTTGATAGTCTAATGAAGAGTGAAACTAGAATATTGCCCCCACTACTGTTGATGTAATTTATAAACTGATAACGATATCATTCTCTCGTAAAAATGAGTATTACCGAGTTCAAATTCAACTTGTCAAGCGAATATTTTTGCAAGGAAAAATCAAAAGTAGTATTGAGTGAAAGAAAATTCCCATTAAACAATTAAACATATCTAAGAGTAAATTTGTTGTTGTGAATTTTTCATATGATTTGAATTTCACTCCCTTTATCGAAATTATTGGAAATAAGGGAGATTGAGTGATTTTCACAGAACACTAGTGGAAGCAGTTCTTGACACACCAAGGAGTCATTACCAATTATTTTTACTCATCCGATCAACTGGAGACTGTTGGAGACGATAGGTTCACCATTGAGTAGTCAACATAAATGAAGATTACTCCTCAGTGTACTTGGGGTTTGAAACAGTCTGCAAGCTATGGGAAATCCTACCTCTAATTGAATATAGGGCAGATATTTCAAAAAGACAGCATTATAGACAATATTTCCAAGTTTTGAAAAACAGACTCTGCAAGCTGAGTGGTGATGTGTTGCAAAATGCTTTAGATTTGCTCCAGCCAGAAGTGAATACCAATAGTGAAAATATCAGTCTAACTCTGGAATTCATCCATCTTTACCTGGTTTTCAGAAATGATTTGTCTGATAAACCATGAATTAGACGGTGACAATTGATGGAAGTCATAGCAAGACTTATTATATGTACACTTGGAAATTTGCTTACAAGGATTCTCAGAAAATGTATTGGAATCATGCAACAATCGATAAAATGCGCTTCGAGAGGCGAATATTAGAAACTTCTAAAATCATCGTCCCCATTTTGGATTCAGCACATAGAGAAATAATATTCAATAATAGATTTAGTGGTTGATTTATAATATAAATATTGTATAAATAAAACTGTTTTGTGAATTTTATATTGTTTTATTTGAGAAATGTTATACAAAATCATCTTTTGATATCCATGAATTATACTTATTACTCAGACCTAACCATTTGATGTAGAGTTTGTCTCCTTTATTTCTTAGAATTTTTTCAACCAGAAACACATCAGGATGTTTAACTTTTTGGAGTTCTCATAGAAACTACCTTGGAAGTCAACATCATTTTGATCTTTAAGAAAATGCACAGCAGAATTCGACTGATAGACTTTTCTCACAGCGAAAGAAAATGCACAGCAGAATTCGACTGATAGACTTTTCTCACAGCGAAAGTTTCATTGGACCAGCTTGGTGTATACCCCTTAGCAAATGCCTCTCGGTACTTACTTATTCTTACATGATCATTGATTTTAAATTTCCGTTTCCTTGGATCCACTGTTTTGAAATGGCTATACGTGTTTTTGAGTAAATACATCTCATGACATTTTTTAACATCTTTGGGTTTCATTCCTATTGTCCTGTGTACGGAATTGTTATAGTCAGAAACTATATGTGGTAGAATACCCAACCATTTGTAGCTTCCTTGTAGGCTGAATTGTTTCCACACTCTATTTTTCAAAGTTCTGTTCACTCGTTCAACTATACTAGCTTTCAAATTGGAAAAAGTACTGTAATGAGTAATATTCCACTCATCCATCAGTTGCTTGAATTTTCCATTGTAGAACCATTGTCTGTTTGTAGATTACTGGTTGCAACTTTCATTTCTCTCAATATTTTTTGCATCGCATGTGTCACATCTCCTCCACTTTTGGTTTTAACGGGCTCACACCAAACATATTTGGAAAATACGTTTATAACTACCAGAATGTACTTAATCCTTTGTTAGTTTTGGAGTAGGGAATCATTTCAACTAAATCAGCTTGAAGTAGGTCATTACTCATTCAACCCTTTGATGATAACACGCCTTCTTTTGAATAGTCTTCGTGAATTTTTATGCAATTCTCCTACAATTTCTTCTTTGATTTTATCCATTTTCAGTTATGGGACACTGAAGTACAATTTCGACATACAGTTGAGTGTGCTGCTGCTGATTGACTAAGAAATTGATTTATCCCCTTTATTTAAAACCTTTCCTTTCAATGCGACAATATCTGCATACTCTCCACCAAGTGATATAGATATATCTTCTGGTAGGGAATTGATGCTTTCAATCTTTCCGGAAACAGGAAATTCATACGAAGTTGAATCATTTTCGAACACAAAAAAACTTACACTCTTCCTGATATCTTTGGTTGCCCTCAAATGAAGAACACATTTAGTATGGTGCGATGATGGATTCCATATGTAAAAAGATGTGCTGATTGGTGAGGGTTTCGGAAGTATATCTGGTTTAGAATATGGTGTTTGAGATGTTCTCAGAAAATGTCTACCAAATTTATCGATGGGCATGGTGTCACGGTCAAACACCAAATGATGTTAAATCATGTGAGTATTTATTTTATTATTCTAGCCTCGCGAAGTTCCTCGAAAATGCTTATAATTTCATTTCTCACACCGGTGTTTCCAGCACATTGCGCCGCAACCAAGAGTTTCAATCGATCAACTAGTTCATTAAAATTATCAAAATATCTATATTCAACCGGTATATTGTTGAAATCAAGCATAGTTAGTTCAGAACCTCGTTTACATCTACCTGGAGCTGAAGCAATTCTTGATCTGGTCTTGGGAAGAGATAATCTGGTATTGTTTTGAGTTTTTTCAAGGTTACGTTCTTTAGCCAAAGAGTGTAGTGTTGTGATTTGTGGTTTCATTATATTAACAAACTTTGATGCATGTGATGTTGACAAACCCCTTGCAGGATCGTATCGGAGGTAATGTGCATTACTTCTTCTAATTATATCGATATATGAATCAACATCTTTATTTCTATAACCAAGGGGTTGTTTCTTGAACATCAATTCATATAAACCTGGAGTTCCACTGTATTTGAACTTGTTATTAATAACAATATCGGCACCATCAAAATCCACAGTTGAGTCACCTATAGCAAATTTTTCCGTAGATGGATCAAAATATACTCCAAAAGTGTCATCAAATGTATTTTTCGTATTTGAAATTTTGTCTTCTATATATGCACGGGGCAAAGGAATCGCAAACTGTTGTGAATATTGTTCTTGTGGATTCAGTACAGGGTGGATACTTTCCTCAATATAACTTCCATCGAAATCGGGTTTTGGAGTAGTTGAATCATGTTGAATTGTCTCTTCATCAGGAGTGATCTGATAAAATTCTTGAGGTGTCGGTTGATGAAATTCTTGAGGTGCTGGTTGATAAAATCCTTGAGGTGTTGGTTGATGTAATTTTTGGGTTGCCGATTGATGACCTGAATGCGGTGACGATTGATACAATTTTTGGGGTGTCGATTGATAACTTGTATGAGGTGATTTAATTTCACGTTTCAATTCTTGCTTGAACTTAGTCGTTGGGACTTGCTGAACGGCAGACAAGAATTATTTCAAAGGTTGAGTGATTGGTTCATAAGTTTTTTCCAAATGTGACTGAGATTTTGCTATATCAGATTTCAAAGTCTTATATTTTCGTCTCAAAGCCTTCCTTGCTCTAAATAGTTGTTGATGTAATTGACTGTTCATGATGACTGCCAATCATTCCTTGGTATTGAAGTTTATATATAAATAAATGTGTCTAAACCATTTCTGTATCGCCCTTCGTTTATGGAACAGTCTTTATCGATAACGAGAAAACCAAATTTATCTTTCCAACAATAAGAGCAGAGTTTTCTCAAATTCTGCAAGGACATATCTATACTGACATGATCATCATATATATGCCTCAGATTTGTCAGGTCTTGATGAAAAATTATGAGCAAATTAGCATTATCTCTAATGAGTTGTTTGGAAATGGCAGAATATGTTTGGCATGAATAGAAACAATCCGTGTGTCTGTGACGACCGAAACTGAAATAATTTTTTATTATGTTTTGATCTCTTGTCGTGATATCATCGAATATTATGACGGAATGATCATTTATGTTTTCAGGAAGAATAACTTCAGCAGAATCCTTATATTCATAAAATCCAATATCTTCAATAGGTGCCAGCAAAATCCTCAAATAATTATATTTTGGTTGATATAATGATTTCGAAAATAAGTACACATTTTTAAAACGAAAACCGTTTGGTTGATACAGCAAAGACAACATCACTCACATTAGTTTTGCCTCATCCACTCGCTCCAACAAGCAACCCTCTTTTAGATTGACCTCCAAAAAGTGCAACATGTTTTCTAATATTATTCTCCATATTGATCTCATCATGATTCAGAACTGGAAGCAACACCTTTTGTTTTTCAGTCTTCATCATTTCAAAATAGACATCAAACTGACATCAGTGCAAATGCGATAAGTATATATATACGCGTGTCCAAGTTGTTTTGAAACCAAATATAATGACACAGCGAAAGAAATCAGTCGTTATTACGAGTAGAAACATAAAAAAGAAAGGTAGAGGTTTTCTGAATACTCTGATCAACAATCTTCCTGTAGAACTACATGTTCCTGGGTATAATTACTGCGGGCCTGGCACCAAGTTGAAAAAAGGATTATCAAGGGGAGACAAAGGCGTAAATCCACTTGACGAGGCTTGTAAGCGACAAGACATTGCTTATTCCGAAAGTGAAGATATAGAAGCGAGGAATATTGCTGACAGAAAACTGGCAACGTATGCTTCCGAACGTTTAAAATCATCTGATGCAAAATTGGAGGAAAAAGTCACAGCATTTGGAGTTTCTAATATTATGAATCTCAAAAGCAAATTAAGGATGGGACTGAAGCGAAAAAAAAGTCCGGTGAAAAAGAAAAAGGGTGGTGAATTGAAAGTTGTCAGGAAACGAAAGAATAAACAGAAGAAAAGAGTTATACCAATTCTGAAAAAAGGTGGATTCCTTCCATTTCTACTGCCGCTTGTAGGGGCGCTAGGTGCTGTAGGAGGTGGGGCAGCCTCCATTGCTTCACCGATAAATAAAGCAAAATCTGTCAAAGAACAGCGTGTTGAACAAAAAAGGCATGATTTAGCGATGGAACAAAAAGAAAAAGGTTTATATTTGGGACCTCGTAAGGGATATGGAATGTTTGCTCAGCCATATCAAAAAAACTGCTGAGGTTACCACACCGAGCCCTGACCAATATCGATTTGATAGGGAATGCAGAGCGTTTAGGTATTCCTCACTTTCGAGGCGTTTTCATGAGGGATAAACTCCCACAAAAATAAGAAACAAAGAGTGTGGTATCATCTATCTTGGTTCTGATTCAGGAGAAGGAACTCATTGGACGGCATATTCCAAGAAAAATGCTGAAGTTGTATATTCTGACAGTTATGGAAATCAGGAAATCTCAAACCACCAAAGGAATTGATAAACTACTTCCTCAGCGCTGGTGACGTCAAAAACATAAAATATAATTATGATTCTTTGCAGAAGTTTAATTCTTATCAGTGTGGGCAATACTGCTTGTTGTTTTTATATAATCAATATCTCTGATCTATTTCCTTCATTCATCAATAAACTGTCATTGGAAAAATATGCCTTTTACTTTCACTTTGAGTGATTCGTCCTCAGTGTTGAGTTATAATTTCAACACACCAATTTATCTTGATGATAGTGAGGAATATGAGATAGGCTTGGCAAATTTTGATTCGTTCAATGTTATTCCAAATATAACAAAGTTGAACAATGTTTTGGTATGGGGTGAACAAGATGAATTCAGTTATATCATTCCGGAAGGATTCTATGATATAACAGATATTCTTGATATCCTCATTAAACAGATGACTACCAACAATGCAGATGTAATGGTATCCATCCACCCAAATTGGACAACTTCGAAAGTGGTCATCTGGACAAACATCAAAATCAATTTTTCAGTACAAAACTCTATTGGTCAACTATTGGGATTCGAGAAAAGAATACTCAATGCAAATGGCATCTACAAAACAGATCATGGAGTAAAAATTCTGTCAATTAACACAATTTGCATTGATTGTAATATTGCTTCGGGTTCATTTTTGAATGGTGATCCAGTTCACGTGATTCAAGAGGGTATAAAATAGTTGAAACTCCACTAAATATTCTGTATTTCCCTGTCACAATCAAGACAATCAACAACATCACGGTGAGAGTTGCTGATCAAAGTTTGAATCTGATCGATTTTCGAAACGAAGAAGTTACTGTTAGATTGCACTTGAGAAGGAAGGCTCTCTGAATAATGGTCTGGAGATTTGATAGATCATCTTTCCAACAACCTTATAAAAAGAAAGTGAAGCGAACTTCGGAGGGTAGTATATGAAAACAGCTGCCGAATTACTAACACCTGAACGCAGAGAATAATTGAAATCTTTGGGATTAGAACTCTTAATATAATGGAATTGCTACAAATCACGAGTGAACCTTTTAGTGATAACTCAATTGAAGATTATCAATTTCATACATATCAGCCGTATATCACCAATGAAATCAAATATAATGACTTGGATGCATATACATTACCTTGCAACTCATACATCTACATAGAGGGGAAGCTCACGAGACCGTATGTGGCTCCTATCACAAAAATTAAATTCATCAACAATGCTATATTTTTTTTATTCCGTGAGCTCCGATATGAGCTGAATGGTGTTGTTGTAGACTCTGTCAGAAACATTGGACTAGTATCAACGATAAAAAATTATTTGTATATGAATGAAAATGAAAGTATTCCTATCCAAAACGCTGGTTGGTTTCCTAAATTCGAAGATAAAATATTGGTTGATGATGAAGGGAACTTCAATGTATGTATTCCGCTCAAGTTTTGGGCTGGCTTTTTAGAAGAATTCAGAAAAATTGTGATTATTATGAGACAAGAACTAGTTTTGATTCGTGAAAGCCATGATTTGGATGCTGTAATTAGCATTGATGATTCTGAAAAACCAAAAGTGGGCATAAGTAAGCTGACTTGGTGTGTTTCTCACGTAACACCAAGTAGTCAGGAGCAACTTGAATTGAATAAAATCATAAATAGCAATGTTGAACTACCTTTGAAATTCAGGAGATGGGAATTGATCGAATATTCTTCTTTAAATGAAACAACAAGGCACACTTGGGCAGTGAAAACAATTACGAAGGTCGAAACTCCCTGACATATTATTATTGCTTTTCAACAAGCTAAAATCTGAGCAACTTGAGAGTACTTCTGAATTCTGAACGATATCCTTACAATGACTTGAATCTAGATTTCAAGAATAACAAGTTTGCAAAACTTTATGAAATGTATGCCAATTTTCAAAAGAGTTACTATCATCTTAAATCAAATCAACCCATTCTCAATCCAAATGAATTCAAAGTTTCACATCGACTGTTCACGTCAAAAAGAAGTGATTCAGACCGGTTCCATAGTACTCAGAATTGAAATTGAAACCGCTGAAGTCACACCCAAAAATGTAACCGCCTACTACCTAATTCTCCACGAAAAAGAATTTTCATATAATCCATTGACGAAAATTGTCAAGCAATTTTAATGCGCATGCTCCACTTGATGTTATATATAAGGACCTGTATGCTTGAAACATCAGTTCTAAGATGACTGCAGAGTATAGAAGAAGATTGAAGCAATACCATAAGAACCTGAAAGTACTTAAACAATTGATTGAGTTATACAATTAAAAAGCAGTCATTGATAAGAAAACTCATCAATTTGAAAATATGATATTGGTTATAGATGAACAAGGTTCCAATATCGAGAACTATAAATTTATAACCAAGGAACTGGCTGCATTCGATAGAAGTAAGGTTTCTCACTATGTATTCAAACCTCCATTTCCATTGAACATGCTTCCACCAAAATTCCATAGTCAGGCCACTTGGCTGATGCACAATCATCATTGTATTGATTGGAACGATGGATTCACACTATTACATCAATTTAGAAATATGATCAAGAAGCTCACTGAAGGAGTTGATACTCTTTTTGTCAAAGGAAGGGATAAAGAAATTTGAAGAACAACCCGGTTTACAAGCATCTGAAGCAAGTTGTTTCTATCATAATAAAGGTAATTGTATATGTGCACTCTCAAATGTTCATGCTCTATATCAAATATATATAATGGATAAATCTTAATAAAAATATCCCGAAGAAACTGTATTTTATTTTCGAAATTTCTATTATAGGAATTCATCACGTAACTATCCAATTATTCACACACCTGAAGTTTTCACGCGAAAGTCATTCACCTTGCAACATCTGCAACTCATCAGATTGATGACTCGACATGTCATTCAACTTATTGCACCCGGTTATCAAGACGCAAGATGTTTTTCACAAGGTAATTGACTGCTATTGCATGAGCAATGCGCAAACGTATATCTTGAGGTTCATTTATTTAATCGGAGCTGTTCTAACGATAACAATCAGTTCTGTTGCCGCTTAGCTTAGTGAATCATGAAGTGTATAAGATGTGAAAAGGATGTTTCATCAAAAAGTAACCTAAACCGACATGTAAGAAATAACTGTCATCTCAAGGAAGTTAGTGGTACAACAGCAAAAGAATGAAATTGGATGATCCTTCCACAAGTGCTCCACAGTCGACAAAAAGGTTACATGCGAATGTTTCATCAAAACTGGAAGGCGATATCGAAAAACTACAACATGCATTCAAGAATAGAATTGCAAGTTATCGATTCAAAAGTAGTGAAATACATGTTGATTATGCCAACTTCATGGAAGAAGTTAAGCCGAAAGTTCTGAACATCATCTCCAAGTATATGCAGGAACATAAGAGCTTGAAAATAAATTTTGAACTATTTGGACATTACATTATACCTGAAAAAGAGTTGAGTGATATGAAATCATTCAATACAAAAACAAAATCACAACTAGTTCTACTGACTTGGATTGGCTTTATGAGGAATTCAGAAATGAGATGATTTCAAAGGCTTTAGAATTCCAGGAAAGAGACTCAGGATGGTCATAACGAAACATTTGGTATTTGGATGTGAAAATAAACACTATCAGCTTCCTCATATCTCAAGTTGCCCAAAACAATTAATATGAAACACACCGTTTTGAATGTGAAGAACATGGATAATGCTTGCTTTGCTTGGTCCGTTATTGCAGCAATCTTCCCATCGAATGGAGATCCTTCAAGTCCATCTTCATACCCACACTATACTACATTACTTAATTTTGAAGGCATTGATTTTCCAGTGAAATTGAAGGATATTTCCAAATTTGAAAGAATGAATAATATATCCGTCAATGTATTTGGAATAGATACACAATTCAAGGAAGGTAAAATGGTTACCAACATCGTGGGGCCCTTACATTTCACAACACGTCGATCCGCAACACATGTGAATCTCCTTCTGATAGCTGATTTGCATGAAAATAATCACTACTGCGTCATTACAGATTTGTCAAAGTTGGTTTCACGGCAAAAATCTAAGCATAGTGGTCGTGTATATATTTGTGACGGTTGTCTTCAATTCTTTTCTAATGATGAAAAACTGACTGCTCATCAAGAAAATGACTGTAATCATTTATGTGTGTCACTCCCAAAACCAGACATGATTATCAACAAATATGGCGAAACTTTGCCTGGGAATATTCTGAAATTTACCAATTTCGAAAAACAACTTCCAGTCCCTTTTGTAATCTATGCTGATTTCAAGAGTTTGCTGAAACCTATTCACCACAGTGAACCATCAGACGAGCACTCATTGAAAGCATACGAACACGAGCCATATTCATTCGCCTTCTATGTGAAGTGTAATTTTGACGACAAATACTCGAAATTTATACAATATCGTGGAAGTGATTGTGCTGAGGTTTTTATTAAAATGTTGGATGATCTTGTCCTGAATTTATATAACAAACATTTGAAACATGTAAAAGAAATGCTTCCAATTTCACCAAAACAAGAGAGTGAGTTCAGAATTCTACAGAATGTTATATTTGTGGTAACTCCTATAAACCTGAAGACATCAAAGTCCGAGATCATTGTCACTTGACGGGTGCGTACCGCGCAAGCGCTCATTCGAGATGTAATTTGCAATATAAACTGGAGAAATTCATTCCTGTGTTCTTCCATAATTTGACCAATTACGACTATCATCTGTTCATAAAGAAGCTGTCTTTGAATAAAGAAAATATCTCAGTGATTGCTCAAAACAAAGAGAAATATATTTAATTTTCCAAAACATACTTGGTTGAAAAATCAGAAATATTAGAGACAAATTCATCACTCTGAGGTTTGCTGACTCTTTCCGCTTCTTATCCAAATCTCTAGATAATCTAAGTAAAACACTAAAACCATCCCAATGTAGAAGGGTGAGAAATTATTTTTCAGATGATAGAAAATTCAATATGATAAGACGCAAAGGTGTTTTTCCTTATTCATTTGTTGATTCCTATAAAAAAATTAACCGAGCTACACTACCAAGTCAATCTGAATTCTTTGATATCCTGAATAGTATAGATATTTCAGACGAGGATTATAATCGAGCTCGTGAAGTAAGGCAGGAATTTGAATGTTCAACTTTGGGAGAATATTCTGATGTCTACTTGAAATCAGATTTTCCACTATTGGCAGATGTATTCGAGAATTTCCGGGATGTCTGTTTGAAAAAATATAAACTTGAGCCTGCCCAATATGTGACAGCCCCTTCACTCAGTTGGGATGCTATGCTTCGTTTAACTAAGGTTGAACTAGAGCTTCTAACTGATATTGATATGGTTCACTTTTTTAAGAAAGGAATTCGTGGTGTTGTAAGCCAATGCAGTAAAAGAAAGGCTGTAGCTAATAATCCATCATAGCATCTTATTATCTTTCCAAACCAAACTCGTATATTTTATATCTTGATGCAACAAATTTTTATGGAACTGCCATGAGTGAATATCTTCCAATGTGGGATTTCAGATGGCTTGAGAAGTATGAGCTGGAAAGTTTTGACTGCTTCGACATTGGGGACACATAATCGAAAGGATACGTGTTGGAAGTTGATTTAGACTATCCGTCAAACTTACATGATGATCATAATGACCTTCCTTTTTGTCCAGAAAGTATTAAGCCTCCTGGAAGCAAGTATTCCAAGTTGACTCAAAATTTAATGAATAAGGAAAAATACATCATACACTACAGAAATGTGAAGCAGTGTTTGATACATGGATTGAAATTGAAGAAATTACATAGAGTTTTGGAATTTACACAGTCAGCATGGTTGAAGCAATATATTGATTTGAATACCAATCTCCGTAATTCTGCCAGGAATGAATTTGAACGGGATCTATTCAAATTCATCATAAACTCGATATTTGGAAAAACTATGGAGAATGTGGACAAACGGCAAGACATTAAATTATGTAGTCACTGGAAAAATATGCCAGGGTCTGTAGGTGCCGAAGGATTCATAGCAAAACCTCATTTCAACTCGTGTTCAATATTCGATGAGAATTTAGTAGCTATCCAGATGGAAAAATTAGCAGTTACCTATGACAAGCCGCTTTACGTAGGGTTTTCCATTTTGGATATTTCAAAAATAGTCATTTATGATTTTTATTATGGTTACATCAAAACAAAATATGGCGACAAAGCAAACCTCTGTTACACCGATACCAAATCACTAATTTTGAAGATATTCACAGAAAATGTATACGATGACATTAGGGAAAATATAGAATTTTACAGTCAATAATATCCACAAAATTCCTAAAACGGTATCAATTGTTGGTAAGATGAAAGATGAATTTTCTGGATTACCAATAGAATGTTTTTATGGTACAGGTGCGAAGGGATACTGTGTTAAGATCACGACAGTGATGAAAAAGGCTAAAGGAGTTTACAAAAATGTAATTGAGAATGCACTTCAAATTTCAGATTATTTTCAAGTTGTTGAAAAAGGTGGCTCTATCTTACGAAAAATGTATATTTTTACTTCTCATTTACATACCATTTACACAGAGTTAAGAAACAAAATTGCGTTATCATCTAGCGATGACAAAAGATTTGTTTTGCCCAATAATGTTCAAACATCAGCTTGGGGTCACCATAAATTGAATCCAAAAGATGACGACGCAGTGTTGGATCTACTAATATTGATGTCTGAGAATTTGATAGATGAGTGAATTTTGGATTCCTTATTGTACCCTTATAATACCCTAAAAACATATCACTTCAAACTATTTAAGCATGAGTCACATTTTGATTGTGATGGAGCCGGACCATCTACATGCTCCATCCAATCAGGTCGATTATGATGAATGAAGCAAGGTAGCTGAACCTGTAGTTCGAAGATTCCCATATATTCTCCTGGTAGCTTGTGCCATGACATAAGAAGTTCACCATGTGTAGTTTCACGAATCAAATAGTGTAGTGGAAATTGTCGCAGTTCGTCTTCAGTGAACTTGTTCAAGAGTTTGAGTTTCTTATGTTTGTTTATAAGATCCATCAGACAATGAGCTCCTTCCATAATTTTGGAAATGTTTCCACCAATGAAGAGATGAGTATTACTGAAGAGCAGACAGCTATGTAGTGAATTAAAGAATAAACTATTTTAGACTCTGAATCATCTCTTATATAAGCTGGTGGTAGGGTGGAGCGAAGCTTGGTTCTGTCTGTTCGTTCAGTTGAATTATAATTCCTCATAGCTAACTTATGTTATGTGCTGTTGGCTGGTATCATAGTTCTCACATCATTGATTTGAAAAGGGATCATCCTCGTCCAGTTAGAGGGCCACGTTTCATTCCATGTGCCATTATTGTCGAAGCACATGAAAACTTCGCAAATTGTTGTTGTTGTTGTTGTTGTAGCTAACTTATGTTATGTGCTGTTGGCTGGTATCATAGTTCTCACATCATTGATTTGAAAAGGGATCATCCTCGTCCAGTTAGAGGGCCACGTTTCATTCCATGTGCCATTATTGTCGAAGCACATGAAAACTTCGCAAATTTGGTCTGGTTGTTGAATGACAAGAAAGCCTTGCCAAATGCCTTGTTAAATAATAAGATTTGTGAACATATTGTTCATTTAACACAAACTGAAGTAGTAAGGAATTTTCTTATGGTAATACATGAAAAATGCGGTGGAGGAGAAGGAAATCATAAATAATCAAAAATTCATTTTTCAACTCTATAGTTTCAGTCAGATGTCACCCTCTTATTCATGATCTATTATCGAATTCAGCTCCGAAAACTTTTGGGTAAAGATGGATGAATTCCAGAGTTGAACAATTTTCAACATTGAGATTTTCTCCTGGCCGAAGCAAACACACAACCACTCAGGATCTGCTCATCAAAATCTGACACGTGAACTTATTGACCTTGACAGAGGTCGTTGAACCCGTTTCAAGTTTCTCCTACTTGTCGAGACTTGTATGTAACGTGACGACAGCAAATTCTTGGTAATCTGATACCCAACACGTGCATTTATTGACCTTGAAATAGGTCCTTGAACCCATATTGAATTATTCTTACTTGTTGAGACTTGTCTGTAACGTGAGATCAGCAAATTCCAGGTAATCTGATACCCAACAGGTGCATTCATTTTGAAAGAGGTCATTCAACTCGTATCAAATTTCGCCCACCGGAACTATGGCGTCAGCGAATTCCAGAAATGCCTGACACGTGCACTCATTGAAATAAGTCATTAAACCCGTATCAAATTTCGTTGAGCGGATGTTATCAAATGTAATCTGATACCTGACACGTGCACTTATTGAAAGAGGTAATTGAACCCATCTTGGATTTCTCCTACTTGTCGAGACTGATCTGTAACGTGACGTCAGCAAATTCTAGGTTTTCTGATACCTAACACGTGACATTGATAGAGGACATTCAACCCGTATCAAATTTCGCCTACCGGAACTATGGCGTCAGCGAATTCTAGGAATGCCTGACATGATAAGCCATTATCTCAAATTATAAAAAGACACAGTGAACAGGTAGCTCAAAATAAAGCAAATCAAACAAAAAATACTGAAAATTCATCAAAAAATTTTCCTGTACATGAGTATGAACATAATAATGGTCCAATACTTTTAAACTCAAACATTGGACAACAATTTAAGAAGGCTGTTTTTAAGAAATTATTTTGCGAAATAAAGATCCTGATAACTGTTGCACTCTCTTAAATGGCGCTATAATTTCAATTGAAAATTTTGTTTTTACAATTGATAACCAGTGTAAAATATTAGCCAAAAATTTTTTGACTATTCAAGATTTTTATAAGGACCCTTGTTCATCTTCAAATATTGGAATTTATTCTGTATCTTCACCAGCACCTCTTGAAATATTTGATGTATGTGAGATTAGTTATAAGAATGTAAAAATTCCATTTAACGATAAATTTATTGCTTCCCTTGCTTCACACTGTGTAAAAATCTGTTTTTTCTTCAGTTTTTTGTCATACATGGAAAATAGTGAAAAGGAGAAATTTTTATTAGTAGTGAAATTGTAATTTTAATTAATCCTATTAATAATGTAATTGTATTCCAAATGAATCTTTTTTTAGAGTTTATTTTTCAGTTTATTACATAAGAAAAAAATTAAAATCGTTTTTTTTTAATATTGAAGTTATGATTTTTCAGTAAAGAAACTGTATTAAATTGAAAATCATAATCCTATTTAGGTATTGTATCTAAATATCCAAAAATTCTTGAGAACTATGGACGATAGAACTTGGACAATTGTGCAGTTTGCTGAGGACTTGACAGTCGAAGCCATACCCACATCATGGATTCAAGGAGAGTGCTGCCATTGGCCTCCATATAAGCAAGAAAAACTTAGTACTAATATCAAGAAGTGTGAATCCTTAAATACAAATTGGCCCCGCCACAATATAAAATTTTTTAGAAATGCAACCTTTGGTAAGTTTCAACACATTTTTTAACGTAACAATTATATATTTTTATTAACTTATTGAATTCGTTAATAAAAAGTACTTGTCTCACCTCATGTTTAACTTGTCTACTGGGTCTGTAGCTACCAAAGGAATGCGAGTGATGTTTTCAAATTACTTTACCAAATTCAATAGTTGTAACGGAAATTATATTCAGTCCTCCAATATTAACACAAAATGTTCCATACTCATTAAAAGCAATAAATATTGTCTAAACTTACTAAGTGATATGTATAAGGCATATGTGCTTTATTCCCATAGACTCAGTAGACAAGCTCTAGGTATAGATGCATCGGTATGCAATACATAATTATTGTTATTTTTCGAGATGACTATGCAAAGGCCAGGCAGAAAGCAAAAATTGCAGAATCTTGCAGTGACCTTGATTCAGAAAGTGATTGCAATAAGGGAAAGAGAAAGAGGATGCAGAAAATTCTCTCAAGCTCATCAGATGAATCATTCGAAATCACAGAAAAAACAAATTTACCTCCACCACCAAAATTGACCAAACTCTCTTTCAAGCCAAAATAGAGTACTTCACACAACATCTCAGTTTCTGGTGAGTATTAGGCTATAGGTAGTGTTTTGGTTTATACCTTCTGCATTTTTTGTTCGCAACATTTTCCTGCTACCTGTCATTGAGCCTTTGGGAGGGATCAAAATGTGAATTATCACCCGTTTTCTTTTTTCTGTTGTAATGTTATTCGGATAAAACAAATTTTTTATATAAAAAATTAAGTGTTTTTGTTTATGATCTAATTTTTTTAAATATTTTAACTTCACACTAACAAATTGTATCGGACTGCTAGTTTGAATTTTTAAGTTTCTGAGGTTATTTTAGTATTAATTCAAATTTTAATGTTTAGTCTAAAACTCATAAAAAGTACTAATAAAATAAATAAAATTTGAGTTAATTAAAAATAAGGGTAATTTTTTATCACTCATCATCTTTGGAACTTATTCAATGAAAATAGGTATCTTAATGGAGATAAATATGGAATACTAATACATTGTTTTATATGCAGACTCGTCACTAAATTTAAGTCAAACAAAATCTGAGGAAATTTTTATGGAGAATGCAGGATTACGAAGAACATCAGAAACAGTAGTGAATCAAACAGTTTTCAACACCGCTTTAGAGACGAATGAAAATAAAGGTAATTCCTACACATTCTTAAAACTAATTCCAATGTATAATTTATCTTATAATCTTTTTGTTTCCCTTATAGAATGGCCTGATATTAATGAGAATAGAAGACCTTGTTGCATCATGGTAAGTATGTATTATTACATGGATTTCTAAATGAAGAGAAAAACAAGTTTTATTACTTCAAAATTTGTGGAGTTTCGTTTTAACTTTCATCTTAACAAAAGCTCTTTCATCTTAACAAAAACTCACAGTAACGAAATGTATTTTTCCACTAAGAGATTCTATATTTGTTGACTAGTTTTGATTTTCATAATCATAACTGGGTTATGATATGTGAAAATCGAAACTAGTGAACTAATATAGAATTTTTCAGTGGCAAATAGACAAAAGTGTTTCATTCTGTTTTTAGTGAACAAGAATTTCCATAAAATAAATGAATCATTAATCAAGTTAGTTAACGAAATATATATTTACTAGTTCATCAATTTTCATAAAAATTATTTTTAGAAAATAAAATTCTGGTGGAAATTAAAAATCAAAATCATATGTTGAGAGGAATAATGGTTGATGTCCTTAAGGAGATAAGGGAACAGAAACAATAAGTACTTCAATTTTTGTGAAATACGAAAATACTAAATTTCCCATTGAAAATGAACAGGACTTAAACAAATTCGAAGAAGAGTTACAAAACGAAGAGAACTTTATTGAAGCGGTAAAAATAAGACAAAGTTTATTTACGATAGAAAAAATAAATAAAAAGACATAATATGTATACTGACAAACATTTAAAAAAAAAACAAAGTAATGTCTGTCTGTTTTAGGTGAATGAACTAGCAAAATTTTGAGGATCTACCCATATAATTTTATAAAGAGAAGCATGTCATCTATCTTAAGCGATTCGGTGTTAATAAATTATAGCTGGTTGGGCCGAAAAGGGAAAAAGTCATTGGAAAACTCAATTGTAGCAAAAGCACTGCTCCGTAAGTATTTTCCTAACATAATTTTTATTCGTTTATATATTTTCTCCTTTTTAGAATCTGCAGAGAAATGCCTACATTGCAACAAAAAAGAAGTTGAATTGGCTATACAGAGCTTTGTTCAACGAAGCAGTGAGAGGAGGAAATCCAAAGAAAACAAAAAAGCGGGAGCATAGTTTAATTTTTATTTATTTTTTCTAAAACGCCCTCACCTCCCTCCGATTTTGTTTGAAAATGTTTTAGTTATCTTTTATATTTTAATTTATGTTCCATTTCTTTTTTATCTGTGCAATGACATATTTTTATTAAATGAATAGTTTACAATGTTATTAAATTTGCAATTTATTTTCCTGGGTGTTTATAAGCAAGGTAATGCTATTAAAATTTAGCTACCTATATACTGAGCTAGCAGAAGATTTATATAGGTCCTCCATAAAGTATGCCAGGACGGCTTTAGGATGTCCGTTTTGGGACGTTTTGGGGACGGATGGATTGGTAACATCCGATGTCCCTGGTACGTCCTGAGGACGATACGGGACCATATTTGGACGTTCCCAGGACATACGAACGTCTTAGGCGAACTTCCGTGGGACGTTTTCAGTACGTGTTCGTGCTATCTGGGTGTCCAAGTCGAGTGTTCCGATTTCTTTGAAATCCTGCATGAAAATGGATGGTGTTAATGGTATCAAATATTTATTACTCTCATACAGATAGGTAAGTGGTCTTGAGTTGATTGTAGCTTCACACTCACACAACAATGAATGCATTTCTTCATACGTTAAACATGCCTTTCCTAATTGCCTTCGTAACAACTGCTTGACAATCCTTATTAGGCGCTCCCACCAACCTCCCCACCATGCTGCAGAAGGTGGATTGAATTTCCATTTAATTCTTTGTATGGTACCGATTTTTTCTATCCTATTCCAATCCAAGCTTCTGAAATGATTTTCTGTCCCAACAAAGTTTTTTTCGTTGTCATTATAGATGGTTGATGGTCGTCCACGTCGGGCAATAAATCGCCGCAATGCCAAAATAAACGATTCAGTCAATAAAGAATTGACAATTTCCAAGTGGATTGCACAAATCCAAACCTTTTCTTTAGCTCGTAAGGAAATTGGTCCTGCTAAGTCAATGCCAACTATCTCGAAAATAGATGCATCTCTAACTCGATCATTCGGCAGGGCTACTTCAATCTCACTCAATGGCTGGACATCAAATTTTCTACACCTTATGCATTTTTCGATTACCTTTTTTACTGTCCTTCTTCCACTTAGTATCCAGAATTTTTCTCTAATCCTACAAAGAACGCTTTGAATACCGGCATGATAACTGTAAATGGTAATGACGAATTATTCTTTCCGTGACAGGGTGTCTAGAAGGTAACAAAATTGGATACAAGAAATTGTAGGAATCATCACGTTCACTGATTTTTGTTTTTATTCTCATTATTCCATTTTCATCCACAATGGGGCATAAAGAAATGATTTTTTCGTCTCGAATTCCATTGAAAGATTCTTCTTGGATTAGTTTAACCAAATTTATTTCGGCATCTTCAACTTCGTCAACAGATAGCGTTCCTTTCTTTTTCTGGTTGGAATATCGCCAGTTGAAAACAAATCTCCTAATCCATCCAACTAAATTCAATATCTGTTGATATTTCGAATAATATTCATAAAATACTGAAAAATCTTTTGATATTTTAACAAAGGTAGATGTAGTCTTCTTCTTTTCTTGGACAATATCTTCTTCATTCACTTCAAAATTTTGTTCTGGCCAATCATTTTCATTTTCCAAC
This sequence comes from Chrysolina oricalcia, assembly GCA_944452925.2. Taxonomy (NCBI): domain Eukaryota; kingdom Metazoa; phylum Arthropoda; class Insecta; order Coleoptera; family Chrysomelidae; genus Chrysolina; species Chrysolina oricalcia. The sequence continues at coordinate 22,297,057 of OX101827.2, forward strand.
CAAGCTGGTCCCTCCCACCATTTCGACAACAATAGTTGTTTTGGTAAACAACCTCTCGATCGAAGGTCAGCTGGGTTCATATGACCAGGCACATGAAACCAACTATCTTTTGTAGTGAATTGTCTAATTTCTTGAATCCGATTCCAAACGAATAGTTTCCAGATATCTTCACGACGAATCCAAGAAAGACCGGTTGTTGAGTCTGTCAAACAAAATAAGTCTATACCTTTTCGTCCCATACTTTCTAAAACCGAGTTCAACAGTCTGACACCAATGGTTGCACCCAATAACTCTAGCTTGGGTATTGTTAAATTTTTCATCGGTGCAATTCTGTTTTTAGCTTAAACTAGCTGTATTTTTACACCATTCAACGATACAGTTCTCAGAAAAATGACTGTAGAATACGCAACTATACTTGTATCGCAAAACATATGAAGACTGCTGATAGCATCAGGTATACACATATATCGGGGAATTTTCAATTGTTTCAAAACCGAAATGTCCTTTAACCAATTTAAAAATGGCATTTTGATATCTTGTGGAACCTCTGCATCCCAACCAATTTTCAAAATTCAAATCTTCTGTAACAGAATACTAGGAGAACTAGACAAAGAAATCCAATTGGATCAAATAACTTATGAGCAATTTGTACTAGCTATTCTTCATGAGGCAGGATGAACATTTATTCAATTAAATATCAGACAGAAGGTCTCTCTCGTACTACTACTTTGGCTATTGCCGCGGCGTGTACTCTCTTAATTTAATATTAGCTTTTAAAACACCACTTCGTTACTAATACTTTGACTAGGTGGATTGAACATGGATTAATTTAATTAACTATCAATTTTTAATGCCCTCCCCCAAATAGGTAGTCCTACGACGGTTGGCCATTGGCGTAGGTTCTAGTTAGATCAATGATAGTCGAAACTCCCAGTTTTGCTTACGACCGAATAATCAATTCAATATTCCAAAATCATAGTAATTAATTTAATATACTAAAACAGAATGGTCACTTTAATATACCAAAACCAGAATGATCACTTTAATATACCAAAAACAGAATAGCAGTTGCCTTTTCGTAGGAGATGAACTCAGCCAAATAAACTCATATGTGCACCAGATACAATAAATAGAATTACTTACCGGATAACTTCTCAATCTCGTTGCCTTCACGTCTCGTTCTGGGGACCACGCACGCTGTTCGCCGGGAACACTCTCGTAAGATCGCTCGTATGGTTTTGCTTTTAGTCAGAGGGACTGAACCAATATTTACCCTCAAAATCCCCGAAACCCCAAGTTATTAAGAAAACGAGATAGAAGTGTGGTTTCTTTCAATTTATTGGCAGAGAAAAAAATCAGTTATAAGAAAATAGAAATGCTCAGTTGAATAAAATATGAAGAAAAATCAGTTAAATACAGTATAAGAAAAATCAGTAAAATAAAATATCAAACAAATCTATTGAATAAAATATGAGACGAAATCTAGAGCAATTTACGTGAAAAAGAGAAATAATGAATTTAAGAAAATGAAAGTTAATTAAGACAGAAAACAGTGTCTGATGGACTGAAATACATGTAATCTTTGATACCTAAAATCACCTTTAGCTTTACCAATAGCAATACGCGACACCGATAATTCACTGATTCTACTAACAAGAGAAATACTTTGTATGACTAAGGTACTGAAAAATGAGTTTACTGGGGAACAGAAAACGACAAACTGATCTTATTTCAAATTCAAAATACCAAGTTGATTTTGTCCCCACTGTTGTCTTTTATTTATTTATGACGTTCCTAGCTATTGGTTTGGAGTCGCCTGGATTGAGAGAAATTCGCCATTTTTGGTCGGGGTGAAACTCAGTTTCAGCTTGTCTCCTCCCCTTACTTAAAGTCTGTCCCGGAATATGGCGCACTCTGGTGCAGAGATTTGAACTATGTCTCGCGCTATTTTGGCAAAGCTATCGGTGAAATTGTACAATGCTCTAAACAAAAATGTTCTGATTTTTTCCCTCGGCATAACTTTTGGTAGGAATTGCTACCTTACACATATTACAAAAAGATCCTTGCGGCAATTTAACTTTTTGAAGAGAAACAATCCAAAAACTCTTCGCCTTTAAACGGAAGTCTTTTTAGTCGTGCCTTCGCCATTCTAATTACTATTATTTACATATTACATAATTTAACATATCGATTTCGTTCCGTGGTTTACTGTATTCGGTTATCAGTTTTCTGAGAATCGGAATTTCGACTAGCTTTAATGGCACAATGGCCTGACCCCTCATAAATTGTTAAAAACCTAATAAATTGAAATGCTTAACTGAACCAAATTTTATGAACCAAATGGAATTTTCTTTTGTAACTGTCACGTTTCGAATTCTACATTATATTGGGGTTACTATTCACTGAAACTATTTTTATGAAGCGTTGTAATTGGAATGGAAAAATGGTTTTTTGTGGATTCTTCATCTTACAAACAGATGTTTAGTTTTGACAAGCTGGCTTCTTTACTGATATGAACAGACCAGGGGCGGCGTACTTTGAATTTTTATTACAATTCCTCTCCCCTTTAAGACGTGAGCTTTTTTTTCTCCTTCACGGAAATAAATCGATACGTCATTTCTATACACACTACTTGAACTCTATCTACCTTGAATTGTTGTATGGCCGGCTATAACACTTGGAGCGGCCTTCATTTCATTCTAGGTTGCTCGGAACCTGTGAGGTCCTGGATGTTCGGCTGGGCCCTCTTCTGATGTTCCTGAAGTCGGTCGGAGTAGTCTCCTCCATACCACGGTGTTGTCTCCAGAGTCCAATATTAGCTCCTTTCCTGAAAAATTGTACTGCAGTTAAATCTCCTCAACTTCATAGCCTTTTACTAATATTATCCTGCAACTATAATTTTTTTTTCTTATCTCTACTTTGGTAGGCTATTAGGGATCTACTGCCTACTTTGCCTGTAAAAATATAACTTCTTTATGGTAACCTAATTCTATAACTACTAAATGAATGAAAGTTACTCCCCCGGTTCAGATTCTGCTCTTCCGCACCCATGGATAGTCTGGTACAGGTCCCTGACTTTGTGTGTGCCGCATTGTGGCTTCAGTGGTACTGGTTGGTTCCCCAAATGGTGCGGTGGTGAGATCCTCTGGCGGTAGAGTAGTCGTTCCCATCTGGGTGGCTTCCTCTACGATTGGTGGCCCGGTCTCCAGCATAGCGGCTGCCTCTCGTTCTTCTGGAGTGGGTCCCTCGACGTAGTCCGATTGCTCTCTGGAAGTAGTGGCTTCCTCGTCTGTATTCGGTACGGTCCTCGTTGGTAAACCAGGTGTCGTTGGTTTCTCTGGTGGTATCCAAGTCTCTTGGTGTCCGTGTCCTCTTGTCTGCTCTTTCGTTAACCTACTTGGCTCTGGTGTTGTTTCTGAAAATGACTTATTAATAGCCCTACCCCCTGCCTTCGTATTATGCCCTGTTCTTAAAATACCTGCACCGCTGATGGTCTGTATTTCTTTTCCCCGTGGAAACTCGTGATTATGCGTTCTGAACTTCGATGCTACATTACCTAGTTGGTCCTTGCTGTCTTCTGTTGCTAGACATCGCTTTAGTCGATTCACATGCACTAGTTGCTCCTTCCTTCCATGCACTTCCTCAATTCGTGCATTCACCCCGTATAGGTGAGTTATACGATACGGTCCTACCCATTTCTTCGCTAGCTTGTTCGTTAGACCGGCTTGTATCGCTGGCTGATACAAGTAGACTCTATCGCCAATGGAGAATCCTGGTTCTTTTGTTCTTTCGTTAAACTGGCGATGCACTCGTTCCGTACTTGCTTCGATGGTTTGGATCGCGTTCCTATGTGCTATTTTTATCCTTTGCATGAACTCGGCTACGTAGTTACTATCTGAGTCATATCTGACACGCAGTGGTTTGTAGATCGGTGCACTGTTCCCAATGTCGATTCGATGTTTTACTAGCTTCGTGGCTTCCAACGGTTTTCCTGTTTGTGCAAATATATCCTCGTAGTCATATAGGAACTTCTTGAAAGTTTCTTTCTCTCTCTTGTCCATGCGTTCCAAGTTGAATTCGATTTTTCCTTGTGGTGTTGTATTCTTCGCAACTGGTATGTCCGGGCCTTCTAATACTGTCACATCCGCCAAAGTTAAAATTGGAGTATGTTTCTTAATGGTCTGTGGTGTTGGGGATATATTTAGGAGGCGAACGACGATATCGGGTTTACTATTTTTCATATTTGGTGGGGGAATCATTACAACTGAGTGCGCAACGAATTATCAAAAGGGTAAGTTGAGAGGTTCGCAGGCCTTCACGCCAGCGGAGTTCCGGATATCCACTGGAATGTTGAGGTCGCAACCATGGAATGGTGGTATATACACTGGGTTCTGTAGTCTGACCAAGCTCGCACCTCTCGAAGGATTGTCTTCGCTGGCAAGAAGAACTTGTTTCTTCTTCCCTTTGTCGTCATCTACAGCTTTTTCTGGGGTCGGTTTGTCGGTTCGTTCCTTTGGGCTATTGTCGGTCAAGGAAGCGATACTAGTGTCGCTTTTACAGGTTGGCGAATCGAAGTCTATGCGCGTATCTCCTGTAGGTTCACAAACCAGGCCTGATGTCAATGTGGGGGAATTTGCTGTGCCATTTTTCTCTCTAATTGTCCCTATGGTCACCCTTTTATCCAGGGGTACAAATTCCGCTGTCCCGATACTCAATTTACTCATTTTACCAATATTTTTGTCCACTTTGGTGAACCCCGTAATACACTCCACATTGCCATACATTTGTGTCCCTACCGAAAATAGTTGACGAGTTTCCACGTCAATCGGCATATTCCTCACTACTGGACTATTCGTGTCTATAGTCCGGTGACTTGGTATTAGATGCTCGTTTGACATAACCAGAGAGTTTCCGTTGAGTATTAGCAAGTTCGTCTGGAAGTCCATAGTGGGTCTAAACTTGTTCAGGAAATCCACGCCAAGCAATCCATCAGAGGGAAAACCTAGGTCATCTTTGCACACTATGCATTCGTGGGCTATGTTTTCCCTCGGAAGTTGAAAGGTTACTTGCACTGAGCCTTCTTTGCTCAGTATATTTCCTGAGATATCTGTAATTACCGACGTTTGTCCCTGATACATTGGCATATTCAATTTGTTCACCAGTCCCTTCTTGATTAGAGAGACTGACGCTCCTATATCTAATAACCATGTAGTTGCTGTTCGTAAAATGAATAGGTCAATAAACTTGGAATGGCTGAGGTTGATGTGGCATATTACTATGGGACGGGGCGGCTTGGGGTGTTCTAGCTGTTGGGCTGGTTGATGAGGTCCTGGGAGTTTAAAGAACACAACGATCCTTCTTTTCCACAATGGAAGCAGAACATCTTCTTGGGTCGTCTACATCCTACAGCGCGATGTCCTTCCTCTCCACAGCGTAGACAGCGGGTGCGCATGTACGGAAATCGGTTTGGTCCATTACTTCTCGGATTCCGTTGAAAATCGGTGTTATCTCTTCTATCGGTTCTTGGATAGGTTCTACTCTCTGGGCGGGTTGCTAAAGGTGCCATTCTTCTTTCCCTGGGATAATTTTCCATTTCTCTAGTTTCCACTCTTCGTATCGCTGATATCCGTGAATCGTAGCGCGTTTCGTGTACCATCCTCGATACCACGTCTTCGCACTGCTCGGCTTCTCGTAGACAGTCGTCCAGACTGTAAAAGTCTCCGCTCCTGGATATTTCATTGGCCAATCTTCCTTCGATTCCATCCATAAATTGATTCACCAACAGTATCTCCCTATGGTACGACTGGGCCGATGCGTTGACATAACCTGGGAGGAACATCTTATTTGCGATAACCTTCAGGCGCTGAGCGAATTCTCCCAAGGTTTCCTCTGGATTCCGGATACAGCGTTCCAGCTCCCTTTTTCCTGCGCTCATAGTCAGTTTTCTGCCAAATACGCTTCTGAACCACTGCTTCGTTTGATCGACGGTCGTCGGTCTTTCGTGGGGTAAAAGTGCCCCAAAATATTCTCGAGCCTTGTCCTTAAGTTTCATTTCAATGGTGCGCACAATTTGAGTCTCTGCCCAATTATGGTACGCGCCAACACTCTGGACGGCATTGAGGAACATTTCGTAGTCGGGACCTCCTCCAAAGCTATCAATTTGCGCGACATCGGCGGTGCCTCCCAGCGTGAGTCTTCTCAGATAGAAATTCATTTCTTCGATTCCTGACATCGAACTTCCTGCAACAGGTGTTGCTGATCCTGTCGAGTTAGTCGACGAGTTGCTTCCTGGTGTTCCATTGGTCACTGCCGTCATTATGTTGCCCGTCCCTAAGGTAACCGTCGAGGTATTTGCCACAGGCGTCGTCGTGGTGACAACTGGAGTTATTCCTGTCGCTCCTTGAGGGGTTGTCATCATTTCTTTTTCTCAAAATTTTTCTTTTTCCTTGGTGGTTATCTGCTTGCTAATACTCTCCTACTCTTTTCTCTTGTGTGTTTTGGTGCGTGATCCTACCAACACTTATTTACACTTTTCACCTATACGCCCGTTCCACACACTTGAATACACCACACTCTGTTCCCGTAACCTGTCCACACTGTCTCACTTGTCACTTATCACTTCTTGCACCTATACACTGTTTCACTGTCACTACGTTTAGTTTCCGCTGGTTCACCCTTAAGAACACATAACCTCGGTATCGGAATCGAAAAAAATAAAAAAAATAAAAATAATAAACTGAATATTTCTAACGGAAGGCAGGAGTTAAAAGTCAAACTTTGGTTTGACAAAACCTTGAAACAACAAAAACTGTCTCAATCGATATTGAAAACAAAACCCTCAAAATTTCTTGTTGTAATATCCTGAAAAAAGAAAACGGCGTTATTTTCTGTTCTCTGGAGGTGCTGCTGTTACCCTGAAATAAAATATTTCTGCAATAGATCGGTGGAGAGAGCACCATAAAACCCATCCTATTTTTTTTTTTATGTTCCTTTTGTACCCTTTTTCTATTGAATTTTTGGCATAGATTTTGAAAAACTTGTTGTTCAACTAAATTTTATTTATCTCTCTCCACGGTTTTGACGCCCACTTTTCTTAATGATCAACCCAAATGCAACCCTATCTGTTATACATCCGTCCTCTCCGAAAACACATACACATATTTGACGTTAGCAAACGTCGTTTCTTCATTGACCGATTGCCCTTTGTACTACTTTTTTTTTTTTTTTTTTAAACTCGTTAATTTTTTTTTTTCAATTTTGTTTTTCTTCTGAATGAAGACTGACCCTCTCCTACATGTCCGTGACACTCGCCGAAGGGTCTCTGTTCTCCTGAACTTCCTCCGAATTCTAATTAAAATATTTGCTTAGGTAAAAAAAATTTGTCTCTATTGAAATAACTGAAATTGCATTTCATGTACGTATCTGTACCCTGCTAAATGCTCGACTAGTCACACATTGTTGATGCAAATTTTGAAAACATTAAAAGGATAACTATTATCTTTAAATACTTGGCAAACGGTTACGATCGTTTCAGGGGTTAAAAACCCGCCTGACAGGCTAGATATTAGTCTGTCAATTGAACTGTCATGATGACATGAAAGAAATCAACTAAAAAACACCAAAATACAATTTGCTTGGTTCAATATGAGTTCGTAAGAAAATATAGTATGCAACTCGCCCACAAACTCCCCCAGATTCAAGTCTATCAAACACTCGCTCCGCAATGCTGCGCTCGTGCTTAAAATACTTGCTCCAACAGGACGTCCAAACACTTGTTACATAATATATACCTTTTCCCGACAGACACTCATGTAAAAATAATATGATACTAATTCAATAGACTTTGTTTCAAGAGCGATCAATAGAACGAGAAAACCATTTGATCCTGAGCACAATCTGTCGATGTAAACAGAAACTCTATCGTAACTGTGCTAGAAATACTAATTTGCTTACTTTCTTTCCGAAAGTTATCGTGAGGTCGAATGTATAAAGAAACAAAATTTTGATTGTGAATTAAACATACTGACCCTGAAAAGAAATTCATATTTCACACTTCATGCAAGAACCTCAAAATGATTCTCAACTGTTTCCCAGTTTTTATTTCGTTTTTTCAAATATATTTTTTTTTTCAATTTTTTTTTTTTTTTGCATTATTATTACTTTTTCCGTTTTTTTTTTGTAATTATCCAAAATTCAACATTTTGCTTCCTTCACACTACTAGGATTCTACTTTCCAAACGGTAAGAAGGTTTACTTGGTTCGAAACATTTCTCAAAGGTCAATGAACTTTCCGAGATTCTATGGGTCCAGATATTGTTCCTTAACTTATAAATCGGAGTTAACACAAATTAAAATAATTCTCTGAATATATTTTACGTCAACTATTTAATCAAATCGCGATTTGCAAGTCGCTTAGGGGCTTCGAATTTGAAAATAAATTACTAACTTGAAAATATTTGGTTAATGTTTTTCATTCTTTTACCCAACATATGTCCCTATGATTAGAAAATCTCCCATTAATCGTACTTCCGTTATATCTTCATAATATAACGTTCCTGTACTCTCTCACGAGACCGGAACCCAGTTTGTGTGAAACAGAATGAAACCATAAAATGAACCCCAAATTTTATCAATTATTTTCTGAAGTAACCCTGAATTTTGAATCTAGTATCTAATATCAATCTTTATTTTCTGGCTATGCCTTCTCGAAAAATTCACTTGTACTCATACTGAAATACAGTCATTCATTAAATAGATGGAAAATTTTGGATAATATGTTTTTATATCTGTTTAACGGCAGATATATGCCGGAGTTGTCGCCTGTTTCATTGAATACATAGTATGGGCTGAGAAAATCTCCTATCTGGCATAAATTGTTTTTCTAGTGTAATATCATTGAAAATTTCAAACTATTATTGCTAACTCCACTAGCTGACACCATTTTTGTACTAGCTATTCTTCATGAGGCAGGATGAACATTTATTCAATTAAATATCAGACAGAAGGTCTCTCTCGTACTACTACTTTGGCTATTGCCGCGGCGTGTACTCTCTTAATTTAATATTAGCTTTTAAAACACCACTTCGTTACTAATACTTTGACTAGGTGGATTGAACATGGATTAATTTAATTAACTATCAATTTTTAATGCCCTCCCCCAAATAGGTAGTCCTACGACGGTTGGCCATTGGCGTAGGTTCTAGTTAGATCAATGATAGTCGAAACTCCCAGTTTTGCTTACGACCGAATAATCAATTCAATATTCCAAAATCATAGTAATTAATTTAATATACTAAAACAGAATGGTCACTTTAATATACCAAAACCAGAATGATCACTTTAATATACCAAAAACAGAATAGCAGTTGCCTTTTCGTAGGAGATGAACTCAGCCAAATAAACTCATATGTGCACCAGATACAATAAATAGAATTACTTACCGGATAACTTCTCAATCTCGTTGCCTTCACGTCTCGTTCTGGGGACCACGCACGCTGTTCGCCGGGAACACTCTCGTAAGATCGCTCGTATGGTTTTGCTTTTAGTCAGAGGGACTGAACCAATATTTACCCTCAAAATCCCCGAAACCCCAAGTTATTAAGAAAACGAGATAGAAGTGTGGTTTCTTTCAATTTATTGGCAGAGAAAAAAATCAGTTATAAGAAAATAGAAATGCTCAGTTGAATAAAATATGAAGAAAAATCAGTTAAATACAGTATAAGAAAAATCAGTAAAATAAAATATCAAACAAATCTATTGAATAAAATATGAGACGAAATCTAGAGCAATTTACGTGAAAAAGAGAAATAATGAATTTAAGAAAATGAAAGTTAATTAAGACAGAAAACAGTGTCTGATGGACTGAAATACATGTAATCTTTGATACCTAAAATCACCTTTAGCTTTACCAATAGCAATACGCGACACCGATAATTCACTGATTCTACTAACAAGAGAAATACTTTTTATGACTAAGGCACTGAAAAATGAGTTTACTGGGGAACAGAAAACGACAAACTGATCTTATTTCAAATTCAAAATACCAAGTTGATTTTGTCCCCACTGTTGTCTTTTATTTATTTATGACGTTCCTAGCTATTGGTTTGGAGTCGCCTGGATTGAGAGAAATTCGCCATTTTTGGTCGGGGTGAAACTCAGTTTCAGCTTGTCTCCTCCCCTTACTTAAAGTCTGTCCCGGAATATGGCGCACTCTGGTGCAGAGATTTGAACTATGTCTCGCGCTATTTTGGCAAAGCTATCGGTGAAATTGTACAATGCTCTAAACAAAAATGTTCTGATTTTTTCCCTCGGCATGACTTTTGGTAGGAATTGCTACCTTACACATATTACAAAAAGATCCTTGCGGCAATTTAACTTTTTGAAGAGAAACAATCCAAAAACTCTTCGCCTTTAAACGGAAGTCTTTTTAGTCGTGCCTTCGCCATTCTAATTACTATTATTTACATATTACATAATTTAACATATCGATTTCGTTCCGTGGTTTACTGTATTCGGTTATCAGTTTTCTGAGAATCGGAATTTCGACTAGCTTTAATGGCACAATGGCCTGACCCCTCATAAATTGTTAAAAACCTAATAAATTGAAATGCTTAACTGAACCAAATTTTATGAATCAAATGGAATTTTCTTTTGTAACTGTCACGTTTCGAATTCTACATTATATTGGGGTTACTATTCACTGAAACTATTTTTATGAAGCGTTGTAATTGGAATGGAAAAATGGTTTTTTGTGGATTCTTCATCTTACAAACAGATGTTTAGTTTTGACAAGCTGGCTTCTTTACTGATATGAACAGACCAGGGGCGGCGTACTTTGAATTTTTATTACAAATTGACAAAATGATTCGTTTTGTGACCATTTCTGTTTCAATATCACCCAACCACTCAAAGTTTATTTCTAAAGTATATCATTAGTTCTATTCCAGATCAAGCCTAATACTTGTGATACTACATTTTCTGAAAAATCATTTGTTTTTTTGATCAGTGAATACTCCCATCCACGGAGATCTAATTTGCCTAATGACATTAATTTGCTGGATTCTGAGATGAAATCATGGAGTTCTTCCTCGCTGCTGACACTGGCCACACAGTTGTCTACATAGAAACTATTTCTCCGTTTTAGAATGTTAGATATTCTGACTTGTTTATCAGGATGTTCGAGAAATTTGTTCAAGTGAAAATAAATGACAGATGCTAACATGAAAGGGCTACATGTTAGTCCAAAAACAACTCTAGCATGTCGATATATTTTCAGATTTCTACCAGATTCATACCATAGAAACTTCAGGAAATTTCGATCTTCCTGTTTCAGGCTTATTTGCAAAAATGCCTTCCCTATATCTGATATGATCCCGATTTTCTCAAGTCTGAAACGAATCAATATCGATAGAATCAGTTCTATCATATTTATCCCCTTTTCAAGACAGTTATTCAATGAGGGGTGATTCTTTTCTTTAGCAGAGCCATCGAACAATTTAGTAGAAGAGCTACTCAGTTTTATGACATGACGATGGGGTAAAAAGTAGCCATCTTCCTCCCTACAACTGACCTCCTCTATTATACCTTCCCGAAGCCATTCCTTGAACACCATGTCGTAGTCTTCGTAATATCCGTCAGTTTCTAATTTTTTCATCAGAGCATCCAGTCGGTGATTCGCAGAATAAAAATTATTTGGTAATGATGGATGACCATCGACCCATAACAATCCAACTTCATATCGATCAACAATATTCAAATAAACAGACTTCAAAAATGATTCCAAAATATATATTTCATGCTGTTTTTTAGTTTTTTATTGACCAGGATCTGCAATACCCAATATATCGAGATTACATAAATTCGAAATATTGTTCTGACAAAACAAAGAACTGACTATCATTGACGATGATCTATCAATATCAGAATATCTACAGGAAGTTCTACCCATAAGCGTCCAACCCAATTTTGTTTCAATGGCAACCAATCCGCATTTCAAAATATGTTTATTACCAGTGAAGAGTTTGCCAACAATATCTGCGCCTAATAAAATTTCAATCGGACAATCTTCAGTATCAGATATAGAAATTCCTAATTCTTCAAGTTCTAATTTTCATGGACCATCTCGAATTGACATAATTTGATTACAAATGACTGTCTGACTGAGAGCCTCGAAATGACATAGATATTTTTCAGCAACATCTCTCAGAGAGACTTTGTAACGACAATGATTCACAACCTCGGAGTGAACTCCTCCAAAAAGTGCATGAATTATTTCTTCTCGACCCTGTGATTCATATCCCATTTCGACAGCAAGATTTTTGGAAATATAAGAACGCTGTGAACCTGTGTCTATGATGACTCTTACGGCTAGAGTTTGCAAAAAAATTCTGTCAAATGAGGAATTGGACAGAGTTTCAACAGTAGTAGGTATTTCTAGATCGCTATGAGAATTCCGAGATGTTTCACCGGGTTCTGGTTCCGAATCGCACATTAAAGTAGCATGTATTTTCCCATATGTATTGCATCGACCACCTTTTATCAAAATTTTTCGTTTTTCATCAAATGATAGCTTTTTTGTTTTACTATCATCACAATTAGTTGACATGGGATGATTTCTTCCAAAATACAAATTTGACTGTTTTTACAGCAGTCGACAGAGTAGATGCTGTTGGTATCGACATGATGAGCTTGATGAATTATTTTCAACTCTCTTTCTATGATGAATATCAAAACTTTATTTGACAAGAGAAATTTTTTGTTCATTTTCCACTTCTCTTCTCAAAAAATCCATCAGCTTATCCAATTTCGATTTCAAAAGAGTTGTTGAATGAAAATAACAACTACGTTGCCAAACTCTCAAAACATCTTCCGGTAAACAAGATTCGACTAAGGGAAAAATCATAGCTGCACATTTATCAGATGTTATTCCAAGAGTTCCTAAAGATCTTAACTGCGATTCAATTTGATCATACAAAAAACTGAGCTTAACTTTAGAATTCAGATTTGTCAAAATTAATTTAAATAATTCTCAAACGTAAACTTCTATCAGTAGGTCTTCACGACCAAAACGAGATTTGAGACTTTCTATGACCTTTGGGTAATTCTCAGCTGTTGGCGGGTAGCTTTTTACCAATTGATGGGCACGGGAGTTAGGGATAGTGGATTGAATTAAATATTGGAACTTATCTTCCGTAGAAATGGAATCATCAGTATGCATCCTATTGAACTGAGACCAAAACGGCAACCAATTTTTCATTTCGCCACAAAATTTATTGAGTTCTATCTTAGGTAACTTAATTTTTTGTTTTATTTGACTTATGTTGACAGTAGGGGCAGTGTAATGATCAGATGGAACTCTTGATGAATATTGATCAATTTTAGCTTTGAGTCTGTTATATTTACCCAACAGTTCATCCGACCTTGATACCTCTTCATCCACTTCATCTCCTGGTGTATCCTCGTCTAACATTTTTTCTAGCAGCTGCTTATCCAATACTCGAATCATCTCCATTTTCTGGTCTAGTACTCTCGTGTTCCCTTGTACATCACCCATATCGAAAACTACGTTCTCCATTAGTCCGACCGCTTCTAGATAAATCCGCATGAAGGAAGTTCGGTGGACATCTTCAAAGCCTTGAGTAATTTTTCCATGGTCCTGTAGCGGTCGCCAAATGATACAAATTCGTAATACAGCACATAACCGGTGAAGAATACGTTTCTTAAAGGGTCTCCAATGGAATAATACTCCAGTTACGGCTTTAATAAATTGTAAAACACATCTTCTATCTTTCAATTGTCAGACGTGTTACAGAATGATAAAAAATAAACTGCTGATCTTCTCAAATCTTCGACGATTTTCAACATCGCAATACTATATCTGCAGAAACCAATGATTAATTCTCGTTACAGATATACAACATTAGAAACAGACGGAATGTTTCGATGATGAAAAATTGGCTTTGGGAAACAAACAATACATAACACAAGACACGTATAAATTTGAATAAAATAAAAAGTTATTTGGGTGCATGCCAAAGTGGAACTAATAAATTAGCCGAATGTACAATTCAAGAAGCTGCAGAGAATTACAATAAATAAATAAAATGAAAAACTAAAAACGAAACACAATGTTTATTATTTATATTTGAAGAAGGTATCAGTGCTTGGTTTTTATTCTCGCATTTAGTTTGACATAGGCACTGTTTAGGTTCTCCAGCTCTTTTCTGAAGTTGACTGTATTGTGTGTATTTCGTTGTATTGATCATTTCAGAGGAATTTCTTTTGAATAGTGAAAATTCATAACCCAATATATTTGTGTGGTTCAGTTCAAAGTGATGGTCAATTTTAGTAAAATGCTCAACCAACGAAGTAAGGTTTTCTAATGTAAATTTATTTTTCATGTCTCTTTCATGTTTTCAGAGGCGTGTTTTCAAATAAGATTTAGTTTGACCTACGTAACGTTTTTTACAATCTTGGCAAGGGATTTCATAAATGAAATTTGACCTGCATTCTAATGGGGGTTTTTCTTTTGTCTGCTGAAAAAATGTCTTCATTCAATTCTCATTTCGAAAGCAAACTTCTTATTTGGAGTGGAAGCTTGGAGAGTATTCGAATGCTTGGAATTTATGGTTTCATTATTTGCATTTATACATTCAGCATTAATTATAATTTTACTATTTGTTTTTTAATGTTGGCAAATGTTTCTATGACAATATAGGCCAATCAATAGAGCATTTTTTCCTAACAAAAATACTAGTAGAAAATGGACTGTACCATCACATGGAAGACAGCCCGTAATTATATTCTGTTATGTTTTCGACTCGCAACTGTCACTTATTAATTTGTTATAAACATTTAAATAACAAAAAACGTGTTTTTTTAAATTGTTTTGCCTATAAAATAAAAAATAATAGAGCAATCTGGATGCTCTTATGAAAAGAATTGTAGATAATTGAAATACGAATGGAATGGTATTTTTTACGACCGTCGGATGATTAGTAATGGAGGAAAACCGGAAAAACCAGAAAATTTAACAATTTTTTAAAAAATTCCTAACTCCGACAGTTTTCAAGAACTACGGTTGGCCCTTCTCATGAAAGTATTGAATCATGTGTACTTTGTGTGTGCACAAAATAGGCTCTGACGGATTATTAGTTTTGATACAATTGCAATTTGAGTTTTTTTTGCACTATCTTGCAGCGTGCCTGGATGCTCTAGTGATAGTCCGATTTAAATTTCTAAAACAGATTTTACATTACCACAAAACGTATATTCTCATTTTGAAAACGGCCGAGCTGGTGAAAGCGGTCGAGTGGTAAGAGTGAGCGGGAGATGAGGAGAAGCGTTTTATCACGCAACCCGTTCATTAGAAGAATACCCCTCATCTCCCGGACACTCCTATACCTACTACTTACTCGGCAGCTAACGCGGGCTCGGTAGTTTTCAGTCATGTTTGCATGCATTTTTCACTAATTTCGCACCATTGTAGCGCAAAATGAGAATATACATTTTGTAGTACTATACATCTACTTTCATAATCTTTTTGAGAAATTGGAATCGGGCCATCACTAGAGCATCCAGGCACGCTGCATGATAATGCAAAAAAATTTAAAATGCAATTGTGCCAAAACTAACGATCCGACAGCGCCTGTTTTGTGCACACATAAAGTACACATGAGTCAATATTTTCATGTGAAGGGCCAACCCTATTTTTTGAAAATTGGCGGAAATACGAATTTTTGAAAAAATCGTAAAATTTTCCAGTTTTTCCGGTTTTCCTCTGTTACTAATGATCCGATCTGGTCGTATAACATTACATTTTGGTCGTATTTCAATTATCTACAATTCTCTTTATTGGAGTAACCAGATTACTTTAATGGGTTTCATTTTTTAAGCAAAACTATTTGAAAAAACACGTCTTTTGTCATTCAAATGTTTATAAAAAATTGAAAAATGACAGTTGCGAGTATAAAACATAACACAATATAACGACGGACTGCCTTTCATGTGATGGCATAGTCGGTTTCCTACTAGTATTTTTGTTAAAAACTCACTCATTTTATGCTCTATTGCTTGGTGTAATAGAATTTATGTAATACATGACAATATATGACTCAATCAAAACAATTTTATCACAGGGATGAAAAAAACAACAATAATTATCATCTTATTCACTTCCGTTCTTACGAATTTCATGAACCTGTCGATTTGATAAACGAACTGTCAAATAGTGTTCATCTGTAAAATAGCCTCAAAATTGCCACTATTGGTGGGAAGAGGCAACAAATGACGAAATCAGTGAAATCATGAGAAAGTCGTTCCAAGAGACAGGATTACATAAAAAACCTTAACAAGGAATCTCGATGGCGTCAATTCACGAAATTTCGTCACAATGAATGAAACTACAAATATCCGAAATGTTTATACTGCAGTAATTGGCTGGAGCGATAATGGGATGTACTAGTAATTTTTTTTTATCAAATGAAAATGGATTGAATGATCCAGCAAAAATGGGATACTGGACGAATGTGGTGTCATACAATGAGAACAAATATAATGGCAGTAGGATGAAAAAATGTATTGGTAGGAAGCAGAAATCGATCTGTTCGAATCAATTTTTGAATACCATTTATCAAAAAGTGTTATGATTCCGTCGAAAGTAATTTTTGAATCCAGTTTATCTCGCTTCGGCCTATAGGTAATGTAGTAGGTATATTTAAACAAATTCACTCTAAAATAATTTATTTGACGAAATAAATGCCTCAATAACTTCAACACAATACTCTAATTTATATAACAATCATTGGACTATTTATGTTCGACTTCCGCTTCACTGACTGTCCCAACTCTGCTGCGTGGTTCTTTTTAAATTCACCGTTCATTTCTCGGAACGCTCCTGATATTTCTAGAAAGACTTAGGAACGTTCTCCTATTCGACCAGATTCTTCTCGAAGCAAAGCGCATCGGAAATAATTCGCGCTCACGCGCGGTTTACGTGAGCGTTCAGGCCCGGCATCGCTTGCAGCTTCGCCACATTGCCCCTTTCTTAGAGATATTTCGTCCCGAAATGTCATCCATGGAGTGTGTCGATATTTGCAGGATTCCCCATCGTGAAGTTCGATGGAAATAACACTCCACAGTCTTCATGTTAGGTCGTGGAATAGGATTACAGCAAACCAAAATCTGGACGCCGCTGGATCGGTATATCGTCTCCGAAATACTTCTTATAACTCTTCAATCCAGCCCATCAATACCACAGGACATTCGCTGCCGGAGTTTGCTGATGTAGTCCTCTCCCGCGGTATCCTGTCCTGTCCTGGTGGCGTCCCACACTTCAGGCCACAGGAAAGTCGCAGCTCTCGGCCCATTATGATACTAGCAGGGGTTTGGCCGGTCGACTCGTGTACTGCGGAACGGCAGGCCATCAGGAACAAATGAAGATACTGGTCCCAGTCTCTTTGATGGTCAGAGACTACATTGGACAAGTAGCGATTGATAGTCCTGTTCATCCGCTCAACCATTCCATCGGACTGTGGATGTAGAGCCGTGGTTCTCGTATTGCGGATGTTCAGCAGTTGGCACATTTCTTGGAACAGGTTGGATTCGAAATTTCTGCCTTGGTCCAAGTACAGCTCCAAGGGGACACCGAATCGACATATCCACTCTTTCACCAAAAAATCGGCGATGGTGTGTCGGCTTACTGGTTGGGCAGGGCATAGGATGTATTTATTTCCGTGATTTGATAAGGGAAATGGGCCGGCAATAGCGATTCTCTCGAATGGATTACCTACGTTATACTGACGCATCGGGGCCTTGGCTCGTGTCCGAGGTCCATTGCTGGCAGCGCAAACAGCACACTTTCTGCACCAGTCATTTACATCAACTTGTCAATTGATCCAGTAAAACCGTTACCTTACTTTCTGCAGGGCCTTCGTCACACCCAGCTGTCCTCCGGCAACTCCATCATGGATCTCTCGGAGTACTTCCTGTCTTCTGTTCTTGGGCACCACTATCTGACACCTGTCCTCCCCACCATCTTCGGACTCCAATACACGTTTCAAGACCCCATTTTCCAGGGTAAGGGTATTTCATTGGGCCCAGTAGAATTTGACTGCTGGGGAATATCTTGCGATTTCCTGCAATGTCGGTCTTTGATTACTCTTTTTCCAACCGATGACTGAACCAAGATCTGAATCTCTTTCTTGGTATTTCTGGACCTTGTTGTCATTCCAGTTGTTGTCAACCGCCGTGGTTCTACAAATCGCTGCTTTCTTCTCTTCCGCTCGTCGGTAGTTTGAGCAGTCGTCTGGGCACGGTCTCCTTGGCAGAGCATCTGCGTTCTTGTGGCAACTCCCTGCTCGATGTTCGATCTCGAAGTCAAATTCTTGGAGTATTTCGATCCAACGTGCTACTTGGCCCTCGGGGTTCTTTAACTGTAGAAGCCATTTAAGGGCTGCGTGGTCGGTCCTTAACAGGAGTCTTCTCCCGTACACGTATTTGCGAAAGTGTTCTAATCCCTTGACAACATCCAACAGTTCTCGTCTGGTGACACAGTAGTTCCGCTCAGGTTTACTGATAGTTTTACTGAATCCGATTACCTTCTCTTGCCCATCCTGGATCTGGGACAAGACAGCTCCAAGTTCCACGTTGCTGGCGTCCGTGTCCAATATGAATTATCCACTCGGAAGGAAATAACTCAGATTTGATGCGTTTATCGATGACCTCTTCAGCTTCTTGAACGAGTCTTGGCATTCTTCAGACCATTGGAACTTTGTTTGACCTTCCGTGAACCTTGTCAGTGGTTTAGGGATGTTGGCGAACCCCAGCGATAGTATGTGCAAAAACCAAAAAAACTATGTAGTTGGTGTATGTCTTTCGGAATAGGCCACTCCTTCACTGCTTTGATCGTCTCGTCATCTACTGCTACTCCGTGCCCAGAGACAACATGGCCAAGTTAGGAAGTGGCATTTCTTGGGGCTCAGCTTCAATCCAGAATATCTCAGTCGCAGGAATACTTCCTCCAGGTTTTTGACTTGGTCTTCGAACGATTTATCAACTACAATAATGTCATCGAGATATACCAGACACGTCCTCCATGGAAGTCCTTTCAGAACCGTCTCCATTAATCTCTCGAATGTGGCTGGAGTATTACAAAGCCCGAATAGTATAACAGTGAAATGCCACAGTCCTGAGCCGATGGTGAAGGCTGTCTTTTCCCTATTTTATGGAGCCAGTTCTACCTGCCAGTATCCACTCTTTAGATCACGGGTCGACAAAATAGTGGAGCTGGCCTACGTGACCAGGGTGTCATCTATTCTCGGAAGAGGGTAGCTTTTCTTCTTCACGTTGTTCAGTTGACGAGAGTCTACGCAAAAGCTTGTTGATCCATCTTTCTCCTTCACCAGCACGACTGAAGAGAACCATAGACTATCGGATGGTTCAATAACTCCATCTTTTCCCATATCACTGACTATTTTGTCAGCCTCTTCCTTCTTGGCAAGAGGAAGTCTTCTAGCTGATTGTTGGATCGGTCGGGCATCCCCATTATCAATTTTATGCTGAACCACATTCGTTCGACCCTCTTTTCCTTGTCCGGTATCGAAAATGTCTTGGTACTTCTTGACTAATTCTCTCAATCTGGGGTGTTGAGCTGGTCCAATGTCCTTGGAAGAGATGGTAACCAATTTTTCCAGACCCGCTGTCACAGACCTGATCACAGAGGAAATTGGCGAGCCCCAAAACAGTTCCTTGTTTCAAGATCACTGGGTAATAATTGACATTCATTACCCTTACTGGCACAAATTTATCAGCACGCAACAAAGTCTTGCCTAGTGCAATCCCTCGTCCAATTTTCTCGTCATGAAGCTTGGGCTCGAACGTCACCACGCTTCCATTGCTCGCACCTCCGTCCAAGCGAGGCTTCAGTATGGTCTCAGCCCTCTCGGGTACACTTACATCTTCAGCCAGCAGAACACGAATCATCTCCTCACTTCTTCCATATAGAACCAGCTCCTCTTCGTTCACACATACGACGCCATCTTTGAAGTTCAATTTGAACACTCTGGAATTCATGATGTCCATTCCAATAATTGCATCGTCCTCAATGTCCGCTACCAATGCCCGATGTTTCACTTTTGTGCTGCCTAAAATCAGTTCAATCGGTAGCTCACCATGTACAGTGGCTGGCTCTCCTGTTGCTGTACGTAGCTTCTAGGATGATAGTATCATTCTCTCTGATGTTTTAGTAAAGCAGGCCCAAGGATTGTCCTAGTCGCACCTGTAGCCAGCAGCATTGCGCAAGGCTTATTGTTGATGGAACCATATGCGTTGGTCACCGGGGCTTTCTTAGTATAGGCCGACGATTGCCTCTTCTCAACAGCCTTCGTTGGTCTCGACCTCTTGAGGGTGGGACATTGTCTACGCACGTGTCCAGGTTTTCAACAGTTCTGGAATCTAACTAGTCTCCTTTCGGGCAACCCTTCTTCATCACTTTCCTCATGGCAGCTTCAAGGCCGGAAGGGCCCTGACGGTTTTCTTCCATCATCCGGACCTTGCTTTGGCTCTTGCACGATTGTTTTGCCGCCTCAAATTTCAAAGCGCGTGCCAGTGTATCCACGAAATGTGCTGGACGAGCTGTTGTCAATGCTTGTCTGGTTTCCTGGTCACGAAGTCCATCTAAGAATGCCTGAACTGCTAGTCGCTCCATCACCTTTTCCGGTGTGGCTGGGTATGCAAGGCGAACCAAGCATGCAATGGCTGCTTTAAATTCCTGTAGGGACTTGCTTGATTTCTGGAAGCGGGTTTTGAGCTGTGAGTGGTATACATGTTCTAGATGGGTCTGTCCATACCATAATTCAAGATGTTTAATCAGCTGCTCGTAGTCCTCTTGTTCTTGTGCCGTGAGGGTTTGTAAGATATTCGTTGCTTCTCCACGCAAAGCCAGTGGTAATGCCACAGCTCTTTCTCCTGCATTCCATCCATCCGCCTTTGCTGCAGCTTCAAATTGTCGGCGGTAATTTGCCCATGGTGTTTTCCCATCGAACTGAGGTGATTTCATGGAGAGCTTTCTTGTTTCCGAAATGATCTTTATATCTTTTAGACCCTTCTGAACATCTTTCTAGTTCAAACTCAGTTCTAGCATTGAATTTTCATTGACAGATTCTGTGGTGTGGGTAGTGTCACCCTGGTTTTCCAACTTACTGATTTTCTCTTTCAATTTGTTGATTTTCTCCTTCAATTTGTTGATTTCTTCCTTGATTCCGCCTCTGATTTCATCGCTGATTGTTTCATTCAATTTTCCCATATCTTCCTTGATTTCATCTTTGATTTTCTCCATCTCTGTCTCGTCAGTCCCTATTCTTTCTTCTAAGCGATTAGCTACACCAGAAAGTTCTTTTTTCATGGTATTGGAATTTTCTAGCAGCTTTTCTTCCAAATTCCTCGAACTTTCTTGAAATTCTTCTTTCAGACTGATCGAATTTTCTAGAAGTTTTGCTTCAAGTTCTTCCTTCAGAGTATTCGAATTTTCTAGAAGTTTCTCTTGAAGTTCATCCTTTCAAAGAATTTTCTTTTCTCTTGAAGTTCTTCTTTCGAAGTATTCGAATTTTTTAGCAGCTTTTCTTCCAGATTATTCGAGTTTTCTTGAAGTTTTTCTCTAATTCCGTCGTTTGTATTCATTATAGAACCCAAATAAATTCCAGAAAATTCGAATAAAAAAGTTTCCGGATCCTCGCCCTCCTGGATTAATGCCTCGGCAAGTCTTGTCTGAAGCGCATCCTTTTTACCACTTGTGTCAAGTTCCCTCTTCTCCAGTTCTTGTTTCAATTCCGCTACCTTCAATTCAACCAGGCGAACTTTCCTCGAACACATTTTGTATCAGTCTATTTCATACAGTCTATTTCACGAGTCTATTATTATTATTATTGTCTATTTCACACAGTCTATTTCACGAACCACCAGTCTATTACTACTATTATTTTCACACTCGACAGTTTGTACTCCGTTAATGCACACAATTGTCAACTTCACGAAAAAATGTTTATCGGTCACTGTCTATTTTTCGAGAAAACAATTGTCCGAAATACACAAACTGTCTACTTACACGAACACTCCGTATTTCTCGGAACGCTCCTGATATTTCTAGAAAGCCTTAGGAACTCTTTCCTATTCGCCCAAATTCTTTTCGAAGCAAAGCGACTCGGAAATAATTCGAGCTCACGCGCGGTCTACGTGAGCGTTCAGGCCCGGAATCGCTCGCAGCTTCGCCACAGTAATTTGATTTTTTTGTTACCAGTATATTATCATCTTGACCAAATTTGGTATTAATCTGGTAGTCTATGAAGTCAAACAAGAGACATGCTAAATATTTTGACATTTTCACTTTCACCGTGAATATTCATGGAAAAATTTCGGCAGCATAAATCGCAAATTTATATTTTCTAAAAGACAAAATGACTCTTTCCGGTCTCTCTCCATCGTTCGATCTACAGCCGTTACGTGTACTCACGTATCTGACGAAGTGCAATCAAGAAAATTAGTGCCGGTTTATAAAAAAAATCTTGTTCACTTCACTTTCCAAACTCATATTTTGTTCAGTTGCGAAATGATATGTGGCCTTGCTCTTGTGTCGGAATTATTCTTCTTTTCCATTATAAGCAGAGAGAAACAAAATCTCCTTGTGTGAAGCAGAAATCGGGTTGTTAGAATCAATCCTCAAATCCCATTCACCTCACTAGGTACTGTCTATTGATATTTTTATTCTTCTAATATCGTTTCATCTTCCCCAAACTCGAAATGGTGGCTTCTTCATGTGTTATGAATAACGTAGAACATGAGCTGTTCAAATAAATTTTCATTTCCAGCGTACCTCGCTTCACCTTATAGATGATTTTATTTTTTTGACCAGTCTTTTTTGCCAAAATTTGATATTAGCCACTACCGATAGGGCATCCATATGTATTCGATTACGGGACATGCATAATACTTTGGTCATGTCCACTTTCACCTTAAAGGACCCAGCACAAAATCATAGGAAATTGGCCCACATTGGGATTTGCCTGAAACTTACATATGTTATTGGTACTGAGTTTCTGATCAAATGTTCTGATGGACCCAATCCTCTAAGACCAATTATTTAGCTCTCAGGGTCGTATAGTAGTATAGGTGTCAAATAAACAATGACACTTTCTTCTCAAGCCATTATTTTTTTCCTATTAGAATTCAATTAAATAAGAAATATTGCAAAATCTTAACATTTTTCTTTTAGCACAAGTTCTCTGTGAAACATGTTTTGTCCTACAGGACCATATTAAGTAAAACTGTATTTGCCAAGTGATCCACAAAAAAAAATCCAATTGATTTTGTTATAACTTCCTTATTTATTGTCATATTTCAGTGGTTGATAGTTTGTTTGATAGATGAATGTAGCTTTGTTTGTCTACATAACCAAAGTGGTCGCCGTCTTAATATCCAAGATAGCCGGCCTAAGCTAAAAACTTTATGTAGGACTTATAGCTTTTCAAGAAATATAGTAACAGGAAAAAATTGGAACACAACGTTTTGATTGTTGAAATCAGTCATTTACTCTTTGAATTATCTAACTTTATAATATAAATATAACTCTACTATCTTATTAAAACTATATCTAATTCATAACTGACAAAGTTGATACCGATATTTCCAGGGTGGTGGAAGTGAACAAAAAAGTTAAGCACTCATTATCAGAAAAATACTCGAACACAGCCGCTGGAGTATCGCATCTTGCACTGGACGATGTGCAGTATCTTTAATATGCTGTAACACAGAAGTCGATGGATAATTCATATTTTGATTATGGCGGGCAAATCTCAAATACCACAATATGCTACAAATATGAGCACATGTTCCTAGTGTCCTCGTCCCTGATTTGCAACTGCAGTAGTATCCTATTACCAATACATCTTCATTATTCTCGTCATAGGACACTGATAATTTCAATTTGATGATTCACATGTTTCTTAAGTAATCCATAGATAGGTGTGGAAATCGAGGTACATGCACGTGCAAGTAAACGTTCTTCTTCCACCCGTTGTTGAACAAGATTAATATGTCTAGACCTGGCTAACATACCTAGTTCAACTGTAGCATTTGCCATTGAAATAGGTGGATAATATCTGTTAATAATAGCGCCAACAATAAGAAAAAAGCCTTTTAAGTGTAGAACATGATGCATTTTGATCACTTGGTCAAAGAATTTGAAAATTGACTCAAAATGCCCATTACGACTTTCTATTTCCCATCGAGACTGTAACCAATCGGCTATCGTTTGCTGCATCAGTTGGCAGTTGTATTTCTCCTGGTTGTATAAACGCTGGCATTTTGTAATTAATCCCCAGTCTTTTCAAAAGGGGTATTGCATCTCTGTACCATCTGTCGACGAGGAGTATGTCTCCCTCAGAAAATCAGTTTATCATACCTTGAACATAATTTTCGTATTCATTTTCCAATATCACACTGTCAGTATTTCGCCCATCAGTGAAGTAAACACCTGGTACAGCAAGAATGTAGCCATCTGGAGCTACCAATAGCGTCGGTTTTACTAAATGGCGACCTTTATGTTGAGAAAATGTCTGCCTAAGTATCCGAAAGTTGGAACTTCGGTTAATGTAGGTATAAGTAGCGTCTACTGAGCATATTGGTTTTGGATTTTTGGGTGTGTGATTATGAAGTTCATTTGAAAATGGCGTTACATGTCGCTCTATATACTGATGATGAGTTATTGCTTCAAATCCGATATTATCTCGAACAAATCTGGTCTTCAGTGATGATCTCACTTTGCTAATTTCTAAGCTTACCGACTGTCTTGTACTAAAGAGAAAAATTATCTTTGAAAATTCGTCAGATAAGCCTTGTTTCAACTTACACAGAAATGTTTAAAGATCTTTCTTAAGTACATATCTTAATCCACCTACACCGGGAATAGCATCACAATACCCAAATAATTCTTGAAATTGATTTTTTGAAATTGAAGTCATTATTTCAAATTCGTCGTCCGAATAAGAATTTTCGTCACAAAAATCTTGGGATTTCTCATTTGCAATGTTATGAATACCTTGCAAGAAAGCTTGAAGAGTTTCTCCTTTTAAAAGGTATGGGCAATGGCCCATATTCAATAAGGGATAAATTGGTGACACATTCATTTTTACCGCATTGGCTACCATCAACATATTATTCCTTAACGAATATGGTCCATTGACAGACCCTTCCAGGCAACAAAACATTAACCCCTTCCACTCCAGTTACAGCTTGCAAAGCTTCTTCGTCATACCAAATATGTAATTCGGTATTGTAGGGGATCGTTTTTGATTGTTTTTACGTAGGGGTGGGGGGAATTTTTGGTTTCAAGGGGATGAAATGAATTTTTCTAATTTTTACATTAGCCATTGGCACACCCTTGCTTCATTCTAGGAAGACTGAATATAACCCCGTTTTTCTGCGACCCCCCCGTTTGGGCTATGCGCGTTCCATATGTGGATATTCTGGTACCCAGACTACTTAGTCAAAATATCCATACGTAGATATCATGGAGTGGAAAGGGTTAAGGATTAGTCTCTGTTCATCCAAATGACGATCGCAACATCTTACTCCTTCAGGCTGCTAAAGATATCCTAACTAGATCTTCACGGCCATTGCAAATACAGCATCTTTGGTGGTACCTTTGTCTTATGATGTTTAATCGTATACATGCGGGGTCTTGTTCGATTGTAGCAATTTCATTAAGAATTGCTTCATTGCAATTTACACACAATCTTGTCTCAGGATTTACCTTTAATTCTATATGGCCTCTTTCATTTCTTCTTGTGAAAGCCACTTCCCTTTTATGAACATCGCCCTCTCGGTCGATTCGTGCCATTCTCCGAACATCATACACCGTCATACAACATAACAAGGAAATAGTTCCATTTTTACTTTTTAAAAATAAGTACCTACTTCAGAAAATTCAAAACATGAATTAAATAATAAACTTAAACTCAAAGAATTGTAATGAGCACAAGCATTTTAATGATGTTAACAACA
Organism: Chrysolina oricalcia; assembly: GCA_944452925.2. Lineage (NCBI taxonomy): Eukaryota > Metazoa > Arthropoda > Insecta > Coleoptera > Chrysomelidae > Chrysolina > Chrysolina oricalcia. The sequence goes on from OX101827.2 coordinate 22,323,109, forward strand.
ATTACTGTCAATGTGTCAAATTATAATATTTGTGTGTGCTTATTTTTTGCTTTCCAAATCTATTTTGATTACTATTGGACTTTTTTTATCGTATTTAGAATCAATAGTAGATACAGTTCAGTCCCGAATAGATTGCTAGTGCCGACATGGCATGTATACATGAGAAATAGCAAGTCTCTAGAAAAAATGCTTTCATACTTTTTACTTGAATCATATCAAAATGAACCGTTTTGAATAAAACGTAAATATTCTAATGCTTTCGTCTGACCACTATTTCAAAGTTTTTTTTTTTCAGGTATCACAACAAACTGTACATTTAAGTTAGATAGTATTCTTATTTTGATTTTTGATCGATAACAATTTTGTTTGTTTGACACCTACCGTGTCTGGCTATATTTCTGACTGGAACATTGAATATGCTCACTGGAAGTACCTTTTGACATATTTGTAAAACAAATTCAACTTCCGGTTTTATCCAGAAATGAAATCAACTTTCGATTTTCGAAAGGGACACCCTGTATATTATTACATGATCGGTTAGGGATGATCATGTGGAATCCAACGATACCAGGTTTGCTGGTGTTATCTCTAATGGCTACGGAGATATCGCCATTTATTTTATCCATAAGCTCAATTAGTGGGAGAGAGAGTTGAATGGACCAGCCAGAAAAAGTTTCTCTCTCCTACTCTTTGATCTTATGGATGAAATGAATGGTAATATCTCCGAAGTCATTGGTGATAACACCATCCAACCTGGCATCGTTGGATTCCTCTTGATCATCCCTATCCGATCCTGTAGTGATATATAGGGTGTCCCATTTGAAAATCGAAAGTAGATGTAATTTCCGGAAAACTGGAAGTTGAATTTGATTCACAAATATGTCAAAAAGTGCGGTCTAGTGAACATATTCAATGTTTTGAATTTCAGAAATATTGGTAAAGAAACAATGAAGAAAAGGGGGGTGTACCATGAGTCTGTGTCACACGGCCCTGAGAGCTAAGAGGATGCTCTTAGAGGATTGGGCCCATGAGAACATTTCATAAGGAACTCGATACCAATAACATATGTTAATTTCAAACAAATCCCACTGTGGGCCAATTTCTTATGCTACTGTGCGGGGTCCTTTTCATGAGAAAGTTTTGGAAAGAAAATCACAAATTGATATATTGTAAAAGACGAAATAAAAAGAAAATATCATTAATTTTCAGTTTCCTTACATTAAAATGTAAGTTCAACATGTACAGACAGACACCTATTACATCAAAAATTTCCAGTAGATCTAGCAAAATTAGACAGAAATTTACCGTTGAAAAAGTTGGGCCTCACTCGCTCGAGCAATGGTCACTTCGACCACCGTGAACTAAACTGACATGGTATGAATAAATGTATTGGTATCACAGGTATACATGTATACAGAAAAACTGTGGCCGAAAGTTTGGCGAGATTTTCGAATGTGAGGAGTTTATTTTTGTTATTATTCCATAAAAATGTGGCCGGCAACTGGCGCAATCACCCTACCTCACTTCGGTGTGAGCAAATTTTTATTTATCCGTTGTCGGTATATCTCCCAAAATCTCGATGTTTACTTTTTCAAAAGGTGTTATGATGCCGTCGAACATGGGCCGTCAAATTTTATCGATTATATTTTCTTTTCCACGAAAACAATAAAGATTGAGTGATGAAAATAAAAAATTATCCAATAAAATTTGAAGAACGAGTTGTATTTGGGAAGATTTATTTTTTCAACAGTGTAAAAGGATTATATTATTTTTGATAAACTTCGCCTGTATAGGTGTTCTCTCATATTTGCTGCCCAGTCTTCCAGAATTTTTGCAATTTCTTGAATAGTCGTATCGTTTGTAGCTGGTAGTTTCTAGGGCGTAATCGACTGGCACTATGAAAAGGTCCCGTGGCTCCTCTCAAGTTACCCCGTGTGACACTTTCTGTCCATTTGAGTATAAAGACATGAATTTTTGGAACGTCATCGCATCCTCTGGTGGTCTGAGGGTGCGGACTTGGTCATGGTTTCCAGCGTAAGGGACCAACCTGTTGAAATGAACGACCCTGGGTTTACCTCTTGGTGGCTTTTGGATTCGGTACAGCAGGTCGTTTATCCTCTTGACGATCTTGTACGGAACTTCCCATGAATTCCGTAATTTCGGTGACGCTTCGGGTTGTACGGCCAAACTAGGTCACCAACCTGAAATTCTCCAGCATCGGCATTGATGTCATAAGTCGCTTCCATTCGGTCGCTAGCACTCTGGATGTACAAACGGACTCGTTCGTGGAGGCCTCCATTCGCTGCCGGAGTTTGCTGATGTAGTCCTCTTCCGCGGTATCCTGTCCTGGAGGCGTCCCAAACTCCAGGTCACAGGGAAGTCGCAGCTCTCGGCCCATTATGATACTAGCAGGGGTTGGGCCGGTCGACTCGTGTACTGCGGAACGGTAGGCCATCAGAAACAAATGGAGATACTGACCTCAGTCTCTTTGATGGTCAGAGACTACCTTGGACAAGTTGCGATTGATAGTCCTGTTCATCCGCTTAACCATTCCAACGGACTGTGGATGTTGAGCTGCGGTTCTCGTCTTGCGGATGTTCAGCAGCAGTCAACTGCCGTGGTTCTACAAATCGCTTCTCTTCTGCTCGTCGGCAGTAGTGTGAGCAGTCATCTGGGCATGGTCTCCTTGACAGGGCATCTGCGTTCTTGTGGCCACTCCCTGCTCGATGTTCGATCTCGAAGTCGAATTCTTGGAGTGTTTTGATCCAACGTGCTACTTGGTCCTAGGGGTTTTTTGAACTGTAGAAGCAATTTAAGGGCTGCGTGGTCGGTCCTTAACAGGAATCTTCTTCCGTACACGTATTTATAAAAGTGTTCTACTCCCTTGACAACAGCCAACAGTTCTCGTCTGGTGACACAGTAGTTACGCTCCGGTTTACTGAGAGTTTTACTGAAGTATCCGATGACCTCTCTTGCCCATCCTGGATCTGGGACAAGACAGCTCCAAGTGTCACGTTGCTGGCGTCCGTGTCCAAAATGAAATTTCTACTCGGAAAGGGATAACTTAGAATCGGTGCGTTGATCAATACCTCCTTCAGCTTCCTGAACGAGTCTTGGCATTCTTCGGACCATTGGAACTTTGCTTGTCCTTCCGTGAGCCTGGTCAGTGGTTTAGCGATGCTGGCGAACCCCAGCACATATCGGTGATAGTATGTGCACAAACCAAGGAAACTACGTAGTTAGTGTATGTCTTTCGGAATAGGCCACTCCTTCACTGCTTTGATCTTCTCGTCATCCACTGCTACTCCGTGCCCAGAGACAACATGGCCAAGGTAACGTACTTCTTTTTGGAACATGTGGCATTTCTTGGGGCTCAGCTTCAATCCAGAGTTTCTCAGTCGCAGGAATACCTTCTCCAGGTTTTTTACATGGTCTTCGAACGATTTGCCAACCACAATAATGTCGTCGAGATATACCAAACACGTCCTCCATGAAAGTCCTTTCAGAACCGGCTCCATTAATCTCTCGAATGTGGCTGGAGCATTAGAAAGCCCGAATGGCATAACGGTGAAATGCCACAGTCCTGAGCCAATGGTGAAGGCTGTCATTTCTCTATCTTCAAGGGCCAGTTCTACCTGCCAGTATCCACTCTTCAGATCGTCTATTCTCGGAAGAGGGTAACTGTCTCTCTTCGTCACGTTGTTCAGTTGACGATAGTCTACGCAAAATCATGTTGATCATTCTTTCTTCTTCACCAGCACGACTGGAGAGGACCATGGACTGTCGGATGGTTCAATTGCTCCATCTTTCCCCATATCACTGACTCTTCTGTAAGTTTCTTCCTTCTTGGCAAGAGGAAGTCTTCTAGCTGATTGTCGGATCGGTCGGGCATCCCCAGTATCAATTATTTGCTGAACTACATTCGTTCGGCCCCCTTTTCCTTGTCCATTATTGAAGATGTATTGGTTCTTCTTGACTCATTCTCTCAATCTGGGCTGTTGGGCTGGTTTAATGCCCTTGGAAGAGAGGGTCACCAATTTTTCCAGTTCCGCTGTCAGGTTGTTAACTTGACTTACAGTACCGTGTACACTCCTGATCACAGAGGAAATTGACGAGCAGCGCCCCAAAACAGTTCCTTTCATCAAAGTCACTGGGTAATTATTGACATCCATTACCCATACTGGCACAATTTTATCAGCACGCAACAATGTCTTACCTAGTGCAATCCCTCGTCAAATTTTCTCATCATGAAGCTTGGGCTCGAACATCCCACCGTCGTCCAAGCGAGCCGCCAGTATAGTCTCAGCCCTCTCGGGTACACTTACATCTACAGCCAGCAGAACACGAATCATCTATTCACTTCTTCCATGTAGCACCAGCTCTTCTCCGTTCACACGTAGGACTCCCTCTTTGCGTCGTCCTCAATATCCGCTACTAATGCCCGATGTTTCACTTTTGTATTACCTAGAATCAGTTCAATCGGTAGTTCACCATGTATAGTGGCCGGCTCCCCTGTTGCTGTGCGTAGCTTCCAGGATGATGGTTTTATTCTATCTGATGTTTTCGTGAAAGCGGGTCCAAGGATTGTCCTAGTCGCACCTGTATCTAGCAGCATGGGGCAAGGCTCGTTGTTGATGAGACTATCTACAAAGACACCATCGTTTTGACGTTGAAGGACAGCGACATATGCATTTTTAACGGGGGCTTGCTGGATACATGTCGCCGATTGCCCCTCATTATCGACATTCTTTAGTTTCCCTGCATCGGTGCTGTGAATGTTGGACATTTGCTAAGCACATGCCCAATTTTGCCACAATTCCAGCATCTTATCTGTCTTCTCTCAGGCAACATTACCTTTGCCACCTTTCTTATGGCAGCTTCCAGGTTAGCAGGCTCCTGTGAGTCTTCCTCAATAATTCGGACTTTACTTTGGCTTCTGCAGGATTGCTTTGCTGCCTCAAATTCCAAAGCGCATGCCAGTGTATCCACGAGATGTGTTGGACGAGCTAGTGTCAATGCTTGTCTGGTTTCCTGGTCACGAAGTCCATCTAAGAATGCCTGAACTGCTAGTTGCTCCATTACCTTTTCCGGTGTGGCTGGGTATGCAAGGCGAACCAAGCGTGCAATGTCTGCTTCAAACTCCAGTAGGGACTTGATTTCTAGTAGCGGCTTTTGAGCTGTGAGTGGTATACATGTTCTAGATGGGTCTGTCCATACCGTAATTCGAGATGTTTAATCAGCTGCTCGTAGTTCTCTTGTTCTTGTGCCGTGAGGTATTTGTTGCTTCTCCACGCAACGGCAGTGTTAATGCTACAGCTCTTTCTCAGCATTGCATCCATTCGCCTTTGCTGCAGCTTCAAATTGTCGGCGGTAATTTGCCCATGGTGTTTTTCCATCAAACTGAGGTGGTTTCATGGAGAGCTTTCCTGTTTTCGAACTGATCTTTACATCTTTCAGACCGTTCTGAACATCATCCAAGTTCAAACTCAGTTCCAACATTGAATTTTCATTGACAGATTCTGAGGTGTGGGTAGTGTCAGTCTGGTTTTCCATCTTACTGATTTTCTCCTTTATTTTGTTGATTTTCGCCTCGAGTCCGCTTTTGATTTCGTCACTGATTGTTTCCTTCAATTTTTTCATCTCTTCCTCAATTTCATCTTTGATTTTCTCCATCTCTATCTCTAATCGATTCGCCACGCCACAAAGTTCTTCTTTCATGTTCTTCGAGTTTTCTAGAAGCTCCTCTCTCAAACCCTTCGAATTTTCTAGAATCTCTTTTCTCAAATTCCTCGAACTTTCTTGAAATTCTTCTTTCAGACTATTCGAATTTTCCAGAAGTTTTTCTTCCAGATTATTCGAATTTTCTAGCAGCTTTTCGTCCAGATTTTTTGAATTTTCTATCAGTTTTTGTCGAAGTTTTTCTTCCAGATTATTCGAATTATCTAGCAGCTTTTCTTTAATTTCTTACTTCATTCCGTCGAGTTTACTCATTTTGGAATCCAAATCAATTCCAGAAACTTCGAATAAAAAGGTTTCTGGATCCTCGCCCTCCTAGATTAATCCCTCGGCAAGTCCTCCAAGCTTTGATTGATATAACTTCCTCAACAGGTATAATTTATTGCTCAAGTTGCTTCTTTCATGGACCTTTTGTAGTTCATTCCACATCTCCTTGGCATGCTCACGTTTACAAATATAGACTAGTTGGTTGTCTTCAATGCCCAATGAGATGGTGGCTGGTGGCTAAATAGCAGCCATAAAATATTTGCGCATCAAAATGAACCATTTTAAATCATTTTCTCCAAAAAAGCATATTTTGTCTAATTTATTTAAATTTCCAGAACATTTTCTCAAATAAATCCTCAAATTGAGAATCATGTCAATCCACATTCATTTCCTGTAGGACGCGATCCAGAATGGTACTTGTCTATAATCGCGTGATCAGTTCTTAGTATCTAAGCTGTTGTGAAATGTTTAATTACTATTTACATTTGCGAGTTATAATTTCGACTTTTGACATTTCATCACTTACATTCAGTTTTATAATAGCCCTAGAAAATATCGATTGAATTAAAACTTTTGCCACTACTTTGATTAATTTATTACCGGTTAGATGGAGCTACCCACAGTCAAGTAAAAACTGTTTTATGCTTTCGGTTCTCGGGAGTATATCTTGAAACTTCAATAAGACGTCATTGTGAGTTTTATTGAAGAACCGTGGCATGGACTCGAGGAGTGCCTTTAAACGATGATAAAACTGAGTTTGTGTATGGATTATTTAAAGACCAAAGAGATTTATCGTGTACGAGTATACAGCCATTGTAAAACCTTCATAAAAACAAATATACTCGAATGCTAAATGGTTCCATCTTAAAGCCTTGAAGAGTATTTTGAAACCGATTCATAAATCTATCTGCTTTTGGAGCGTTTTAGGAATAATTTATGACCTGCATAACTCAAATTAGCCATCTCCTGACCTTCATAATACTTTCGTAAAACTTGGATAAATCCAAATGATATTTAAATCGTTACTAGGAATCGCATCTATCTGCATGCTGTGAAAAGTGTTTTCAAATTACTATAACAAGAACGTTTGCAAAAACTGAAGTTGGCAGTAAATTCTTTAGAGGTCGCGAATAACTTTTTAAGAAATTTTTCGGATATTTGAAAAATTCCTCTGGAGTTAGGTTAGGTTAGGTTTGAACATGAGTGGGCCCGTATCAGGCCCTCCACTGCGGCCAATGACCTATTGTGGCTCACCCTATAGTTATATTTCTCCCAGTATATCCAATCTCCTGACGAAATTGAGGAATGAATTGGGAAAACAATTCAATATGTTTTCTAACCTTACTATCGTATCGCCAAATATTGAGAATCTGGTTCTGCCGCTGCAGGGCATGTACACAGAATGTGTTCAGCCGTTTCATCATCCTCCATGCATAGCCGGCACTATGCATCTTGTGCTAGTCCGATTTTATGCATGTGATGTTTGAGTATGCATTGGCCAGTAAGCAAACCTACTATAACTCTGAGATTCGCTCTACTGAGTTCTAGCAGTTTATCAGAGTCCTGTTTTTTCCTTGTACAAGCAATAAATGCTTTGGAATGGGCTAGGCCCGGTAGACTACGCCAGTACTCCAGTCTTGTATTGTCTGCCCAAGCTGTTATGACATTCTTGGCAGTGCTATATGCTACACCGACTACCGGTTCTGGTCCAGTGAACGTTGTTTCGGCCCCTCTTTTGCTAGGGCGTCCACTATTTCGTTTCCTTCTAGGCCTGTGTGACCTGGTATCCATGGCTAGGGTAACGTTGTTTTGTTGCGCCAGTCGGTTTAAGGTGTCTCTGCAGTTCCATACTGCCCTAGATTCAAACAGTTGGATTCAAGCGCTTTAAAAGCTGCTTGACTATCTGAAAATATTTTTATTGTTTTTCGTGTGAGTTGTCGATTTTCCAGCTCCGTGGCACACATTTCAATGACATATACATCTGCCTGAAATATCGTAGAATTTGTAGTTACTAAAACTTTAAATTAAATCTGTAGTTGAGTAACGGAGCGGTACCAAAATTAATAGGCCATCGATCTTTGGCTCTTACTTTGAAACTAAAAGTCGAAGCAGAAATAGATAGACCGGTCAAAGAAGATATTTCATTACCCATAGAGTATTCGAAGTGGGCAACGCTTATAGTACGTATTATGAAATCAAACAAAATGGACATTCGCACATGCCGAGATTTTTCAGTAACTTCAAATCCATATTTAAATAACATGAGTTACCCGATCCCAAAAGTGGACAAGGAGGAAAGTACTTCTCCAAAATTGATTCGAGTGAGGCATACCAGCAGTTGGCTGTCACATAGGAAACTCGAAAATTACTCACCATATTTACTCACAAGAAAAGTTGAAATTTTGGACACACCATTGATGAATCAGGTTTGCAAATATCAGGAAAAAAATCTGAAGCAATTAAGTTAGCTGGCCCTCTCAAAATGTAAAATAACAGAGAGCTTTTTAAGGGACAGTGAATTTTTATTTAAGATTTATTCCTCATGCAGCAACGATTTTACCTCCCATGTCTAACTTCTTAAAAAGGAAATCTCATACCAATGGGACCAGAAATATGAAATAGCTCTTGAAAATATCGAACACGGATTGTTGTAGTGTTTATGTCGATCAAAGAGAGAAAGTTGAATTAACGGTGGATGCAAGTGAGTATAGTTTTATAGTTTGGCAGCGGTTTTGAGCCATATTGGTAAAAATGGGACTCAGAGGCCAATTGCATTTGCCTCAAGAATATTACTTGAGGCAAAAAGAAATTACCTGCAATTAGATGAGGAAGCTTCAGAAATCAAATGTGGAGTTAGTTTATTTCACCAGTAAATTTGTAGCGATCACAACAATTATTATGTATTTTTGGGCCAAAAGAAAGGCATTTCGATAATCGCAGCAAACAGGTTACAAAGATGGTCCCATATCCTCTCAGCTTATGAATTTGATTTGGAGGACGTGAAATCAGCTGAAAATAGGTATTGCTGACGGACTGAAATAGACATTGCAATGAATAAATTTTTGACTAACAGTTTACGAGAAATCGAATTGGAACGTAGTAGGGAACTGTCTTTAAGTTAGGCATTAATTCTGTACATAAGGGCTGACCAACTAATAAAATTTCGGGAGAATTTTCTCCTTTTGTCAGATGGAAGAATGAGCTTAAGGTGGAACAGAGATGTCTTATGTGGGGCTACAGAATAGTTATTCTGAAGAAATTTCGAAATATTTTTCAGGATGAGCAGCATGAAAGTCACCAAGGTATATAGTGAAAACAGAATCGTTAGCTCGTTCTTACTTCTTACGTTATTAGTTGGTGAAGATTCAGAAATTCTCATTAAAAAATGTGTAGCTTGCTAAAAATATCAAGCGAATCCAGACAAATCGGCATTGAAACCTTGGAAATATTTAGAACAAGTATGGCTCAATTATATTGTTTTTTTTTTCGGGCAAATTTCAACACTAACTTTTTTGTAGTGGAGACTTCAACTCAAAATGGGTAGAATGCTCTAGAAGGCAAAATATCACATCTAAGACAAGAGTTGAATTCAATAGGCATATCGACCAAATTTTGTAAAACGAATTTGTTAGAACAAGGTGAAATCACATGTAGATTGTACAGAAGATTACAAACCGGACGCGAGACGGAAAAATCAAAAATTAATTCTTCAGTTGAAGATTTGTCTACAGTACATTCTTCATGTAATTCTGCAATAGGTACTAAACAAGGTTCATTATGGATTTCGAAAAATTCTCATCTTGTTGAAGGCTCAGTTGAGAGAAGAACGATTCAATATATTCAGCCAGTGTTTTCTTAGAATGTTATAAAAACTGAACTAGATAACTAAACTAGATATTTCGTGAGGCGAATTTGGAGTTGTATGTTAAATGATTGGAATATACCAGTTCAGTTACGGAATACGAGTTTCATTTGAAAGACGAAACATTATGAATGGAAAATTGAAATAATGCAGTTTTGTGAATATTCGGAGTGAACATTTTCTTATTCCAACCTATTGATTTTTGAATGAAACAATTTGATGACTCAGATACCACCATTACTTCCGAACCACCTGGTATAAACTCATACAGCCCTATATTATTGGGAAACACCCTTCCAAAAGAAATCAATCGAATGAAAATAAAAGATAACTGTGATAAGTCTCACATTTATGGGATACCTACCCTGCCTGTATGTTGGTAGTTATTTTTTTTTAGCATAGCTTGCATTGACCTGAACCACTTTTAATTGAAACATTTTTCCAAATCTCAAATAGGGAAGCAGCACATGTAGATTGAACAGAAGTAGTCCAAGCAATAGGGAAAAGTGCGTGCGAAAATTAATACCTGAAAAAAAATGAGAGTATAGGAAATTGGAATTCGGCATGAGTTTCTATTTCATGCGACTCGATCGTGATTGCCGAACATACCCTAAAAAATTGGCTAAGTTGCAAAGAGCGGTTTTTGTTGATAACTAAAAAACTACAGCTCCGATCGAAAAAAGTAAAATCAGGAAATTGTAGGTATTGAAAAGATCTATCAGTTGAATAACATATAATTTTTTGATATCATAGATACTTTTCGAGTTATATCGGAAAAACCGTGAAAAATCCGATATTCTATAACTCGTTAACTGTAAGGTATTCAAACTTGTTACCGTTATGTGTAGCCTATGATAAATCAAAGAGTCTTTTTTTTGAAAAATTTATAGATATAAAAAAACATATAAAAAATTGTGCAATTTTTTTAAAGTCTTTTTTTGACCCTTAAAATCAAAAAATCACTATCCTTATACAAGAATATGAAAGAACAACTCTTACAGAAAAAATAAGCCACGAATCGTTACTGTAGCATCATTTCCCGAGCAAGAGTAGCCATATTGAGAGAGCATCTTTTTTTGAGATAACTTCATATATTATGAAAAATAATAAATATTTATCAATTTTTCAAAAATGACTTTTTTGGCTTACCATAGGCTACACAAAACTGAAAGTAACAATTTCCAATACCTTACAATTAACGAGTAGTAGGAAACCCGATTTTTCACGGTTTTTCCGATATAACTCCATAAGTATTAATGATATCAAAAAATTATAACATTCAGTTGATAGATCTTTCTGATAACTACAATTTCTTGATTTTCTCTTATCTGATCAGAGCTTTAGTTTTTTAAATATCACCAAAAAACCGCTTTGCACAACTTCGCCAATTTTTTAGTTCGGTAATCAGTATCGAGTCGCATGAAATAGAAACTCACCCTGAATTTTAATTTCGTATACGCTCATTTTTTTTTTCGGATATTAATTTATGCACATTTAACATTGGGCCGCTTCCTTGTTTTTTGTACTAAATATATAAACCAGATAAGACGGAAAAATCGGAAATTAATTCTTCAGTTGAAAATTTGTCTACAGTACATTATTCATGTGATTCATCTGCAATAGGTACTATACAAGGTTCCTTAGGGTTTCCTGAAAAATTGTATTCAACAAGGTTGAGACCGAGAGAGGTGATTTGAAAACCTGAAAATTTCTCTCTTGTTGAGGGCTTAGTTGAAAGAAGAATGATATAATAAATTCAGCCTACGCCGACCCTGTAGACCGTGTTTTATTGTAAGGTTAGAAAAACTGGACTGGAAGTAGACTAGATATTTCGTGAGGCGAATTTGGAGTTGTATGTTAAATGATTGAGGCATTTGACATTGAAAATATACCTCATCTTTATCAAAAATTCGGTTGATGTTTCCAAGCCATTTTCTTCAGAGTTTCTCAATTTCGTGTATTTGATTTTCTCTGAAAGAAATAAAAAACAAAATTATCTCCAATAGACCATTCAATGAATCCATGCAAATGGTAGTTTTGGTATGGAGTCACAATAGGACCCTTATAATGTAGTCACTGATGTGTAATTTAATAGAATTGAATTGTTTACATTGAAACATTGGCGGTAGAATGGCTGATACACTGAGATTTATTTGCAGAAAGAACTTAGTGCCATATGTGGTGAACAAGTTATGGAGTACGAGTTTCATTCGAAAGACAAAATATTATGAATGTAAACTTAAAATACAGCAGTTTTGTGATTATTTGGTGTAGAAATTTTCTTATTCCAACAAATTGATTTTTGAATGAACCAATTTGGTGACACAAATACCACCATTCATTCCGAACCACCTGGTATAGACAACCCTACAATTTTGGAAAACATGCTTCCAAAAAAAACCAATCGAATGTAAATGAAAAATAACTCTGATGAGTCTCACATTTATCGGATACCCTGTAAGCTGGTAGACAGTTTTTTAACATAGCTTTCATTGATCTGTAGAACTCTTAATTGTAACATTTTTTCCCAGCTACCTAACTAGGAAAGCCGTTCTCGTGTCCACACGCATCGTTGATACCTACCCCATGTACAGAGCGTTTCGTCAAAGCAAGCCAATACAAAATTTCAATTTCTTAAATGTATTTCTTTTTTCCTAACATTGAACTGTTCAGTCAATATCACATGTGGAAGCATATTCTTTTGTCGAAAAAACTGAGTCAAGTTATTTCTGAAAAGAGGAAAATCTGAGAAAACAAACCATCACAAATAGCATCATGAAAATTTTATTGATGGAATTTAAGCAATAATATTCGAATCGTGCAACTTCAAGAGTGGATTGAAATGTAAACATAGCATTTCTCAAACAGGGGTTTTTATACAGAGGCATTAACTTGACAAACTTCAGATATTGAAGACTTGATATTTTTTAAGGAAACACCTAATATTATGTTACTTCATCATTTTCTAGTAAAAACTATTTACATTACTAGTAGCTATTGCGGCGCTATAGGGCCCCTCCACTTTCCTTTTCGCCACCTAAGCCGACGTCACGCCGTTTGACTATAAAAAAGATTTCAGAGTTGGGGGTTTGAACCGTCGATCTATTGATTCATTGTTTGGTAGTGATTGACACTAGCCATGGGACTACGGGGCTTCGTAGAAGGTGTTGTAAAAATATGTTGTATATACGATTGAATGATGAGAGCGCGTGAATTGTAATATGGAAAAACAATAATGATTGTGGATGAAATATTCAAAGTGTTGGAGTTTCATAATAATAATGATGTTTGAAAAAAAGGGAAAAAATGCGGGGTGACGGGGGTTTAGCGTTTGAACGTGCGATTCCAATGAGGAACATATATAGGATAATACATTATTTAGGAGTAAAAAAACAACTGGGTGTCTCAAAATACACAATTTGGGATGAAAACATGGCTGGTGGTTGCCACCTTGGTATACCAGGTGCATAAACATTTCATTTAAAAAAAAAAACAACAGATTGTCTCAGAATACATCATTTGAGAGGACATAAATTGGCGATTGCTTGTCACTGTGCTATATCGGGTGTACATCACAAAGCTGAAGTATAATATCTAGTTGACTTTGAATATTTTCAAGTGAACTGAATGTCATTGCTTATGAGTGGAAATGAGCTCGGAGTGAGATTTCATGGGCGGGATGTTTCATCGCTTTCAAGTCTTGTGTTATGTTTCAGTAAAGTGAGCAGGTTCGTGAGCGAGATTTCACCGATGAAGATATCAACTTTGACATGGGGTGGAAAGATCAATCAGGTTCAATTAAACAAGTCTCGTGCTATTTTTCAGTAAGCAAGTTTGTGAGAAATACTTCACCAACGAGATGAATTACTTCAAAAGGCTGAAGAAAATGTCGAGTTGACTTGAAAATATACTTACTGGAGTAGTAGGAAGATATTATACTTCCCACATTTCCGGTTATAAATTCGTCTAGTCGGAAAAATCCTAGATGGGTTCAATGGTCTATTTCAAGGTCGATGAATGCACATATCACATATCATTTTTACTGGAATTCGTTGACGCCATAGTTCTGGTAACAGACGGGTCAGAAAAAGTCAATACGGGTTCAATGGCAATACTTCATTTATGTTTGAATTTGGTTTTCAAGTCATGCAGAAATTTTACGCATTTTTTTGGAAATTTACAACAGCTACACACAGAAACATGGGTGATAACAACCACCACAAAGGTATTGCAATAGCGAGTAATATTTCTTGGTATAGCCATAGCTAAAGGGTATAAGCCCCTCATTCGTGTCAGCAGTTTACACAGTGAGTAGGTTCGTGAATGTCATAATTGTTTTGAAGAACAAAAACACCTGTTTTCCATGGCCAACCCGGGAGGAAATAATACTACGATTATTATAGGTGTTTGCGGCCCCGTTATAGGATTCCTCACTAGACATTTCATGCAAATATATGCATAGAATACTAATAGGCACACCATTTTGATTCATTTGAGAACATTATCCAAGTGTTCGAGACTACATTTTTGGAGCTAATCCAATGGCATCGATTAGGATACCAACGAATGACTTTTCATAGGTTGTAGTTTAGCAATGGATGGTGGCATCACTAACACTAATCCTTAAATTAATGAAGATGGTTCTTTAATTCGCCTAAATGCCACTTGTGGTACTAGTGTATCAATGAATGATGGCATCACGAACACTTTTCCTTAAATCAATAAAGACAGTTCTTTAATTCGCCTAAATGTCACTTTTGGTACTAGTTTACCAATGAATGGTGGCACCACGAACACTTATCCTTAAATTAATAAAGACAGTTCTTTAATTCGCCAAAGACTTTATGTCATTTCGATGGTTCTAAGATACCAAAGACATTAAATCCAAATTGACAGCATTTTTTCCTAAGATCACTTAAAAATGTTCTCAAATTAAAGTTTAGAGTTTATATTGATTTTGCTTAGAAATATTTTTGATCATTACATCATTCTCCTGTGTTCGGCCGATTTGCTGTGCCAATGTGCTTGAAGGTTATAATTAATATAAATTCACAATGTGGGTTTCGATTTTTTGAAGCCGAAAGGAACAGAACTGTGATCTGGAAGAAACTTTATTTTTGTGGAGTTTGGTCTATACATTTTAGACATATTTTTAGTTATTACATCATGGTCCTGTGTTCGCCTGATTTGTTGTGTCACTATGCTTATAGGTTCTGAGGGGTGTAACACCATTTCTTTGATTTTTTCAAAATTAATAGTTTCCAGAGTCTGTAGGGTGAGGGAAATGCCCTTGACTTTACAAACTACTCTTTCATTTTGATCGTTTCCATGCCAAAACTTATAGGCGTAATTTTTTGGACCCCCTGATACGAACTCTGTTATATAAGAACCAGAACCCAATTCATCGGTCATATCGCCGATAAATTCTCCGGTTGGAATATCGTATTCTCCAGGTTTGGAGATAAATACCACTGAATCCGTATCGTACTACAAAACCCTGTCATTGAGTTTCTCTAGGTAACTGTAAAGTTTCAAACAAGCAAGAGCTGTGACGTAGGATGCCAATACAACATTAACAGTCGGTAGAGGGGCGTAAGATTCATCTTTATACTCCCAATTAACAATAAGAGTTTCTTCGTTTACGGGTAGTATGGTGTTGACGAATATTGAGGGGTCGGAAAGCATAGCAAATAATTCACCAGATTGATTGATGATAGAGGTTTTTGACTGATTTTCACGCTGACCAAATCTACCCCAAAAAGAATTGAGCATAAGTTTAGCTAGGGATCTCAACCCTGGGTTATTACAGATTTTAGAAAATTCCAGTTGTATATTTTCTCGTTGTAGAAATTCCTCAATATATCGTTCTTTTTTCTCCTGAATTCGACAATGCGAAGGCCAATCCGAGGCCTCTTGTTTGATCTTGAGAAATTTATTCATCATGGCTGTGAATAGTCCAGAATGCTCTTTGTCAAACTGTATGAACTCATAACTCCAAATTTCAAAAATTTCCAAAATGTCATAACCCACATTCACAGCTTATAAAGGAAAAGGTTAGAGAAGACGGTTCTCTTCTACACGAACCCAATCTTTGCGTTTTTCGGCAATGTTGTGATATTTGTATTTCCAGGCTTGCAGAAAATTACGTGTTTGATTTTCAAAAGGAAATAATAGCTTACTGTATTTCCGATGTTGATATTTTAACACAGGCCTGTCTCAGATTCCGTCTTATGATGCTCGAAGAGACAAATGTTTGTCCCTTCATGGAGGCAAGCACAATTGCGTCTACATGTAATAAGGTCTTCAGACGGAATTTCCTCAAACCAAACACATTTGGTATCATTCCTAAGAACGGATACAGATGGCGCGATAACCAATCCAAAATCGCTATCCAGTAGTAAGTTTGGGATGAAAAAGAGAGGGGTATCCTCATTCACCATGCTGCCAAAGGGCCCGAGGCTTCCGTTGGTACTATTAAAGTTGATGGTTTATGTCAAGAAACGAACCAAATATTTGAGTTTCAGGGCTGTTATTTCCACGGTTGTAAGTGTTTGATTTCTCGGAGAGATCAACCTCTCAAAGACAATCCTTCTGAGACTTTGAATTTTCGTTATGAGGCTACTCAAGCTGAACTTGAAAGATTGAAGTCACTAGGATTTGAAGTAATTGAAATGCGGGAGTGTGAATTTAGGAAACAACTATCTACAAATATCAAACTGAAGAACTACACAGAGTCACACGTCCTTTTGACTCAACTTCCTCTTGAGCCTCGTGATGCTTTCTATGGTGGTCGTACGGGAAATGTTGTTGGATATTACAAAGCTAAGGAAGGAGAAATAATCAAGTATACCGACATTTGTTCCCTTTACCCCTGGGTATGTAAATATGGAAAATTTCCTGTTGGGCACCCCAAAGTTCTCGTCGGTTCCGAGTGTTCATCGGTAGATCTTTCTTCGATTACAGGAGTAACTAAATGTAAAGTGCTTCCTCCTTCATTTTTGTTTCATCCTGTTCTTCCACAAAATATTAATAATAAATTGATGTTTGTCTTGTGCCGTATCTGTGGTGAAACATTCAACACAGGCAACTGTCATCACTCAGATTACGAACGCGCTCTCGCAGGGACATGGGTGGCAGAGGAGTTGATGAAAGCTGTGAATGTGGGTTATGACATTTTGGAAATTTTTGAAATTTGGAGTTATGAGTCCATACAGTTTGACAAAGAGCATTCTGGACTATTCACAGCCATGATGAATAAATTTCTCAAGATCAAACAAGAGGCCTCGGATTGGCCTTCGCATTGTCGAATTCAGGAGAAAAAAGAACGATATATTGAGGAATTTCTACAACGAGAAAATATACAACTGGAATTTTCTAAAATATGTAATAACCCAGGGTTGAGATCCCTAGCTAAACTTATGCTCAATTCTTTTTGGGGTAAATTTGGTCAGCGTGAAAATCAGTCAAAAACCTCTATCATCCATCAATCTGGTGAATCATTTGCTATGCTTTACGACCCCTCAATATTCGTCAACACCATACTACCCGTAAACGAAGAAACTCTTATTGTTAATTAGGAGTATAAAGATGAATCTTACGCCCCTCTACCATGCCAATAAAACATTAACAGTCATGTTTTATTGGCATCCTACGTCACAGCTCTTGCTCGTTTGAAACTTTACAGTTACCTAGAGAAACTCAATGACAGGGTTCTGTACTACGATACGGATTCAGTGGTATTTATCTCCAAACCTGGAGAATACGATATTCCAACCGGAGAATTTATCGGCGATATGACCGATGAATTGGGTTCTGGTTCTTATATAACAGAGTTCGTATCAGGGGGTCCAAAAAATTACGCCTATAAGTTTTGGCATGGAATCGATCAAAATGAAAAAGTAGTTTGTAAAGTCAAGGGCATTTCCCTCACCCTACAGACTCTGGAATCTATTAATTTTGAAAAAATCATAGAAATGGTGTTACACTCCTCAGAACCTATAAGCATAGTGACACAACAAATCAGGCGAACACAGGACCATGATGTAATAACTAAAAATATGTCTAAAATGTATAGACCAAACTCCACAAAAAGAGAGTTTCTTCCAGATCACAGTTCTGTTCCTTTCGGCTTCAAAAAATCGAAACCCACATTGTGAATTCATATTGATTATAACCTTCAAGCACATTGGCACAGCAAATCGGCCGAACACAGGAGAATGATGTAATGATCAAAAATATTTCTAAGCAAAATCAATATAAACTCTAAACTTTAATTTGAGAACATTTTTAAGTGATCTTAGGAAAAAATGCTGTCAATTTGGATTTAATGTCTTTGGTATCTTAGAACCATCGAAATGACAAAAAGTCTTTGGCAATTAAAGAACCGTCTTTATTAATTTAAGGATAAGTGTTCGTGGTGCCACCATTCATTGGTAAACTAGTACCAAAAGTGACATTTAGGCGAATTAAAGAACTGTCTTTATTGATTTAAGGAAAAGTGTTCGTGATGCCATCATTCATTGATACACCAGTACCACAAGTGTCATTTAAGCGAATTAAAGAACCTTCTTCGTTAATTTAAGGATAAGTGTGCGTGATGCCACCATTCATTGCTAAACTAGAACCTATGAAAAGTCATTCGTTGGTATCCTAATCGATGCCAATGGATTAGCTCCAAAAATGTAGTCTCGAACACTTGGATAATGTTCTCAAATGAATCAAAATGTTATGCCTATCAGTATTCCATGCATATATTTGCATGAAATGTCTAGTGGGGAATCCTATAACGAGGCCGCAAACACCTACAATAATCGTAGTATTATTTCCTCCTGGGTTGGCAATGAAAAACAGGTGTTTTTGTCCTTCAAAACAATTATGACATTCACGAACCTACTCACTGTGTAAACTGCTGACGCGAATGAGGGGCTTATACCCTTTAGCTATGGCTATACCAAGAAATATTACTCGCTATTGCAATACCTTTGTGGTTGTTGTTATCACCCATGTTTCTGTGTGTAGCTGTTGTAAATTTCCAAAAAAATGCGTAAAATTTCTGCATGACTTGAAAACCAAATTTAAACAAAAATGAAGTATTGCCATTGAACCCGTATTGACTTTTTCTGACCCGTCTGTTACCAGAACTATGGCGTCAACGAATTCCAGTAAAAATGATATGTGACATGTGCATTCATCGACCTTGAAATAGACCATTGAACCCATCTAGGATTTTTCCGACTAGACGAATTTGTAACCGGAAATGTGGGAAGTATAATATCTTCCTACTACTCCAGTAAGTATATTTTCAAGTCAACTCGACATTTTCTTCAGTCTTTTGAAGTAATTCATCTCGTTGGTGAAGTATTTCTCACAAACTTGCTTACTTGTTACTTGAGACTTGTTTAATTGAACCTGATTGATCTTTCCACCCCATGTCAAAGTTGATATCTTCATCGGTGAGATCTCGCTCACGAACCTGCTCACTTTACTGAAACATAACACAAGACTTGAAAGCGATGAAACATCCCGCCCATGAAATCTCACTCCGAGCTCATTTCCACTCATAAGCAATGACATTCAGTTCACTTGAAAATATTCAAAGTCAACTAGATATTATACTTCAGCTTTGTGATGTACACCCGATATAGCACAGTGACAAGCAATCGCCAATTTATGTCCTCTCAAATGATGTATTCTGAGACAATCTGTTGTTCTTTCTTTTAAATGAAATGTTTATGCACCTGGTATACCGAGGTGGCAACCACCAGCCATGTTTTCATCCCAAATTGTGTATTTTGAGACACCCAGTTGATTGTTTACTCCTAAATAATGTATTATCCTATATACGTTCCTCATTGGAATCGCACGTTCAAACGCTAAACCCCCGTCACCCCGCAATTTTTTCCTTTTTTTCAAACATCATTATTATTATGAAACTCCAACACTTTGAATATTTCATCCACAATCATTATTGTTTTTCCATATAACAATTCACGCGCTCTCATCATTCAATCGTATATACAACATATTTTTACAACACCTTCTACGAAGCCCCGTGGTCCCATGGCTAGTGTCAATCGCTACCAAACAATGAATCAATAGACCGACGGTTCAAACCCCCAACTCTGAAATCTATTTTTTTAGTCAAACGGCGTGACGTCGGCTTAGGTGGCGGAAAGGAAAGTGGAGGGGTCCCTATAGCGCCACAATAGCTACTATTACTACTACAAATTGCTGCTCCAGTATCAGGTAACGACACCTGAGACTGACCAAGTTTGCCAATTGGGTAGGTAACCCCAGCCAGTTCTCTTCACAATTGGATGGGAGGGCGGGCCTAACTCAATTCGTGATTTGGTACGACACTGGCGTCCACGTCGCGGGTGGTGGACTTCGAATCAGAGGCTACCTAGCAGCTGAAGCAGCTGAAGCGAAGACTGAGTGTCAAAAGATCGCCTAACCTAAGGTGGGAGGTATCGTGCTGAGGGGTGCGTGGCACATAAGGTGATGTATCTTGAACGATCTCTCTGGGACACTGGGCGACCTCCCAGAGTATAACAGCCTTACCATGGCAAGGCGGGGCTCTACCATGGTGGATCTTATTTCCTTAGCTACTCGTGGGATTAAATATGAGTAAAATCGAAAAAAATGAGAACCCCAACGGGGGGGATAAAAAACCCGATCCTCAGGAAACTGGGGAACCAATGGAGATCGGAATTCCGACTCCACAAGAGGGACTGGGCGTAGGTCTACTCTCAACAAGAGGAGAGCGGAATTATACCGCCTCCGGAACTGACTTCAGATCAGGAAAGGGAACTGTTAAAGTCCCCGAAACCCACTGGAACTGATCAGGATGAGGCTACCTAGCTATGGATAGCCTCAAACTGAAACGCACTTGACTTTCAGGGTCGAGAAGGAAAGCAGTGAGTCGCTTGCTTAAGAGCGGAATGGCCTATGAGACCGCCTTAGATCAAGTTCTCAAAGATCTTGGCAAGCCAAATCAGCAAACGGAAAGGGACAAATCTCAGTCCGGAGCTGTTGGAGCAAGCAAACGCCTGAGATCCGACGACAGTACGCTGGATCACACGGCGAAGAAAGCTTGCTCGGGGGTAGCCAAACCTTCGTACGGGACAGTGGCTGGGGGCAACAGGGTTGGCCTAATCCACCCTGAATATCCTACCACTGCTCTAACAGCGTTCAATCATGAAAGCTGTGAACCTTATACCCGATGATGGCCCTCAGGTGAGGTTCCAGAGCTGTTCTTTTTGGCCTGGATGGTTACAAATCACCTGCGTGGACAACATCAGTGCCAGCTGGCTGAAGGAGGCATCAAAGCATCTCCATGGGAAGGGGCGAAAATCAAATTCGTCAAAGGGCAGGACCTTCCGAAGCCATTCATCTGTGTGGCATACATCCCGGACGATGAAGCCGACGAACGACTTACGGCCGAGATGGTGCTCACAAGGTTGAAAAAAATGAACCACGGTCTAACCACTCATGATTGGGTAATAGTGAACCTAGAGGATTCGGGCCGTGGCCAAACATAGACATATGCCATTGACGAAAGGTCCATAACAGCCTTGGAGGAGCTGGACTTCAAACCCTACTTCGGCTTTGAACAGATTCAGTTCCCTCTGAGAGGCAGCCGTGGAGGGAAAGAACCTTTCCGGACGCAGCTGGAGGAGGCGAAGGAAAGCAAGCCTCCTCTAAAGAAAACGGTCGTAAGGGGAGCACTGCAAGGGAAAGGTGAATCCGTCCCGAGTGTTGCGCCTCGGACCAAAAAGCCTGCAAGTGTGGCCTCGGGGAAGGGTAAATCCATCCCGAAAAGACCACCACTCAAAAAAGGGTGCCGGCACCTCTGAAAGGAAGGGAAGTAAATGATCAGCTCAGAATTTCTAAGCAACAAGATATCCAACTGGAGGGTGTCCTCTGAGCTATCATGCTCAGACCACAGGCATATTCAATTCAACATTGAAATAGGCCCCAGACCAGTGGTATGATACCGAAACATGCGGAGCATGGACAGGGAATGATACAAGACCTCCCTGAAGAACCATCTCCAAAACGGATTGTCCACAATAAATAGTCGTGATCAAATAGATATTGCTGCGGAACATCTACAAACTGCACTTATCTTAGCTTATCACGAAAACTGTCCACTGAGGGAGAAAAGGGATAACCGAAATGCTTCCTGGTGGAACAAAAATCTGGATAAAACACGCAAAGAAGTTCGAAGGTTATTTAACCGGGCTAACGTATCAGGTGAATGGGAAAATTACAGGTCTGCTCTAACCACAACAAAGATATCCGGAAAGCAAAAAGAGAATCATGGGAAAGATTCTGCGAAAATGTGTCCAGCACATTAAGCGGAATACGTATCCACAAGATTCTATCCAGAGAGCCGACACAGGAGCTGGGTTCGTTAAATCATCCAGACGGCTCCTTTACGGCTTCCAGGAAAGAAACACCAGAGCTATTAGCTAATAACCACTTCCCAGGCAGCCTGATTCTGGACAATCAACCCCTAGTCACAAATATAGGCCGGATAAAACGACCTCACAGAGATGACTGGGTGGTTGCCAAAAAATTAATTACACCACAGGCGATAAGATGGGCGGTTAACTCATTCCACCCATACAAATCGCCAGGAGAGGACTGGAACATATCATAACTGTCCTTATAAGACTCTTCAGAGCCAGATTAGCAAAGAACCATATTCCATCTAACTAGGCCGCGACTAGGGTGATCTATATTCCTAAGGTGGGTCGGAATGACCCACACCCAAAATCGCTCAGACCTATTAGTCTGACATCCTTTCTGTTAAAAAGCATGCAGAAAATACTGGATGGGCATATAAGTTGTGGGGCACTAACAAAGCACCCCCTCAATTTTCACCAGTGCCCTCAATAACCTTGTCTCAGAAATAAGCGACGCCCTGGAACGCCAGAAGGTAGCAGTCGCTGCATTTTTGGACATAGAAGGAGCATTTAACAATGCACTACCTCACTCCCTATATGAGGCTACTGTCTCTAGAGTGATTGAACCGATATCATGTGACTGGATAAGAACTATGCTTCACAACAGAACTATAACGACCTTCCTACAAGGGGAAAGTGTCAGCTTCAAGCCAGCCAGGGGCTGTCCTCAGGGGGGGGTCCTCTCCTCACTGTTAGATAGAACAGATAGATAGAACAAGGTATGTGGGCGGACGAAGTCATAAGCATGTAGGCCTCTCAATCGGGCCCGTTATGCACCCACTACAACTGGGAGATGGTTCAGTTTTGAAGGTAGCCTATCTCGCGAGCGAAAGAGGCCAGCCTTCTGACCGATACCACCCTCACACTCTCCGGGTTCAGTACGATGCTCCCGAGGTGTGCTTCCTGTATTGCTGCCACTGTTGGGCATTCCGTGAGGATGTGAGAGGCTGACTCCTCATCCTCCAAGCACCACCTGCATTCGGTATCATCCGTGAAACCTAAAATGTTGAGGTGCCTGTTGAGGTGGCAGTGTCCCGTCAGGAGCCCTGTCACTAATCTGATTTCCTTTCTGCTCAGTGTTAGCAGAGTCTTGGTCCTCCTGGTAGAAGGGCCTCCGATGTGGAGTTTCGATTGCCTCATGCCTGGTGTATCTTCCCATGTATCCTGAAATTTTACCTCCAGAATTTCCTTCATGGTTGAGACTCACCATGATCTAGAAACTCCTTTGATAGGTTCTGGTCCCATCGCTGGGCTTTTCGCACCTTCCTCCCTACAGGGGGAAAGTGTCAGCTTCAAGCCAGCCAGGGGCTGTCCTCAGAGGAAGGGGTCCTCTCCCCACTGTTATGGTCACTGCTGGTGGATGATCTGCTGGCCATTCTCTCGCTTTGGGAGGTTGATCTGCAAGCATATGCTGACGATCTGGTCCAAGTAATAAACGATAAATCCGAAGAGATGATCTCCTACGTCCTTCAGGATATATTGGATACCAAATATAAATGGTGTGAGAGGGAAGAAATGTCAATTAACCCATACAAAATGGTCATAGTACCATTCACCAGGAAAAAGAAGCTGGAGCGTTTAATACCTTCTTCCATCAATGGTGTAACAATTCCTTTTGCGAGTGAAGCAAAATATCTGGGAATAACCCTGGATAAAAAACTTAATTGGAACTCGCACTTACATATAAATGGTCCATTAACCCCCACAAAATGGTCATAGTACCATTCATCAGGAAAAGGAAGCTGGAGCATTTTAATACCTTTCCATCAATGGTGTAACAATTCCTTTTGCGAGTGATGCAAAATATCTGGGAATAACCCTGGATAAAAAACTTTATTGGAACTCGCACTTGGAAAAGACTATCCGGAAGGCTAGCCTATCATTATGGACATGCCGCAGAATATGTGGCAAAAAAATATGGGGCATGTCACCAAAACACGTATATTGGTTGTAAGTGACCGTCATACGTCCGATGATAACGGATGGCTCTATGGTCTGGTGGAGCAAGGGTCATAGGAAAATGGCCATTGCTAAACTTAACGGACTACAGAGACAAGCGTGCCTGGCGATTACTGGAAGCATTTGCTCCACGCCAACGGCAGCAATGGAAGTCCTCCTTGGATTACTTCCTCTCCACATAGTTCTGGAGAGAGAGGCAAGATGGGCAACATACAGACTTTACCAAGCGGCCATTAGTCTACCGCAGGCATGTGTCATGAGAGGTAGCAGCATGCTGGAGGGCATAATAGCTCACAGCATTCTAGGAATGCCCTCAGACATCATGCCTAAAACTATCAACCTTCACACGTCCTACAGTGGTCTTTCCCGAAAGAGAAGACTGTGTCTGGAATGAAACCAAACTATGTAGGGCAAATGAACGTTGGTTCACCGACGGTTCCAAAACTCAGGAAGGCGTCGGAGCCGGAATATATGGGATGAACCCAGTAGTGGAAGGCTCGTTCAGTATGGGTAAACTAGCTACGATATTTCAGGCAGATGTATATGCCATTGAAATGTGTGCCAGGGAGCTGGAAAATCGACACCACACACGAAAAACAATAAAAATATTTTCAGATAGTCAAGCAGCACTTAAAGCGCTTGAATCCAACTGCTTCAAATCTAGAGCAGTATGGAACTGCAGAGACACCTTAAACCGACTGGCGCAGCGCAACAACGTTACCCTAGTCTGGATACCAGGTCATACAGGTCTAGAAGGAAACGAAATAGCAGACGACCTAGCAAAATGGGGGGGGGCGAAACTACGTTCAATGGACCAGAACCGGTAATCGGTTTAGCATATAGCACTGCCAAGAATGTCATAACAGCTTGGGCAGACAATAGAAGACTCGACTACTGGCGTAGTCTACCGGGCCTAGCCCATTCCAAAACATTTTTTTCTTGTACAAGGAAAAAACAGGACTCTGACAAACTGCTAGAACTCAGTACAGCGCATCTCAGAGTTATAGTAGGTTTGCTTACTGGCCACTGCAAACTCAAACATCACATGCAGAAAATCGCACTTGCACAAGATGCAGAGTGCCGGCTATGCATGGAGGATGATGAAACGGCTAAACACTTTTTGTGTACATGCCCTGCAGCGGCCAGAACCAGATTCTTAATATTTGGCGATACGACAGTAAGGCCAGAAAACCTGGTAAATTGTTCTCCCAATACATTCCTCAATTTCATCAAGAGATTGAATATACTTGGAGAAATATAACCATAGGGTGAGCCCCAATAGGCCATTGGCCGCAGTGGAGGGCCTGATACGGGCCTACTCACGTTTAAACCTAACCTACTGCAAATTGTAAAAATATGACTGTGTTCCTAAAACTGATAGTTTTTGAGTAATTCACATGTTTAATAATCACTTATTACTGAAGGAACGTTCATAAGACTTGTTACATAATATTATATTATTAATTTCTACAAATAAATATTTAAACATGAATACATTTGCCTTCCTTATTCAATATTATAGGAAAATTCAGGTATTGCAATCATAGTCCACATTGAATCTATATAGTAATGGTTTAATTAGCAGAATATTTGAAACGTACAATATGGTATTCTCTTTTCTTTTGAACTTCTCCTCAGCAAAAATGCTGTAGTGGGTACTAATTTCCACTGCGTTTTTTTCTCATAAAATCGTGAAAATGATGCATTCCATATACACTTATTGAATTTGTCTGCACTTTCCATGTAGGTGGACATATCCGCTGAGGCATTTGACATTGAAAATATACCTCATATTTATCAAAAATTCGGTTGTTGTTTCCAAACCATTTTCTTCAGAGTTTCTCAATTTCGTGTATTTGATTTTCTCTGAAAGAGATAAAAAACAAAATTATCAATTATCTCCAATAGACCATTCAATGAATCCATGCAAATGGTAGCTATGGTATGGAGTCATAATAGGACCCTTATAATGTAGTCACTGATACGCAATTTAATAGAATAGTATCGAATGATCCATCATGTGCGCATGCATTTCATGTTGTTTACATTGAAACATTGGCGGTGGAATGGCTGAACACTGAGATTTTTTTGAAGATGGACCTTAGTGCCATATGTGGTGAACAAGTTAGCATAGATACACGGTGTTTCTTAATAACGGTACTGAACTGAAGAGGGTGATTCATTGGGAAATTTTAAGAATATAAGTTTTAATGCTTCGTTTCTGAGATGCAGGGCGTTGAAGTTAAAAACGGTAGTTATGAAATATTACAAATATCCTTGAACCGATTTGGTTGAAATTCAGTACAGTTATTTGAACTAATAAGGTGCTTATTAAGGAACAACTACTTTGGAATTAATTGGTCCAGTGTCGTCTCAGTGTACACTATCAACAATCTTGAGATAAAATAGTACGCCTCCGACTTTTTTTCGTAGATTTTTCATTGTTTCATATTGAGCAAAAAATGCAACTTTTTGGTCTACTGTGTTTTCTTCATATGTAGCTTGGTTTTCGAGGAAAACAAATTAAACCACCCTAATGCATATCATAAACACCTGCTTTGTCAATTAGCAGTGATTCCACTGATGCACTTTATTTATAGATTGGAAAATGGAAATGCGAAAGAAGCACGGATTATTTACCAGGCAGATATGTTAACATCAGAGTAATTCCATATGTTAAAACATTCAGAACGCTACAGGCAACATAATGTGAAACTGGGAGTTTTAATAAAAATGTTGGTGGTGAAATACCAGAAACGGTAACAATGCTACTACACCTGAAATTCAGAATAGTGAATTGAATTTCAGAATGTGTTCATTGTAATTCAGAAAGGTAAATTGAATTTCAGAATGTGTAAATTGAAATTCAGAATAATGAACTAAATTTCAGAATGCGTGAATTGTATCAGAAAGGTAAATTGAATCTCAGAATGTGTAGATTGAAATTCAGAACAGTGAATTGAAATTCGGAATATGTGAATTGATTTTCAGAAATCGTAACTTGTAAATCAGAGGTGGCAATCTATGAATTATGTACATAAAAGACTTCATCACCATGGTGAATATTGCCAATTCATGAGTTGAGATGAAAATGGGTAATTATGAGCCCAAAAATCGAATTTTTAATCGAAGTATGCCTATTCGCACATCAAACTTCGTTACTATTAGGTATATGTATGCATTTATTTTCAAAGTTTGAATTGTGATCAAATATCACGTTGTTTCGTATGCCTAACTTTTATCTATTGGAGTTTGTTAACTTGAAGAGGGAAAGAACAGAATAGTCGGAGGAGATTTCGCAAGGGCTGCACAGCATACGACATTTCATGCGGCTGCTATTGTAGCTACACTATATGGAAGTAGGACGCTAATTTTTCACAATTATATTTTTGTAAGGACGAACGAATTGAGATATTCAAATAAATTAAATAAAGTGGATTACTTGGTGGAGAGTTCTATGTACTTATGGAAAATCTGCTGTGAAAAACTTTCTACTGAAGGATATTTTCAACATGTGTTATACAAATGTATGGTCGTGTATCATAACATTTCATTTCCTAATGAATTGTTTCTCTACATACATATGAAAGATTAGCAAATTATATATTTTTGGAATCCAAATGATGTTTTCTGATTTACAAATATTATTTCTGAATTACAAATTACCTTTTCTGAATTTGAATTTACACATTCTGAAATTCAATTCACTATTCTGAATTTCAATTAATATATTCTGAAATTCAATTCATCTTTCTGAATTACAATTCATACATTCTGAAATTTACTTTACTATTATGAATTTCAATTCATACTTTCAGAAATAAAAATCACCAATCTGATTTACAATTCCCGCTTTTCTAAATTAACATTACCGTTTCTGATTTACTACTCGAAAAGGTGTAGAAGAAGCTATACTTTATGCGATACTGTGATAAAACTTCCTTCAAATAGTAATAGGAAATTCCACTGCAGCTTGGAGTCAGCCCAAAAACCATTTGGAAAGTTCTAAAAAGAAACCTCCAATACCCATTTCACATACAGAGGGTCTAAGATCAAGATTAATGTTCTCACGAGATGCTATTGTGAACTTTTACAATAACCATTTTTGGGCAGATGAAAATCCCCACATTACTAGAGAAAGAAATTTTCAGTTTTTGCCAAATGTTTGCGTAGGAATTATTGGTGACAACCTTGTTGGCATGACTTTTTGCGAGATCATTCACCTATTTCATTAAAAGAAGTACCCGTACTTGTGAGAGACCACATGTGTGCTCTTCAGCATCTCGTCATCACCTACCCTTATCGCTGGATTGGACGTTCAGGGCCAAAACATTGGCCAGCTCGCAGTCCTGATATGAATCCTAGAAATTTCTTTTTTTGAGATTATCTAACGTCTCTGGTTCAAAAACTCCTGTACTATATGTGAGTTACATAAAGAATTGGATAACTGACAATTGCACTGTCATAAGGACTACTCCAGGTATTCTTGAACTTGTCAGAGACTCAATGACAAATCGATTGCAGTCGTGTTTTTGTCAGGAGGTGGGTATTTTGCTCATTTACAGTAAGGTCGAAATTGTTTATTTTTATTTTATGTTGTCCTTGGGTAGTTATGCCGTTGGATCTAATAATTTCAATCTAGTTAGGGCTGATGCCGCCTTATTAGTTCAAATAACTGTACTAATTTTTTAATGAATCGGCTCAGTGATATTTATGATTTTACCGTGGTTGCTTTAGTAATAAATCCAGCAATTTTTTTATTAGATGTTTGCCACCACCATATTTCGTCAGAGCGTTCATGATTGAGAATAATGAAAGATTTTATCTACAGAAAAAAGTACCGAGCGTTGGGGGAGAGCTGGGCTATGCAATTTTTCTATTAGATGTCCTGCCACAGTCATATTTCCTCAGAACGTTTATAATTAGGAATAAGGAAATATTCCATATACCGAAAAAATAACGGAGCTGGGGGAGAGTTGGGCCATGCAATTTATTTATGAAAGGTCCTGCCGCTACTATATTTCGTCCCGCCAACATCAAATTTCATCAGGGCGTTCATGATTGGAAATAGTGAAATATTCCACCTACAGAAAAAAATTACCGAACGTTGGGGGAGAGTTGGGCTAGGCAATTTTTTCATTCGATGCATGCCACAATCATATCCCGTCAGAGCGTTTAAGATTGAGAATTCGGAAAGATTTCATCTAAAATAACAGAACTGGGGGAGAGTGGAGCTATGCAATTCATTTATGAAAGGTCCTGCCACCACAAAAATTACCAAGCGATGGGGAAGAGTTGGCAGTAGCTATGCAATTTTATTAATAGAGGTCCTGCCGCCACCATATTTTGTTAGAACGTTCATGAATAAGAATAATGAAAGATTCCATATACAGATAGAAATTACCGAGCGTTGGGGGAGAGTTGGCTAGGTAATCTTTCTATTATTAGATGTCCTGCCACAATCATATCCTTTCAGAGCGTGCCTAGAACTCTCCCCAATCGCTCGGTATTTTTTTTTTGTCGATGGTATGTTTCATTAATCAATCATGAACGTTCTGACAAAATATGATTGCGGCAGGATATCTGATAAAAAATTTCTGAGACCAACTCTCCCCCAACGCTCGTTTTTTTTCTATCAATTAAATCTTCCAGAATTTTT
The DNA here is from genome assembly GCA_944452925.2 of Chrysolina oricalcia. Lineage (NCBI taxonomy): Eukaryota > Metazoa > Arthropoda > Insecta > Coleoptera > Chrysomelidae > Chrysolina > Chrysolina oricalcia. The sequence continues at coordinate 22,353,062 of OX101827.2, forward strand.
ACAGTACATGAGAGGGCGATAATATTTTCGATTTCGGAAAACTGTAGTCAGCTTCCACCAATAATTTAGCTGAGTTTCAGAAACTATGAAGCCTATATAATGATATACAAATGTTTCAAGGTCTGTGCCCATCGATCTATATCCAAGTAAAGTTGCGGCGGTTGTCCAAAAAATATGGAGAAGGGATGTTTCGGAATAATTTTGAAATGATTTCTAAAATCATCCGTGATTTTTTTTTTATTTTCTGACATAATGTAGATGAGTCATTCATGATCAATCAGTTCCACAGTGCCTACCTCGCGAATGTCACGGTTTGAATTATACAGGGTTTTGAAGTATAGTATTTCATCGATTTCACGAATGATCCATAATTTCTTTGTAACGGAAAATAATATTGTTTCCTAGAAAAACTTCGAAACATTTCAATGACAAAATATCTGAAATGAGAAATCATGAATATACAAAGGTGGCAACTCGTCAAATTTTTTTTTTCTCCAAATATTAGTAGGTATTTGTTTACTACTCATATTTTATATATTCAGAAATTCTATTAGGACCAGGACCACCTCGTTTCCACCCGATGTTTTAGAAAAATACAGGATGAAAACAATAAGTTGTTCTCGAAAAATACCGTATGCTTTTAAACACGTGTCTTCTAGAGAGGATCACGGCATCATTATGCGTATTAGTCTAAAAGACATTTCTGTTTTGCACCATCGAATGTTTTCACATTTCGTTCTAACAGATGAAAAATTATAGAGAGAAATGATATGATCTTCTGAAATTGTCTTTGGCTTTTAAAAAATGTTGAACAGGCACAAAAGAAATATGGCAGTTATCAATTTGGGCAAGTCATGTTTACACTGCTGATGCAAGCTGATGCAAGCTGATGCAAGCTGATGCAAGCTGATGCAAGCAACTGTACACAATTCGGGAATATATGAAACCAGACTACCTGAACTTGAAACGAAAATTATTGAAGAATGAAATAGTTATGGGATGGCAGGGAGATGTACGCCACTTCTACTTGGAAAACTCTGCAGTACCATGGCCAGCTTGGCATGACACTCTACTGGCAGACACATTCGAAGCAGAATCGGAACTTTTCCGAAAATTATTTTCACCCTATATTTTCCTGCAACATAAAATGAAAACGATGGTCCTTATCTGTATTATAATTTCATACACTGAAACATGAATCGTATTCGTATTCTCATACATATGCCCGAAAATATATTTACAGAATGAGACTGAGTTGCAACCTTATATTCATGAATTCTCAAATAATGAGACTGAGTTGCAACCTTTGTATATTTATGAATTCTCAGTTCAGATATTTTGTCATTGAAATGTTTCGAAGTTTGTTTAGGAAACAATATTATTTTCCGTTACAAAGGAATTATTGATTATTCGAGAAATCGATGAAACCCCTGTATAATTCAAACCGTGGCATTCGCGAGATAGGCACTATGGAACTTCTTGATCAAGAATGACTCATCTACATTATATCAGGAACAAAATTCACGGATGATTTTAGAAATCATTTTAAAATTATTCCGAAACATCCGTTCTCCGTATTTTTTGGACCATTGCCGCAACTTTATTTGGATTCAGATTAATGAGCATAGACGTTGACACATATAAATATATATAAGGTATATAGTTTTAAAAAATCAGCTAAATATATTGGTGGAAGCTGACTATACAAAGGGATCCATTTTTCTGAATTTGAAACTATTTTTTTGATCGCCCCGTATCTTCCAAATACTTGTTGGGTGGTTGGTTCAAATGTAAAATATCAACGCCCTCTCATGTACTGTAAGTAACATCAATTACATATGGATCTGCAGGAAAATGAATATTTTCTCGAAAAAAGTTCGATAAAAATTACCAAAAACAAAGTTTAACCCTCTGTATACCCGTCAGTTTTGATTCTAGAAACTTTGGTCAATTTAATATTTTTGCACATATTGTGGACTACTTCATTAGGAAAATTCAGATCGATACGATGCAAATAAAATTCCGGATTTTTTGAAAAATCGTCAAAATATCAAAGAATTGGTGCATTAGTAACTTTTGTTCAGAATGGCATGGGCTACATCGTATTAAAATTTCAGCGATTTTCACCGAAATCGGGTTTCCATAAGATTAGTACGGGGTCCTTCGAACGGTTTGATGTGGTACAATGGTACAAAAAATATTTATAATGGTATTACCGATATTACTTTTTGAAAAACGATACATTGCAATGCAGATGGCGCTGGGGGTACATCAAAAGAGGTTTAAATTTTCTTTTCAACGATGGGTAATCTGACACCTGACAATTTCAAGCAAAATGGTTTTGTTCCATGTTTGTACGACAAACCTTTCAAAAGTTAACCGGAGGAGGGACTTAAAAAAGTCGCATGTATGTGTACACATTTAGCCTCTAGGGAATAATTTCTAAATATATTTTCTTTCTTTCATTTTTTTTTGATAAGAGGTATTTTTCAATTCCAAGCAATTGTGTTTTTAGTATTTCCCCTCTTCGTCGAATTCTTTGTTTTGGCTGATGCCCAGGTGTAGCAGGGTGGTGCTGTATGTTTTCCGGATTTTCCTGCTGCTCAAAAGTGAATACGCTACCAAAAATAAGTAAGTTGTCCCGGTACGTCACGGCAAATAATAATAATAGCCGTCCTTTACCCACACAGGCTATGCCATTGGTTACACTCTTCAACTGTTTATAAAGGAGTATTAATCTTATTAACGGTTTATACCACAACCCAGCACTCCCAAAGGTAAGATTTTCCAGGTAGAGCTACGTCACTCAGTATATAGGAAGATTACAAAATTAGTATATGAAAAGTAAAAGTGAAAATAAAAATGCAAAACAATGTAGAGATAAGATCAATGAGCCAGCGGACTGAATGAATAGATTAAGTGATTTAATCTAGCGAATAGAACGGATATTTTATTATCGCAATTTTCGTATTTTTTTACAGGAAATATTCTTTCTTTTTGGCGGTAGCATTTTGAAGAAGAAAGGTCTAGTTTAGGCAGTAGACTTTCCGAATAGACTGGTGCCTATAATTTTTTTGAAAAAGAACAAAGTAATAGGCATGGACCTGGTGGAAAATGTTGTTGAGGTTCCAACTTCAAGGAAATAGAAAAATTAAACAGGAAAACACTCAAAATGGTAAAATTCGAGAAAATTTGAGATTTGTGCCGAAACGTGACCTCTTAGCAAAAAATGTTGAATGGAAAAGTTGTAGATAATAAAAAAATCAAAAACTTTTGTTTCTACACTTTTCGACATAACCTCAAATTAACTGTCAAAATGGCGAAAACCTGATTCTTCAGTATTTAATTTTAATCTCGCGTATACTTAAATGATTTAATGCAGTTGAAAATATGAAAGTATGTATTTTTTGGTTCCGAATGGGCATGATTTATTTGAAATTCAGAAGACGACTAGTTTTTGAGTTAGGTACATTTTTCGAAAATAAATATTCTTATCTTCCACGAACAATTGTTTTTTTTCAATGGTATGTAAGTAATCATTTCGATTGATGAGATGTCAATTTTCATATGGTCTATGTTACTTGGTGGTTTATTGATCGTCAAATCGCTTAAAATTGAGAAAAACCGACAACAAGTCACTCTGAATCATGATTTTCTCAATATTTTCAAAGATTTTCAATAGTTGTAAAAGAATGAAAATTTTATTATCAAATCAATTTTGTATTGTAATTATGTATTTCAATATTTTATCATAAATGATATAATATAAACTACTTTTTGTTATAAAAATAATGAAGAATGTCGAAAATAATTGAAAGTATTGAGAAAATCATCAGTAAGAGAGAATTTTCTCTCAATTTTAGGCGGTTTAACGATCAATAAACTACCTAGTCCCATAGGCCATTCCAAAGTAGACATTTCCACAATTGAAATAGTCAATCATAGACCTTCGATATACAAACAAATATCAAGGCAATTGTTAGTGGAAGATAAGAGTATTTTTTTCGAAAAATGTGAATAACTCGAAAACTAGGAGTGAGAAAGAATCATGCTTATTTGACACAAAAAAGACATATATCTACAAATTTTTATATGAAATAAATCATTGATACGCGAGAAAAAAAATAGTGAAAAATAGTTTTTTTGCCATTTTGAAGCTTAATTTGAGGTTATATTGAAAAGTTTCAGATAAAAATGTTTTCGATTTTTTTATTATCTACAACTTTCCACTCGAACTTATTGCGCTATAAAGTTACGTTTCGCCGGAAATCGCAAAAAACGGTTTTTAACCCCTAAACTGCATCCCCATTTCACCATTTTGAGTGTTTTCGTGTTTAGTTTTTTTTTCTCAAAGTTCCTCAACAACATTCTCCACCTGATTCTTGCCTGTTACTTTTTTTCTACAACTATTGAGAATCATCGAAAATATTGAGAAAATAAGGGTATTTTTTTTCGGAAAATATACATAATTTGAAAACTATAGTATATTCATATTACAAGTACGGACGATGACAACAAAACCACGTGAACGCCAAACGAGAACAGAGGCGTATTATGCATACAACATACAACACGTAGGTACGTTGTGAAATAAAACCAACGAGTGTTTAACGTCATCTGAAACCAACATAAAAATTTACACTAAACAAATATTTGAAGTAAATAATCAATAATGTAATTGAAAACACAAAAGAAATCACTACAAAACGCAGCTTTAATAATTGTAGTGTAACCAACATGAATACAACTCTGCAAAGTCTGAACATCTGGTCAGGTTGATGTTTTGACGACCAATAGCGTTGAGAGTATTGGTGATTACGAGTTGCAAGCATGCATTGATCATTGTTTGGGTATATCCATCGTATTTGAAATATACTATAGTCATCTTCTGAACTCATGCTCATTCGACACCAAAAACGACATATTCCTACATATTTTCAAATGAATTACCTAAATCATTCATTCGAGAGAAAATAATTAAATTCTGAAAAATCGGTTTTCCGCCATTTTGACGGATAATTTGTGGTTATGTCGGAAAGTGTTTGAACAAAAGTGTTTGATTTCTTCATTATCTACAATTTTTTTTTTAAACATTTTCCGCTAAGAGGTCACGTTCCTCCGCAAATTGCAAAAAACCGTTTTAAACTCCTTGCATATTCATCCCCATTTCACCATTTTGTTTGTTTTCGTGTATAATTTTCCTTTTTCCTCAAAGGACCCTGCATACTCCTTATGGAATTTCGCTCCTGGTGGATTTTTTTGAATTTTTGGTATGATATAGTCCATGTAATTCTCAACCAATGTCACCATAGCGCCAACCCAAAAAAATTAACAGTTTTGGTGCTAGGGGCGTTGAAATCACCCCTTGCGCAGATTGGACTATTTTTGAATCCGGTAACAAAATTTCCATTTGTTTCATTGGTGCTGATGTTGCAAAATATTGTGCTGTTTAATTAAAAATATTCTAACCTCCCTTCTTCCCCCCAACTCCTATTACGAAACTTAAAAAATATATTTCTCGAGTGCCTTTAAATACATCGTCGAATGTTTGAACATGCCTGAATAAGGGAAATAGAAGTTATGATTATACCCCCTCCCCCCAAAAGGGCACAAAACGAAAAAATTTCGGTGGATTTTTCTGAATTTTCAATATGATGCAGTTCACATTATTTTGTATAGAAATTATTTGGGCGACAAACCCCAAAAATGAATAGTTTTGATGCTAGGGGGCGTTGAAATCAAACCTTGCTTAGAATAGACTAGATATTCATTAATATATGCCGAAACAATATCTCTACGTATTTTAGTTTAGATTATGCTGAACAATTGGGTAATTTTTTATTAAAGAATATGAAACCCCCCTTTTACCTCCAACCCCTATTTTGAAACACAAAAAAAAATTCTCGACTACTTGTGAATGCTTTATCAAAATTAATATTTTAATCAGCTCAAATTGAGGAAAATGTACAGTTGTTTGAATTCACCATTCCGCTCCTTCAAAAAAATATTGTTGGATTTTACTGATTTCTTAGAAGGGCGAAGGTAGTTCATATTATCTGAATATCTATTAATTTAGCGAAACAATTTGAATTTGAGTTGGTGCCTGATTTAATTTTTTTCGTGTTTTAAAATAGGGGTAAGGGCGTTTTAAAAAGAGGGGTAAGGGGGAGGTTTTAGATTTTTTTTATAAAAAAAAAACATAATTGTTCAGCAAAATCTGAACTAAAATACGTAGAAATATTATATTGGTCCAAAATAATGAATAGTCTATTCTGAGCAAGGTATGATTTCTACCCCCTCTATCATCAAAACTATTTAATTTTGGGGTTTGTCACCCTAATAATTTCTATTCAAAACGAGGTTAACTGCATCTTATCAAAAATTCAGAAAAATCCAACAAAATATTTTCGTTTTGTGCCCTTTGGGAGGAGGGGGGATAATCATAAAAAAACTGCTCTTTCCCTTATTCAGGCATATTTAAACATTCAACGATACATTTAAAGGCACTCAAGAAAATTTTTTTTCGTTTCGTAATAGGAGTAGGGGATAGAAGGGGGGGGGGTAGGAATTTTTTAAATGAAATAGCACAATATTGTGCAACATTAGCAATAATGAAACAAGTGAGAATATTGTTACCGGATTCAAAAATAAATAGTCTAATCTGCGCAAGGGGTGATTTCATCGCCCCGTAACAGCAAAACAGTTCAATTGTTTGGGTTGGCACAAAGGTAACATTGGTTGAGAATTACATGGACTACCTATATCATACCAAAAATTCAAAAACAATCCACCGGGACCAAAATTCCACCTGGTCCTTGCCTGTTCCTTTTTTGCCTATCTTGAGCGTTTAGAATTTGTTTTGGCACCAGCCTAGAAGTGCATTTTGTTGGATGTTTCAAAATGTATAAAAAAGTTGGCTATTCGTGGGCATGACAATTTTTAAGTTGTCCAGTTTATGAGAAATATACGCCAATAATTAGTATAGATAAATATTGGTGCATGCCATTATTTCATTCTGGTCGAAGGTTTCTATGCATGACTCGTTGTAACCGAGTTGTATTTATACAAATGGTATGGATACTCCTGATATAATTACGTTGGCCACTGTGAAGATCAGCCTTTCAGAGGAGAGACATGCTATTCAAGAGATGTCAGCATTTGAGTAACTTCGTAGTATTCTTAATGCATCTTTATCGTTTCTAGTTCAAGCAATAAATAATGGATTGGTGTCAAATCTAGTGTCTACAAAGTCAGTTACACAATGATCAGTTCGTAGACAATAATCACGCGTTGTTCTAGATATTCAACTCACTCAGCAGTTCTTCAAATTCATCCGGTAACCATATCCTACTTTCATCCTGGCTTTGACACAACACTAAATAATTACCAACACAAATAACTATGAAAATCGTGCACAGAAATATCCTCATGTTTATCTGGTTATTTGAAGGTCTTCGGCATATAGACACTGTTACACTGATCGCTCTTGCGCTTACCAGAATCAAAAACCAACTAGATAATATATCACTACAAAACTGGTTTCATGACATTTATTCGTTAATTGTTTCGCAAGGGTAAGGAGAACCATCTCGGAGAAAGCGAAGACTGAATGAATCAAGTAGAAGGTATTTTTAAGATTGAGATGAATCAGCATTCTCTCAGAAACCTCTTCGAATTATTTTTTCATCTCGTAACTCACCTTTAGTTGTTTCAGTCTTGGAATAGGGAAGTGACTGATTTAGCAACTACGTAGTTTCGCAAAATTCTTGGAAACCGAAATACATGATGATATTATGACCTACGAAATGGACATCTAATAACTAAAACAAACAAATATATGTTAGATTGAATGTTGAATAATTCACGGTTGCTGCAGTGTCAATTATTGGTTATTATCATATAAATAAATTACAGTTTTGAAAAAACTAAAGAAATACGCTTTTATAGTAGGAATTACAAGTTAAAAAATAATCTTCAAAAATTCACTTTCATGTTGAAAAAAGGCGTGTTGCTTTATGAGTTACCTTTATGTTTTATTGTTAAAGCTATTAGTAAATGATGTGATTATGGAAATTTAAGTGAAAAGTACGCTTTTTTTTAACACAAAAGTTAATTTTTACAGATTATTCTGTACTTTTTGGTCTATATCATTATAAAAGCGTGTTTCTTCAGTTTTCAGAACTGTAAACAATTAATTTTTCAATATTTTGTTTTATCGGTCCTTGATATGATATGACAACTGGAAGTGGAGAAAATGAAATTTGTACATTCACATTATTATCATTATAATATCATTGATTTGAATTTGATATGATGTAGTTTGAGTCAAGCTGATCAGAAGTATTGATGGGCCCAACCCAATCCTATGGTTAGTTTTCGAGATACAGGGTGTCAAAGTTGGAAGTGGCCATTTCTTCAAAGTAATATTGCTTTCAGGAAAACATCTTAGATAAAAATGTTTTGCGCGACGATAATTGCCCATAAGGCAATACTTTTAGACTGGTTTTTGAAAAAAAAAAAAAAATTGTTGGATACAGGAGGAGTCCAGCATTATTCAAAATGAAATTCTTATTCGACCCTATGAAATGAAGATGTGATCAAACCAAGAAACACACTGAAATTCTCATCGTTTGAAAATGTCAAAATTGATGAATTCAACATTTCGTACAGGCTGAGTCAAGAAGTGACAGTTTTTCTGCTGACATTTTGTAAATTTTTATTTTATATTTTGAGCTTTATGAACAGTTAACCACGAAACATTCAACATACTTTCTGAACGGAATTGATATAAGTACAGTGAGAGACAAACACTAGGTGATGACAAAAATTGCGAAATGGAGATTTTTTTATAACTCATCCTGTAATTGATTCGCTGAATTTTTGATATGATGAAGTTTATGTCAAGCTGATCATGGGCCAACCTCAAAAAATGTACAGTTTTTTCTCTCCAAGGTGTTGAAGGTTTACAGATAAGACTAACTCAGTTATCTACAGTCATATTTTTTGTTTTCAATTCTCACTAAAGGAGTTATGTGAAAGATGCTCATTATGTACAGGGTGAATAATTTTCAATGGTCAATGTTGAAATAACGACGAAAACCGAACACCATCAGTGAACTGATCCATCTTAAATATTATACGGTGATAAATATACCTCCACATCAAGATGATCCCTAGACATAAGAAGAATTTTCCTCTTGTGTGGAGCTGGAAATGAAAAATGTAAAAATAATTTAAAATAGATTAAAGTGTTTGAAACGGTAACCTTCAACACCATGTACAGGAAAAAACTGTACATTTTTCAAGGTTGGGCCATGAGCACGATCGATCTGCTCAACTTGAACTTCATCACATCAAAAATTCATCAAATCAAATCCAGGATCTCCATTTCTCAATTTTTCTTATCACTGTATATCATTTTCGTTCAAGAAGTATATGTTGAATGGTTGTGGTCAAAATATAAAATAAAAATATACACAATGTCAGCAGAAAAACTTTCACTTCTTGATTCACCCTGTACAAAATGTTGAATTTTTCGATTTTGGCATATTCAAACGATGAGCATTTCAGTGTGTCACTTGGTTTGATTACACCTTCATTTTATAGGGTCGAATAAGAATTTAATTTTGAATAATACTGCACTCAACCTGTATCCAACAATATTTTTTATCGAAAACCATTCTGAAAGTATTGCTTTGTGGGCAAGCAATATTCGTCTCACAAAACATTTTCATTTAAGATGTTTTCCTGAAAGCAATATTACTTTAAAGAAATGGCCACTTCCAACTTTGACACCCTGTATCTCGAAAACTAACCATAGGATTGTGTTGAGCCCATGAATACTTTTGATTGGTAACCTTCAACACCATGTAGAGGAAAGAACTGTACATTTTTGAAGGTTGGGCCATGAACACTATCGATCTGCTCAACTTGAACTTCATTACATCAAAAATTCATCAAATCAAATTCAGGATGAGTTATCTCCTTTTCTCAATTTTTGTTATTACCTAGTGTTTGTCTCATACTGTATTTCAATTTCATTCAAGAAGTATGTTGAATGGTTCGTTTTCAAGTATCCCTAGAGCTCAAAATATAAAATAAAAATATACACAATGTCAGCAGAAAAACTTTCACTTCCTGAGTCACCCTGTATAAAATGTTGAAATTTTCGATATTGTCGCAACTCAGAACTCGCTTGGCCTTTTTCGAAAGGATTTTTAGCTGTAATTCACCCAACCCACATTCATCCAAATAATGAAAGAACTCATTTTTTAAAACAAATTAACATTTATTGAAACAAGAAAATTGAATAAAAGAACGAAGCTGCTACACTAGCAGGACAAAAACTAAACAAATGAATTATTAACAAATATAGTTATAAATAAAATACTACTTACAATGTGCTGGTGACCAGCAGAGCCAGAGATGGGGAGATGCCAAACATTTTCAAGTAATAATTAATTTTCGAGCTGTCTTCAACTCAGCTGACGAGTGACAAGTGATAAGAATGAAATCATGAATGAATCTTGACCTGCCCAAAAGGTGTATTTATAGAGAAACAATATATGATGAGCTTGCATTTTTCGTTAGGTCGCTGCACGCATAAAAGTGCTTACCTTCTCTGTGCAAGTCTGTGAATTTCGAGCTAGTTTATATTTCTGTATCCGGTAATTGTATCAATTTTGATGTCTATGAACTTGAAGAATTAAACTATGGAATTGTGGATACTGAGTGTTTTTATTTTAAAATGTTGAAGTTGATGTTGAAAGATCTTCAAACTTTGCATTTGCCTACATGGATTTGAATTATTTCATGATTATTTTGTATATTTGACACATCTCCCCTCCGTAGACAAAGCTGGCCCCCAGCTTTCTGGACAGTACAAAAAAAAACGACAAACAAAATCAAAACAACTAGTTGAAATTAACTTCAAAGTGAAAGAATAAAAATAATACTTAGCATTAACATAAAATAATTTGAAATAGTAAATTATTCACATGCAATCATAACAAATACTATACAATATACTAATGTGATCTATACAGATAAAAAACAAAAACTATTTCGTCCAATTAATCAATTTGGCAATTATGGGTTCCCACACTAATATTGTCATAGTCCGGCACTGAACTTTGTCTTGTGTCACTACAGCGATCTTGCTGCGCAGCGCTCCATGTACATTAGGATCGTATCTCGGCTGAAGTCTGCATAACGTTCCCGACTGAAACGGTTTTGGCTGGATGGCAACGTAGCATAGTGGACTGGACTTGGCATCTTGACAAATACTTTTATTACGTGTTGCGTTGTTTCTTGCATTCAAAGAACATATTGGTGTTGTTCTGCGAACTCTATCTGTCAGTCAGAGCCATGCCAATTCTGTCAATTGTTTCAAGAGAAGAAGAATTACGACATGAAATGACATTGACATATGACATAATATTGTTCGTTTAGTTGTTTGGATGTAGCGGTAAATTTTGGCGGTTTATTATTACAATATTCACTCAGTTTACAAAAGACATTTTTATTCGTGTTTTTTGTGTAATGGTGTATCCAGTTGTTGGACAACTTTGATTATGGACTTTCACTCCTTGGATTACTTCGGAATGCTTCAAACATCTATCGTTTCCAGATTCTGGTAAGATATGTCTAGTCAGCATTTTGTAAAACTCGTTTTCTAATAAGAGTTCTGAAATATTTCCACTAGGTTTCCGGGGATTTGGGTCCTGCAGCACTTCATCTTTGTTGGTGGATATTGCCTGCACACCCAGGAACTGTTTACCGGCTACTCAGAAAAACTGCGAACGCAACAACGTAAGTGTTTGCTTCTGGTTGTTTACTGCATATTTGGATCACAATAATTCAACTTCATGTTTCTAGGTCCTTTTGCCGACTATGTTACATGCTGCCTAACGTCCTGGAGTGGAAACCGTGACAGGGGTGATGGAGTAGTGACTGTCTCAGGGGCTGCTTTGTAGTGCCTCGGGGTGTGGTGGTGGCTCGATTGCATGAAACAAGAGAGAAATTCGGCAGTAAGTTCGTTAAGTACATATTTGTATTCTTATAGCTAGGTTATAGAACTAATATTCACAAAAATTTTAAACAACAATCACTGAATCACATAACATTCTTATAACTAATCAAGTTGTATTACTTCTTAGAGTAGTAAAGTGTTTAAAGTCTACAAGACAGTATTAGATCATAACAATATTTTTCAAACTTTAAATGAAACTTGCTGGTTTCTATTATGTGGAAATGTTTTCACGGATTACTGGTTAATTATGACACACCCACTATAATACTCAAAACTTTGTTAAAATTGATTTTTCACTATTCGACACCTGCCTATTTATTTGAGTGTCACCTTATCTGATAATTTTATGTTAATGAAAGAATAGGAAAGTGAGAAAAAGAAATTAATAGTTCTTGAAAATCTCTATCAAAAAACAACTACTTTCCTGGCTAGTACCTACGACGAACATTGAATTAGATTTGATAGAAATTTTGTATTACCACATGTTAATTGCATCTCTAAGATATTGCATATATATACAGGGTGTTAATTAAGTACGTTGACAAACTTCGGGAGGTGATTCTTTGAAGGTTTTCAGGACGAAATGTTCATATAAACATATGTCCCAAACGGCTTGGTTTTCGAGATACAGGGTGATAAAAATACATTTTTTTCAAGATTTTTTAGAGTTAACTTCGACGTTTTCTACAATAATCAGTTCAAATTAGGCAAGTACAATCCAATCAATAGTACGCACGATACAAAATAATGCATTTCTCAAATAATTCACAGGGTCCTCCTTTTTTCAGAGTCAAGCTTTGTTCAACCCTTCAGATTTTTTTTTCCGCCGCCACTGACATATTATGAGAAAAAAATAATGAATGTTGTTTCATTTAACATCTTTTTGCTCTCCTGAAGTTTTTCATTTACTTGTACGGTTCAGCAGTTACAATGAAAATATTAACGCAAACATTTTCCAGTAACGCATAACATAAATAATAAAGTCTAACAAACTTGAAGGATGATTCTTTGAAAGGTTTCATGATGAAAAGTTCAAATAAACATGTCCCAAGCGGCTTGGTTTTCGAAGTACAGGGTGATCAAAATACATTTTTTAGGAGTTTTTGGAGTTTACTTCGAAATTTTCGACAATAATCGATCCAAATTAGTTCAAATTGGACAAGTACAATCCATTCAATAGTGCGCATGATATAAAATAATTCATTTCTCGAAGTGTCATTGCCACTCTCCAAAGATTAGCGCGTGACGCAATACGTCATTTTGTTCTCATTACACAAATAGCTATTTTCTGCTCGTGTAGAGAAAATGTAATGTTATGGAGCTCCCATACATTTTTTACCATAACTCAGGTTGAATATGTATCGCACAAAGTTAATTATGGCAAAATAATTTTGGACATTTTCAATAGTGAGTAACTTTATTATCAAATACTAGAGCAAAGTAACATAAATTCCCTAGGAATAAAATTAAGTTCAGAAAAGGACCATTATTGAAATTGATATGTCAGAGCAGCTGCTGGAAATGGCCACCGCCAACTTCAATGCATGCGTTTATGCGCCTAACCATAGACTGGCGGACACGTTCAAAAATACCAGGAGTGTTTCTTATAATTCCGCATGACTCCTGTATGCGATTCCTCAGGTCTTCTTCACTTTGAACTGGAGTTCGGTACACTAATAATTTAAGGTGCCCCCAGAGGAAAAAATCAAGTGGATTCATATCGGGTGACCTTGGTGGCCAAAGTTGTGGCCCACCACGCCCAATCCAGCGATCAGAATAATTCTCTTCTAAATATTGGCGTGCAACCAATCTGAAGTGTACTGGAGCACCATCATGCATAAACCAAATTCCAATTCTTTCCCTCAGTGGGATCTCTTCTAGGAGTCCAGGTAAGATGAATTCAAGAAAATGTCGATAATGGTCACCATTGAGTCAGAAAATGTGGCCCGATAAGGAAATTCCCTACAATTCCAACCCAAACATTCACAGAAAACGTCTCTTGAAAATGGTTTTCAATCACGGCGTGTGGGTTTTCATCAGCCCACATATGATTGTTGTGAAAATTAATAATGGCTTTACGGGAAAAGCATGCCTCATCGGTGAATAACACTTGAGATAAAAACCATGGATTTCCCAACAATTCATTTCGAATCCAAGTGCAAAAAGTTAATCTCTTTGGAAAATTCCTTGGCAGAAGAGCTTGAACACGCTGTATGTGATAGGGATAAAGTTGTTGCTCTTTTAAAATTTGCCATACCAATACATGGGTTACGTTAAACTGTGCCGCAATTTGTCTTGTACTGGTGTCTGGATGCTGCTCAATTTCGTTAAGTACAGCTTCTTCTATCTGAACTGTTCTAACTCTCCTGGGTCTTCCTATGAGAACAGCAGACCGCTTGAAAGTACCCGTTTCACGAAGACGGGAGTGAATATTGATGAACATTTGTGTGCTGGGAATATGACGTTGTGGAAATCTTTCTAGAAACATTCGTCTGGCGGCACGAGCGTTACCATCAGCCATTCCATACATTAAGTGCATGTCTGCCATTTCTGAATTTGTATATTCAACCATTTTATCCAAAGGAATATTGAATGAATCTGCTTTATAGCTTGCACTAATGAAGAATTAACAATGAGACAGTTTCTCAACTTTCGATAACTGTCAAGTTGTTGATATTTAAATAAATGAATTAATATCAAAGCCCACTTTGCTATTTTTATGAATTCAAATTGATTACAAAATGTCTGCGTTACTGCAGAAGAAAAAACAAACCGAAATTTCTGATAAAATAATGTACTCCGTACGGAAACAAAAATTTGTTTGATTTAGTTTTTCGGAGTTATGACCAGAGATTCATAAATGAAAATCAAATGTGTAATGATCTGCGACTATTAGATAAACCCTATTAACTATCTTCCATTACAGGATTACCTTTCGGAAGTTTTTTATGTTGAAAAGGAAACGTTCAATTAAAAACTAAAAAATATCTTTTTTTAAAATAACAAAAAATTTGTATGAGTTCTCTATCAAGACTGATGGGTAAAAACATTTTTAATCAAATATCTCAATGAAAATGCACATTTTTACCATCAGAATCTTCAGGTTGAAAGTTAAGATTTTCCCAATATCTGTCAGGTCTAGTTTAATATCCAGCGTACCGCAGTGACGGGGAGATAGTAGTTTTCTGTTAGATATCACAAAAAGAAATCACATCTTTACAATAACAAGCTTTTATTTAGCTTCACTTGTAACTAACTAACAAACAATTTAATAAAAGTTGAATTTGACCCACTTCTAATACTCCGATTAATTTGAAATTTGGCAGGTTTCCGTAATTCCGGTGACAATGCATTAAAAAAATGTTTGTTAAAAAACAAAATGGCGGCTCCAATATGGCGGACGAGTTTTGTGATTATGATCCGGTTCTGTTCAAAATTGGTATGTGATGGTTTTTGGGTTGGAGATTTTCAGTTTCACATAAAAAATAAACTAAAATGTTAAAAATGAAAATTATAAAAAGAAAACATTTTAAAGTTTTTATACAATACACTGAAAAGGAAAAAATAATTCATTTCATTGTTTGATCTAGGTAATCTTGTACAGAAAGATTTTGATACTCACAGAATAACCTACAAAAAATGAAACAAATTATTTTTTCATTTTCAGTGCATTTGTATAAAATCTTGTCTTTATATTTTTTATTGTATAATTTTTATTCATCGTAGATTTTTCTAATTCTGAAAAAATATTTCCATCAATTTACAATAATTGAAAATGTTTAATTTTCAAATTTTCTAATGTTATGCCACACTGGAAAATGTTTAAATTAATATTTTCATTATAGCCCCTGAACCGTACAAGTAAATGAAAAAATGCGAGATATCAAAAAGATGTTAAATGAAACAACATTGATTATTCCTTTCTCATAATATGTCAGTGGCGGCGGAAAAAAAATTCTGAAGGGTTGAACAAAGCTTGACTCTGAAAAAAGGAGGACCCTGTGAATTATTTAAGAAATGCATTATTTTGTATCGTGCGCCCTATTGAATGGATTGTACTTGCCTAATTTGAACTGATTATTGTCGAAAATGTCGAAGTTAACTCTAAAAAATCTTGAAAAAAATGTATTTTTATCGCCCTGTATCTCGAAAACCAAGCCGTTTGGGACATATGTTTCTATGAACTTTTCGTCCTGAAAACCTTCAAAGAATCACCTCCCGAAGTTTGTCAACGTACTTAATTAACACCCTGTATATTATTTTCATAATCATGACGTAGTCAACTTTCTATATCTTACTTCACTATTGTCCCCTGTTGAGAGAGTTTTCTCTATCGTAGTACTTTCTACAACATTTTACCTATTGTCTTTCTTCAAAAGACCTCATATATTGGCATTTCATTTCATGCCTCAAAAATAATACTTATTATCTTTTAATTCTTCATCGACAACTATACGTGGCGTAGCACATTTTCCACACCTTGAATAATTTACAAATGACATGCAGTTTTGGGAGCGTCCTCCTCAACCTGCACTTTCATTTATCTCAGTGTATAGTCTATACAAATAATTCTTCTTCAATATAATCTTCAAAACAATCTTCAATTCTTACTTTTCTCAATACATCTTCTATCTATATGCTTCATTTACTTCTTATAATTCTACAGTTTTCTGTCGGTAGATCAGTCAGAGATGCTATTTCCTATTCCTTTTCAAATAAAATAAAAACAAAACTGTATGGGGTGACATTGACTTATTTCTACTCTTTCAGGCAGGGGTGTGTCAAAATTCATTAATTATTTTTTTTGTGCTCACTTGGCATGTCACTATTAGATTATTTTTTTTCCTTAAAAAATATTATTTTTATTATTCTAAGAAATATTACATGTTTATTTCTATAGTTCATTCCTTAGAATATATTTTGGATCATATTGGATCATTTCTCATCCTCAATTGTATATAAAAACTATAACTGCAACTAAAAGTGTATTTGCATCAGAATTTCATTTAATTACTAATTCCTAATTATTATTATTAATATTTATTATTTTTATTTTTTTTTTTTTAACTATTGATAATTCTTATTTTAAAGTGTTTATTTCAATTTGAGTCAGAATCCTCATATTGATGCAATGTGCATGACACACTTTTTCCTTTTGATAAGGTTGATGGGTTTTCTGCTAGCTCTAAAACAAATTTATTTCCTTGTTCATTTTGTTTATTGGTTCTTTCGGCTGGTACAGGATTTTTTATTATTGTTTCAGGTTCTTTGCGGGGTGAGAAGAATTTGGCAATGAGTTTGTAACAGAGGTATGAAAGAAAAATAAGGAAGGCAGTACATAGGAGGGAGAACAGTACATCATGGTGAGTGCTATTTTCTCCGTCTTCTTGTACCTGAGGTAGTGCTGGTAGGAGAGCCATGTTTGGATGATTTCGGAAAAGGATAAAAACCACACAAATTGACAAGATTGAGTTCCATATTATGAAGATCGAGTCTCCATGCATCCCGTAAGTATCAGAGTATGACCAAGCTGTCTTGTCTTCAAGCGTTTCTAAAATATCTTGGATATTTTCTTGAGATGAAGTTAAATTTATGTACGGTATATTAACTGTCCAATTTGTATTTAGGCATTCTGATATGTTGCTGAACGTTGGCAAGTTCAGTTTTGTATTGGGGTTTATGATGAAGGATTTCAGGTTAGACCAGGCAGCAGGAATGATGTGTGAAATAATAGCTGTGTGGGGCAATGTTTCTATACAGGGGTATCTTTTTGGTATTATTTCCTCATTGTTTAGAGATAATTTACAGTTACAGGGGATATGTGCTTTTATTGCACCAGGGGTGTTGTAGGCTATGTCAGGAAATTTTGTTATAAAATTGGGACATTGAATTTGGGTAGTTTCCTTTGGGTGAGTAATTATATAGACTTCATCTTCAATTTCTGAAATAACTGTAGTTGATGATTTGTGGCAAGTTAAGGGACAGTGGTGGTTAATTTCATCTACAGTTGCTCCTGTAAATAACTTTTTTGCACATGCTGGCCCTTGAATAGAATCAGCTGAGAAGCGAGGTAAATAACACAGTTTGTCATGGTTTACAGTGCTGAAGGCCTGTACCAGATATTTGTCTCAATCGTATAGATTGTTTGAAATTGGAAACTGCTAAAAATACTGTATCATGAATAATTTTACAAGTTTGGTTGTGCCAAGCAAATGGAGTGGTTACTAATTGATACAGTTCCCAGGAATGAAATTGTTGTGTGATTGGTATGCGAATATGAATAAATATATTGTCGTCGGTGAATGTGCAGTCACAAATTGGGAGTTGATAGTATTTCGATATATCGTTGATTGAAATGGCCAATGCCTGATTTGAAGTTTGTAATTCTTTAAATAAATTACTAAGGTCATGAAGGAGTATTGATGGATCTAAGATCGCTATTGGGATTTGGTGCTGACGACATGAGGCTAGAATGCCTTGCCTCTTGATTGCTCTACCAACTTGTATTATATTTTTCAAACTTTGGAAACCATTGTTTAGTAGTGAATTCAAAATTTTATTTTGTTCATTTTCCTCTGAGTAAATATCATTTTTCAAGTTTTCTATGAATTCTTCCAAGACATGAATATGTTTTTCTGTTGTTTTGAATGATATGGCTACAGATTTTTCATACTGTTTAAATTTGAATGAGTTTTCGCTTATGACTCTTATTGATTTCGTTAAACCCTTTTTGATATTGAACATTTTTTCTTGCAATGCATTTTCATTTAAAATCATCCCTTCTAACTTATTTTCAGTAGCAACGCCACAACACCAGTTGAGTGCATCTCCTAGAAAATCCAAAGATCTTTTGTTTAAAAGGTGACTTTTCTCATTCCCTGAACAATTTCTTAGGTAAATGGGACTCCAACTTTGTGCGAGAGATTGAAATTCGACATTGAACGCTTTTTGTAATAAATTCAGGTGTTCAATTGCCCTACATCTGTAAGAATTCTGATCAACTTTATCCTTGCATGTACCTACATTCTGAATTATATTATTTTTCATTTCTGATTTTTCATGCCAGTTAGATTGGTAAATTAGGGGGATAGTAGCCTCATAACTCACCGTGTGGGGAAGGGGTCTCCAAAACGCACCTGCTGTGACCTCTAAATTGTGAGTGGTATGGGCTCTTTTTATGTTTAGGCAGAAGAACCTGAGGGTTGATTATTTAATTACTAAATGCACTCTATGTGTATGTACAGGGGAAATCAGAAAGCATATTTAAAGAGAGTACCTTTATGTACAGGGGAAAGATTGAGGATTTGACTGGGGTTGACTTAGGGGTTTGTGTGCTTAAATATTATGAAAAAATATATGATTTATACAGGGGAAATCAGGAGAAAAAAAACTTGAATGAAGTCTCCGGGGGTAGAGATATTTAATTGGATTGAGTGATTCAAACTACCTTTCAAAATGAATGTAATATTTCGTATCCTATGGGGGGGAAGGGTTTCTATTCAATTGTATTTTCACCTCTTTTCACTCGTTTTCCATATTATCTTCTGGTTTGGGAGTCCATGGGTCATGATAGGGGAGAATACGACCAACGTGTACTACTTCTTTTTTGGAATTTGATGTAGTGCCCTTTTTCACTTCATAATCTACGTCTCCCATTTTTCTGCTGATATAGTATGGGCCGAACCATCTCAGTAACAGCTTTTCACTTTTCCCTACTTTACGAACTGGAGTAAAAATTTTAACTTTGTCTCCTATATCAAATTCTAAATGACGATGCTTTTCGTCGTATCTTACTTTATCTAGCCCTTGTCTTTTTCGAATGTTTTCAACCGCATCACACCTCACAGCCAGGGCTCTTTCCCTTATCACTTGGTCATCTGGTGAGTTCACGCTGGTCATCAGGTTAGCCTCGGTTGGAAGAATTGGTTCTCTTGCATATACCAACATAAAAGGTGAATATTTAGTTGTTTCTTGTCTTGCAGTGTTGTATGCAAAAGTGACATGTGGTATGTACTCATCCCAGTCAGTTTGTTCAGTGTTCGTGTACATTGACAGCATGTTTGCCAAACTACCGTTGAATCGTTCCACTAGCCCATTGCAACTTGGGTGGTATGCTGTTGTGTATTGATTTACACTTCCCATTATCAGCAATAATTCTTGTACCAGTTCTGACATGAAGGTTTTTCCTCGATCACTTAACAAGTGTCTTGGTGAACCATGACGGGTAATTATCTTCTCTAGGATGAATTTTGCAACTGGTCCAGCTTTTCCATTAGGCAGGGCCTGTGCTTCTGCCCATCTAGTTGCATAATCTGTGGCTACCACTATCATTGTTTTCCCATTTCTGCTTCTGTGAAAAGGACCTAACAGGTCTATTCCCACTTTCTCAAAAGGGGTTCCTACGGGGATTGGCTGCAAAAGTCCGGCTGGTTTTTTATTCTTTTGTCCTTTTCGAGCTTGACAATCAGTACATCCTTTTACGAATTTTTCTACGTCCTTATACAGGTCTATCCAATAGTATCTTGACTTAATTCTGTGTAATGTTTTGGCTATACCTAAGTGTCCAGAGAGTGGTTCCGAGTGATTTGTCACTAATATTTCGCTGATTAAATGTTTTGGAATTACCAGCAGATTTTCTGGTCCTTCAGGGCTTGGATTTGATTTATATAGTACACCATCTATGATCCTGAAATTTTTTGCTCGTCTTTTCATTCCGATGGTGGCAGAAGTGTTTTGAGGGTCTTTTATTATACTGAATATTTTCCGGAGTTCTGAGTCAAGTTGTTGTTCTTTTGCAACATCTGTTGGTAGTAACAGGAAGGTGGGAATATCTTCAAAACTATCATCGTTCCCATTATTATTGCTGAGGACTGGATTCCTCGATAGGCAATCTGCATCTATATGTTTGTTTCCACTTTTGTGTACTATGCTGTAGTCGTACTCCGACAGTTTCAGTGACCATCTAGCAAGTTTTCCTGTGGGGTCCTTCAGAGATTTTATGTAGCAAAGGGCATGGTGGTCAGTTACAATTTTTACTGGTCTGCCATATATCAAATGACGCAAATAAGATAAAGACCATATTGTTGCAAGTCCCTCTAATTCAGTTATGGTATAGTTTGCTTCACTTTTCGTTAGACTTCTACTTATGTACGCTATCGGGTGATGTTGTTTGTCTGCCCCTTCTTGTAACAAAATAGCACCAATTCCCACAGTACTCGCATCAACTCGTAACTCACATTCCTTGTTGGGGTTGAAATGCTGTAAAACTGGGGCAGTTATAAGTTTTGTTTTCAGTATTTCAAAAGCGTTCTGTTGTTCTTCACCCCATTTGAATTTTTCACTTTTTTTTGTTACAACGTGTAGAGGTCGAGCTATTGTTGCAAAATCCTTGATAAATTTTCTATAGAAGTTACACAGACCAATAAAACTCTGTACTTGTTTGATGCTTTTGGGTTGAGGAAATGCTTTTACTGAAGAAAGGATGCTCTGGTCAGGTGAAATTCCTTCATCACTAACAATATGGCCTAGGACTTTCACATTATTTTTTATGTAAACACATTTGCTCGGTTTTAGTGTCAATCCTGCATCTCGTAATCGCTCAAAAACATTTTTCAATTTTTCTAGGTGAGCTTCCAGTGTATCAGAGAAGATTATTATATCATCAAGGTAGACAAGGACATCCCTCCATTTCATCCCTTCAAATACTCTATCTGCGAGCTGTTGGAAAGTTCCTGGAGCGTTACATAAACCAAAAGTCAAAACATTAAATTCATAAGTGCCGTGTCCTTGTGTAGTGAATGCAGTGTATTGTTTAGAGTTCTCTTCTATTTTTACTTGCCAGTAACCACTAAACTTGTCCAGTGTAGAAAAATATTTTGCACCTCCAAGGTATGTCAGGATGTCATCCATGTTGGGAATCGGGTATGTAGTTTTTTTTGTTACACTGTTTACTTTTCTATAGTCCACACAAAAACGAATTGAGCCATCCTTTTTTCGGACTAATACTACAGGACTTGCCCAAGGCGAATGGCATGGTCTTATTATATTATATTTCAGCATTTCAGAAATTTGTTCTTCTATTATTTCTCTCTCTTTTTGGGATACTCTATAAGGGCGAGATTTTATTGGCGCTGCATCTCCTACATCTATCCGATGTTCAGTGATGTCAGTGAGGCCCATATGCCTAGTGGCTTTGGAGAATACATCCTGATATTCTTCTAGAAGATCTGTGAGTTGAGTTTTGAAACTGCATTCTTCTAAATGGTCCAAATTATGATCTTCGATGGTTACTTGTTCATCGCATTCTGATGTATAGAGTATCAGGGCTGTGTTTGATATTTCGTCATTATTTTCCGAAAAGTATCCTACTGTGGATCCTTGAAAAAGTTTAATTTGGTGATATTTCATGCAACGCACAAGAATTGATGGCTGGTTTGAAAAATCAGGCTGGTTGATACAGATGAGTCCATTTTTCATAAGAAATTCTTCATTTATTTTGAAACTGTGTTGGTCTGTTGAGCTATTTTTAATTTCAACTGGTAAATGGTAATCCATGCCTGGTAGTAAAACAACATCCTTGGTAAGTGTGGCCTTTATTACTTTTTCTACTTTATTGTTTTTGTTATCATCCTATATATTAATTTCATTTTCAATGCTTGACTGTGGTTTGGAGGTTTCCTCTTCTTCCACTGAAATGTTATTGCTGAATTCCTCAGGGGGTGGCAATATGGGGTATTCTTCCAATTCGTCTTCTTTGAAACTCTCCTGTTCTAGATCCAAATTTATAACTGAGTTTTCTTCGGACTAGAGATTATTTTGGAAAATGATATTCGTTAGCGCTTCACTGGCCAATTTTTTGCTATCTATACTCTGGAAATATTTTTTATTTTCATGTGATAGAGTGCTAATATTTCTAAGACTGTTTCTCATATTACTTGCACATTCTTCCTGATATAAATCCTTGTATGAGAAGCATTCTCCTGATTTGTAAATTGAATTTGTTATTTTTGAGCTCCCCGCTGCATTATTTTTTGGGAAATTTATAATAGCTTTGGTGTTTTAATTATTAAATGAGACTGAGTTATTATCAAAATTTATTATGGCTTTATTTTTTCTCAAAAATTCCATACCCAGTATCAAAGGATGTGGCAACTTATCTATAACTATAGTATCACAAGTTGTGTTCAGATTTTCAATATTTATTGATATTTTTGTTTTGCCTAATGTTGGAATCCTTCTGCCTCCTACAGCTAAAAGGTATTTGTTGCTATTATTTGGTGTATAAGAGCTGACTAAGTCCATGCTTACTATATTTTGTTCCGCCCCTGTGTCTAAAATTATTTTTATGTTTTTTTTTTTACGGTTCCGTCTATCGTCAAAATGTTATATTGCTGTGTAGAGTTGGGAACCCCATTTGTAGATAGGACAGCACCGGGGTTCAATTGTGGCGTCCATTGCCGTTTGGGGGCTGTCTATCCCTACAACCTGACGAAAAATGTCCAATTCTTCCACAGTTATAGCACTTAGGCCTTCCATCTGTTGTCCTCGTATTAGGAATGTTGGATGTATTTTGGTTTGAGGTCGATTGTTCTGAAAATTTCTTGGTCCATTTTGATATGTATTATTTTCGTGGGAAAATTTTGGGTTTTGTTGGAAACTCCTGGAATTTTGTTATGCATTATTGTATCTTGGTCCTGAATATTGGTTGTTTTGATGATTAAAGTTATATGTAGGACGAGACTGATAATAATTTTGTCTTTGATTTCCTTGGAGAAACTGGTTTCGCTGGAAGTTTCCTTGAGACTGGTTGGCATAGTTATATCTTGGGCGAAACTGGTTATTTTGCTGACTTGAAAAATAATTTCTTGGTGGCCCATGAAAAGCATTTTGATTTGGCATTGTAGTCGTAGGTCTGTGAAATGCTGTTGCTAGAGGGATCGAGCTGATAGAAGATTTTGAAATTATATCATCTAATTTATTGATGATGGTTTTAAAATTATCCATGGTCATGGTGTCTGGTCTTATCAGCCGATATGCTGCATACACTTCGGGTCTGATTCCATTTTCAAAAAACTTGCGGAAGTTCTCAGCATCCAAAGATGGGTCGAATTCATAGAACAATGTTTTCAGATCGTAGAAGTAGGACTTGACAGGCTCATTTTCTTCTTGTTTTCTTTGGAGTAGTCGAGCTTCCAAACTTCTTTTTATGTCTTCGTCCCCGAATTCCTTTGTAAAATCGTTACAGATCTCATTCCAGGTTTTCGTAGCATTTGTTTGGTCTGCACTGTAAATTTTTTACCAGATGTTCGCCGCACCTTCCAAAAATGTCCCGAAGTAGTAGATTTTCAATTTGTCATCCCAACCGTTTGATATCGATGTACGTTCGTAGCAATTTATAAATGAGTTAGCATTTCCCTTGCTTGGGTTGTAGATCTGTGGTGAAATGAAGGTTGGGGTGGCTGCTGACTTAGCTGCGGTAAAGGCATCTCCTAGGGTGATATTGGCCATGTTTGTCAAAATGGGCTGTTGATTTTGGGTTGGTACTGAGGGTTCGTCTGGTATTTCTTGGTTGGTTCTTCCTTTATTGTCGATTTCCTCCTTGATTATCTTGAGGTATTCTTTATGGAAAACTTCAAAGTAGCTGTTCTTGATTCCAGACTTTTCTAGGTCTGATTTCTCTTCTTCCGAAAATTTATTTTCACTTTCTCGTCTTTCTAGATTTATGTCGGTGTTTTCAGTAACTGTGTCAACATAGCATGCTTCGTCGGATAGTTTTATGTCTGGGCTTAAAGGGCTGTTTATTCGAGCTATGGGACTACAGGATATTTGTGGGGAACCCGGGGAAATAATAGGTCTATTAGTTAACTGGTCGTCAGGGTTGGAAAACAGTTCAGTACTTCGGTGGGTAGGATTGAAATTATTTTCTGATATTTTTATTAAAAGTTTGTCTCCTCTAGTAAAAGGTTTTCGTCCTGACATTCCTGATTATTACCATGTTAATTATATTTTGTCTAGATATACCTTATTGATTAGTGGTTAAGTTTTATAGTATGTAATTACGTTAATACTCTCTGAAATATTTATTTCCCTTTGTTCAATAACCCTTTTCCTAGATAAGTTTACTCATAGATAACTAGAAATGTTTATTAAATATCACTAAGAATAAGAATGTAAATGCACTGGAAAGAAAGATTCAAATATCAGATAATAATAATAATAAAAAAATATCATCACTCAGTCATCACCGAATAGTCGTTTGAATTTAAGCTGCAATTTTTCATCACTTGTCAATTGAATTGTAGGATATTTTGGCGTTTGTTCAGGAGAGAAAAATAACTCAGGGGTGCGGCTAAACGTGAAAGGCAAATACTCACTGTCAGTTTTTGTTCATTCACTGCTTGTTTTGATGCTAGTTGACTACGACTAGGATTTTTACGAGCCATTAAAAACAAATATTAAAAGAGTCAAAAGGAAAAAAAAATACAGGAATCCAACTAATTGCTTGTATAGGATTGCCAACTAAAACGAGCTGATGAACAGATATTCGCTGTAATTAGACAGTCTCTATGAAACACATTCCCAAGCTGATGAGACAGATATTGGTAGGTGTATCATTCATACTTCAGAAAGTCAGATATATAGGGATGTAATATGCCGAAATAATTTAATCGGTAATCGTAAAGAGCTGGATGAACAGATATTCTTTACGTTTAGCCAATCTCAACAATACAGTTCCAAGCTGGTGAACAGTTATTGGAAGATGTACCGCTCATATCTCAGTAAGTTACAGGTAGGAATTGAAATTCTTGAAATATGTGACTGGTAATCATAAGAAGCTGAATGAACAGATATTCTTTATGAATAGTCAATCATGATTATACATTTCCAAGCTGATGAACAGATATTAGAAAGTGTATCACTCATAATTCAAGAATCAAGGAAAACCGGAAAAAAAAACAAAATAATTATTTAAATGTGAGTTTGAGGATATACTGTGGTTGTAACGCTTTGTATTAAATAAAAATGCCACACAATGTTTAAGTACTAAAAATTGCATCAAGAATACCCAAACTCAGTTAATACCCTGTATACGGCTTGTCAAAGAACAAAAAAAAATTATTTAAGAAGCAAAGTCATTCATTGAAATTATGAAAAAGAACAAAAAATCTACTTGGAATTTATTTTGAAAACAGAAAATTGGATTTATTTTTTCATCATTGGAAAGTAATGGTGGTTGGATGAATCAAACAGCTTTCAAATTTATCATTTTAAATTAAGGAAACGAGACCGGCAAGCCTCCACCACGTGTCGCAACTCAGAACTCGCTTGGCTTTTTTCGAAAGGATTTTTAGCTGTAATTCACCCAACCCACATTCATCCAAATAATGAAAGAACTCATTTTTTAAAACAAATTAACATTTATTGAAACAAGAAAATTGAATAAAAGAACGAAGCTGCTACACTAGCAGGACAAAAACTAAACAAATGAATTATTAACAAATATAGGTATAAATAAAATACTTACTACTTACAATGTGCTGGTGACCAGCAGAGCGAGAGATGGGGAGATGCCAAACATTTTCAAGTAATAATTAATTTTCGAGCTGTCTTCAACTCAGCTGACGAGTGACAAGTGATAAGAATGAAATCATGAATGAATCTTGACCTGCCCAAAAGGTGTATTTATAGAGAAACAATATATGATGAGCTTGCATTTTTCGTTAGGTCGCTGCACGCATAAAAGTGCTTACCTTCTCTGTGCAAGTCTGTGAATTTCGAGCTAGTTTATATTTCTGTATCCGGTAATTGTATCAATTTTGATGTCTATGAACTTGAAGAATTAAACTATGGAATTGTGGATACTGAGTGTTTTTATTTTAAAATGTTGAAGTTGATGTTGAAAGATCTTCAAACTTTGCATTTGCCTACATGGATTTGAATTATTTCATGATTATTTTGTATATTTGACAATATTGACATATTCAAACGATGAGAATTTCAATGTGTTGGTTTGGTTACATCTTCATTTTATAGGGTCGAATAAGAATTTAATTTTAAATAATACTGGACTCACCATGTATCCAACAATATTTTTTATCAAAAACCATTCTGAAAGTATTGTTTTATGGGCAAGCAATATTCGTCTCACAAAATATTTTCATTTAAGATGTTTTCCTGAAAGCAATATTACTTTAAAGAAATGGCCACTTCCAACTTTGACACCCTGTATCTCGAAAACTAACCATAGGATTCAATGGGATCCATTTTCCATATGATAATGGTGAGGGGTTGATTAAAACAATTATTGAGTGATATTTTAAATATTTTTTGATGATGCCGATCAGCGTCGTGTCACGCTGTCGAAGTATATTAGCATTTGTCTTCGAGTGACGCTGAACGAAGTTATAAATAAAAAATGTAAAGAAAAAACTGTATTCCAAATCAAAAGCGTTACATCTGTTTGTTATGCCACTCCTCAAACAGGACAAATGTAGCTTTTCAATACATCCTATGCGCACTGGATTAGTGGCGTGTGGTTTGGGTAGGTTTATGAGGCACTTGATCAAATCATCCCTGAATTGAAAAAAAGGGTAGTTCTATTAATGCATTGAAAATACTTTCTTTAAAGGTAGAAGGCATTCCAAATTGACACGCCCAATACATGGAACATAACTAAGACTAAGGTCTTACGTGGTGAAGAGTGAGTG
This sequence comes from Chrysolina oricalcia, assembly GCA_944452925.2. Classification (NCBI taxonomy): domain Eukaryota; kingdom Metazoa; phylum Arthropoda; class Insecta; order Coleoptera; family Chrysomelidae; genus Chrysolina; species Chrysolina oricalcia. Next base: position 22,380,800 of record OX101827.2, read on the forward strand.
GAATACATGTGATCGCACCTATCGATCCCGGACATCTGATCTTTATATGTAACAACTTCTTCCGGCTTCACATATTCTTTTCTAAACTTGTTTACCGTTGTCACCAAGCGTGGATGTTTCCTAGTTGTAATCACGAGAACAATTCATCTGTCCTTCCATTCAGAGACATACGAGGTTTCCTCTGCTTTGCCAGATATGTTCTCCTTTTTTGAGTTTAGATGCTACTACTTTCTGGGGATTGTTCTTTCGATTAGCCTTCAGAGTGTGTGTTCTCAACGTCATAAGTTTCTTTGATAATTCGAAGCTGTTGTAGTAGTTGTCCATGAAAATGTGGTATCCTTTCATAATATAAAGCTTCAGCAGTCTTAATACGAGAGCGGTGGCTTTGATGACACTATTGTCAAGTGCTGCAGCCTGAGCTGCACTATACATTTCCTTGTTCAGAAGATACCCATGTGAAGTGCTCACCTGGAAGAATTTAATGACATATCTACTTTTCTTGTTTTTATATCCACTCGGAACCCTAATCTTCAACGAAAATTTAAGAGACTTTCATCCAGAGAAAGTTCCTTACCTGGACCTTAGACGCTCTGGAATTGAGCGATTAACATTTTAAGAAGAGATTGCACTTTGTCTTTAGATCTCAAACCAGGAAGGGAACTGCAGATAACTGTGAGGATTTGTGGTAGCGCTTTCCAGACGTGGCGAAACTGAAGACTGGATGATAATACAACGTATAAGAATGAGAAAATTATAGCGTTTCATCTCTTTCGTAGATATTTGGCATTGAAGTAAGCATAAGGCAAGTAATTGCTTCAATTCATCAATTGAAATGGGTGGAAATTTGCACGTCTGCAATGTCTAATTTTTGGTATGCTGATGTTGACTAAGCTATTTCCATGGTCATGAACTACTATTACCATAGTAATTTATAATACAAGTTCGTAAAGTAGGACCTTTTTGTATGAGCGTGACGTTTGCTGATTCAGACGAAGGCGAGAAACACAACACGCGAGTACAAAAAAGCTTTTTTAATGGAATGAGCATGTTACCTTTTGTTTCCTAAAGTGTCGTCCCTTTCCAGGCCTGGAATATTGCTGGATCTATTTGTTCACCTTGTTACTGGTTGATTTTCCAATCATAGCACCTCTTCACATAATATGAGTTTTGAGTAAATGTATACACGCACTTGCCATTAATCTGCACACGAATATCTATCTGATTTCTCCTCTGTTCTTGGACAAACACTGGTCCTTCGGCTAGCTTTCGTGCTGGCGAAGACGGCCGATCAAAGGGTGATAAGGAACCCATTCCAAATATAATATTTGAGAAAATAGTAAATTAAAGAAAATTAACGAAATGGAGATTTTGGTAGCCTTTTTTTGGTTGGAAAGTGAACATTCCGGCCGCCAAAATGAATATTTTTTAAACCCAGTCGATCATGAAAACATGATGAGTATTACTGAATTACAATTTAACAATGAAACCAAATTAATGACTAATATTCCAAAATTAATTGAATAAAATTATAATAAAAAAAATTAAAAAATTGTTTGGAATCTATTTGCTATTCCGTTGGTAACGGACATAGCTCACTCACTGGTCGCATAAATAGACCTTCAGCTGTGCGCACGGTGACTACGCAAGTAATGTTATCTGAACCGGGATGGAGTTGTACTACGCGACCTAGAGACCACTTCAAAGGTGGCAAATTTTCGTCTTTAATTAATACGAGACTGTTCAATAGGATTTCCACTGATGGTAGCGTCCATTTACCCCTTTGTTGAAGGGTGTGCAAATATTCACGATGCCACCTCGTCCAGAAATCCTGGTGGAACCTCTGGACGAGTTGCCAACGTGTGAGACGAGATAATTTTAAAGAGCTCAAATTATCTTCGGGGGGCACGGTAATAGGGCATAAAGTTAAAAGATGCGCAGGCGTTGGAAGATTTAAGTCGTGAGGGTCTGAACTCTATGGTGATAGAGGTCGTGAATTAAGTACAGCTTCCATTTGTACTAGAATCGTATAGAATTACTCATATGTGAGGATCTGGTCACCTACCAAACGGACTAAGTGATTTTTAACCTATTTGATCCCTGCCTCCCATAAGCCTCCAAAATTGGGGGCTGGAAGGGGATTAAAGTGCCATTTAATGGACTCTTGTTCTGCAGCTCTCTGCAATAATCGTGCTGCGCCTAAAAAGTTTGTACCGCAGTCACTGTAGATGTGACTAACTGTGCCTCTTCGAGATATCATACGGCGAAGTGCCGCAAGAAATGTGTCAGTATCCAGACTGGATACTAATTCCAGATGTATGGCCTTCGTGGCCATGCAAACAAATAAGGCTATATAAGCCTTTTGTGACTTGGCACAGCGCGTTCGATTCAATGTTGAGAGAAATGGCCCAACATAGTCAACACCTACTCTTAGAAAAGGCTTTATTTGTGAAACTCTGGCAACAGGCAAGTTTTCCATAGCGGGTTGAATGGGGGTAGGTTTAGCTCTAAAGCATTTCATGCACTGAGCTGTGACTTTATGAATCGCTCGTTTGGGCGCTAGAATCCAAAATTTTTGGGCTAGAAAAGATTGCAAGGTTTGCATTCCAGGGTGCAGGTATCGAGTGTGATAATCTTGTATTATCAATTGTGTGAGTCTGCTACTACTTGGTAACAAAATGGGATGCTTTTCAGAATTTTCATTATTTCCAATCCACCTATCTGGGAATCTTTCTTTTAGGTATTCACATACTGCTCTGGTATTGTGTAGAGGGGCACCATCATATTGAAACCAATATTGATTTAAATTTACGAGAGGTAACATGTCTAGATAATCCTCAAAAGCGCCTCGGAGAAACTCCAGATAAGTTTTTCCATTGAGTGTCCTATTAAAAAAATAAGGACCAAGGATTTGATCTCCACAAATTCCAGCCCATACGTTCAAACTGAACCGTACCTGTGGCCTAACTGCTCTAAACTCTCTGGGATTGTTCTGATTCCAGATGTGCTCATTATTTCTATCGAACACACCAAAATTAGTGAAAGTGCTCCGTCCAAAAGTCCAAATGACATTTGAGACAATTAGGGGGAAATCATTTCTATTCATTAGCCAATTACAGTAAGCCAATCTCCGTTCAGGATCACCTGGGTATAATTTTTGGCAAATCTGAATTTTGTAGCATTTTAGACCATTTCTCCTGAGCTCCCCCCTAACACCTGTATTTAGAGCAACTTCATGTGTTGAAACTGACGGATTCATATTTATTTAAAAAACAGACAAGTAAAAAAGAAATATATTTTAATAAGAGGATATAAGTTTATTACCGAATTTGAATGCTGTTTCCTGTATTTTCATCTAATCGATTTTCATATTTATTCATCGGTTTTTTGAAACTACCATATTCGGTAAGGTTTCTGTCTAATTTTTTTAATAATGTTTTAGCGGGTTGTATTCTTTCTGGGTATAGTTGAAGATACATTTCTGCAGTTCTCTCAGTATTACTGTCTGATTTAAAAAACAGTTTCAACATATCCGGTTTTTCTTGGTTTGAAAATATCATTTTACGTTCATTATCACTTTGAATTTGTGACAGCAGACGTGACTACGTGACAGATAATAGTTTAACAACGAATCAACCCATTTAACAAGTGTTTTTGACGGAGTCAGAGCCTACTTGAAAATTCTAGTTTTTGTGGAATATAAAAGGTTGTGACATAACAAAGTATACTTCGTTTGAATGAAATGAAAAAAAAATTGTAACAATTCAATATGAGGAAAAATAAAGTTGATGATGGTGGCCAACAGGCAAAACGTCGGATGGTTAATCTGAAAATACCGTCGTATAGCGGGGACAAAAGGGCAAGGTAAATGTACTGTTTGTTTTGATATCCTTCGAAAAATAACGCCAGAAAAAAATAAAAATGATATTTCAAAATTTCGGTTTTTTTTCGTATATCTCCGGATATACTCGGAATTTTGAAATTTTCTCAACGGCATATTATTGGTCACATAAATTTGCCCCAATTTAACCATCTTCATATCTCTTATAGTTTCCGAAAACCCAATGGTGGCCCTCGAATTTGAATTACCCGGTACAGAAGTAAGATAGTTATCCAACCTTATGGGATTTATATTGAATTCAAATAGATGCGACATGTGGATGGCGATAGTGATACTGCATCCAAGTCATGTCGTTACTTGATTGAAACAATGGGACAGCATTAAAATCAGGGTTTTTTGAAGAAATCTGCATTAAAATGAAGTCAAATATTCATGTTAGTAACTAATCACGCTAGATGACACTCTCGTTTGAGTCCAATACCATTGCCTAATTTAGACAATGGCAAAACATAGTTGCAGCATTGTCTAAAGAAGTATAGTCAGTCAACCTTATGGGATTATTATTGGATGACGATGGGGTTTATTAGTAGATGGCGCCAGCACGGTTGCCTCCAAAAAGGAGACAAACGAATGAGATGGAAAGTGTCGTAGTAATCGCGTGAAGTGAATAATGAATGGACATTATTTCGTGTTTTTGATTGGCTCAGTGTCCGTTCCACCTGCCACTTGCAATTTGCATGTAAACAAGAGAGCAAAGTAACGAACTTTCGTGGTGTTTGGCATTTCATTGTTTTTGTCTTGTTAGTTGTTAGGTCTCAGTCAGTTTTCGAATTCACATAGATATTTTCAGGGTGATTTCTCTTGACTAATGTTTGGGGGAAGATGTCCAACGTTCATGATGACAACCGATGATTGGTTTCAAGTTATGAAAGTAATAATGCCATTTCCGACAGTTACCATACTATTTTCTGTTTTTATTGAAAGCTTTTATTTAACTTGCTCTGTGTGTGTTAGATGGGTACAAATCTTTGAAAGCTGAATTAGAACCACTTCCTCTTATTCTATGAAATTGAAATTTTTCGTGTTGGTTCAGTTCCGATGACAAAACATTAGTGTCGAAGAACTTGTCCCCCCTGCCCCCCGAAAGTTAAATAGAGAACGCGTAGAATTTCGGAAGTTTTATTGACGGATTTGGACGTCAGAAATAACAGCGAAAAAAAATAAGTTGGGAGGGGGGCTGCCCCCCTTCTCTCAAAAAGTTGGAAAACTAACTCGTGAAATTAAAATCGGAAAAATCTCTAAAAAGCGTGAAAAATATCTGACAGTCGAATGTTATGGTTTATAAAAAGGAATTGTCCCCCCCCCCCTCCTCCGAAAGCTAGATAGAGAACGCGAAGGTTTTCGGACGTTTTCTTGACGTCAAAAATTACAGCAAGAAAAAATAAAGTAGGGGGGGTACTCGTCTCCCTCTTTTCTCGAAAAAAAAAAATGGAAAACACGCGAAATTATAATCGGAAAAATCTGTAAAAATAGTGAAAAATATCTGACAGTCGAAAATTATGTTTTAAAAAATTTCGCCCCTCCTTTCCCCCCTCAAAAGCTAGATAGAGAACGCGAAGAAATTCGGTAAATGTTTCAACAGTTTCGGACATGTAAAATAATGATGAATACAAAAATAGATCGGGGTGCTCGCCCTCATTTCCTGTCACATAAAAAAATAGGAAAACTCGCGGAATAGAAATAAAAATAGTGAAAATTATCTGGCCATTGAATGAAACGCTTTTAAAAAAATTTACCCCTCTGCCCCCCTCTAAAGCTATTTAGAGAACACGTATATAGAAATTTGGAAAAATTACCACCGGTAAATTAACAGGCAAGCGACCGTGCAACAATGGCGCATTGATTGAAATGAACATACTAATAGGAAACATATGCACAGAAAACTAAAAAAGAAATAAATAAACAAACTTAAAAAACATTTTCAGTTGAAAGCTTTTATTTAAATGCACTAAAGCGAAAAACCCATAATTTTGTTACATTATAAAATTTAAAATGAAATAAAAGCTTGTCGTGTGAATAAATCTTGAGGTAATTTTAAATTTAATTTACTATAAGAATTACATACATAGTTCTCGCGACAATCTTTTATATCATTTAGAATTTTATAATGTAACAAAATGATGGGTTTATTCAGTTTAAAATTAATTTTCTCCTTTTTAGTACATTTAAATAGAAGCTTTTCTCTAAAATGTTTTTTTCAAGTTTATTTATTTACCATAAAGTCAAAGTTGTAAAACCTAAAAAGGGTTTTCTTTCAAAATTAGGTAGGTACTGAGATAATGGCATTATGTCCGACTGAATTTGAAGTTTCAGTCGATCGTTCGAAATAACCTCTATAAGTGGATATCCTTATCAAAAATGAAACTTTATGACTTCATGACCAATATGCACAGAAAACTCATATAAAGTAGATGAAATACTTATTTATATATGATGAAAAAATTCGTAAATTAGGACTTTTTTATGAGCGTGGAAACACGTGAGTACAAAAAAGCTCTTTACGAAAATGTATCAACAATTTTATTTCTACGACTGTTATTATATTGGCAAATTGTAGCTATTGTTATTGAGTATATTATTTTATTCTATGAAGTTTTCATTTGATGACTTCCGATTCAAATCTGACGCAAAATACTGTCTTCTGGAATTATATGAACGATGCGTAAAACATAACTTTACGCACATTTGATTTTTGTGCTGAAAAGTATCATTTTAGGCACTGTGGACAGTGCGTAAAACCATAAATATTTCCATCTCCCCGATGATCGTGCATGGTCAGTAAACTATATTTTTTTCTACAACCCCTTACCAAAGTAGGTAGTCTTTGACGCTTTTAGATCTCAACGCAAAGCTGATGTTTTCTCAGAAATGTCATATTGAAGAAACGGTCGATCTCCACAGCTTTTGTTGAAAACGAACCTATTCTTGCATGATGATAGACAATAAATTCATAACACTCTTAGAAACTGTGGTGGTGTTGAGAGCGTAGCTGCTATCAAGCTGAAGGCCTGTGAGTCAATCTCGACATTCGTTTTTTTTTTCAAGTTTTCTTGTTTTGTTAGAGATGTAAATTATTGGATATTTGGATAGCTTATTCATTTGGGATTACTATTGAGTGTTTATTTTCTCATGGGTACTATTAGGTTCCTATGTTGAATGAAGTGTCGATCGTTTCTTTGTTGAAAAGCTGCGTTTGAAGAAAAAAAACATGTGTTTATTTCGAGAACAAAGTGCCATTGCCGCTCTCCAAAAATTACCACGCTCCCTCCGCTCTAAATACACAAATAACTATATTGTACAACAAAAAATGTATTTTAGGCCCGTGTTGGGGAGATGAATGATTTCTGGTGACAACCTCCTTTGAAACTCTCCTTATATGTCCATAAATTGTTGTTGATAACATCGAACCATGAAACATGAAACATCCGCCAATACTTGAATATTCAAATTTTCCAGTGTCCTATCCAAATAATTCTGTATATCTATAATGGGCGGATTCGTACATGAATCACAAAATTTGTCCTCCATCTTGAATGTTTGTATTGGTCTCCAACACAACAAGCCCCTGTATAGGTACCAATATTGAAAGAATCTAATGAAAAATCGTATTCGCCATTTCAAATTTTAAAAAAATACAAAATTTACTCGAGATTTGAATTATAAATAGTTGGACAATAAATCACAAAAACTGTTCTCTATCTTGTTTTTTTCTCTTGTGAATGTCGTAACGAACCTGAATGAATTTAATGCACACCTGCCAAATTTAAAGATGATTGGATCAGTGGAATTGACTCAAAATTTCCACTGAAGTTTTGACTCCGTTATAGACAGTAGATACCACACCTGTTACGTGTGAGTGAAACTAAACAAAAGCTTGTACAAATAATACTGATATCTTATTATTTACCTACTCATTAGGTACCTTCAAGCACTAATGCATATTCTTTACGTGTTTTCAAAACAAATCAACTTCGATAGAATATCGTAATAGAACATTTTTTTGTACATATACTTAAGCATCATTCTTCAGTAAGAATATTGCTACATAACGTGTTTCATTATATTAGGCTTAATTGCAGCAATATAAAATTACCACTGATCATCATCTGATATTCGAAACATCCGAATACAAACTTTGACTCGTCTTTTATTCTGCACCAATGACAATATTCTGAACATTTATGAATGAAAATTGAATGAAAATTGGCTTTCTATTTTAAAAAGAGACAGAAGTATAGTTTTGCGTGCCATCCGATGAAGGCGCCACATTACTGGATACATTTTCGATGTTTCCAGTAAAATAGTATAGATGTCTCAGGTGACGGCCATCCAATGCATTTTACACAGGGATTGTTTGACCATTGCCTAAAGAAGAATAGTCAAACAATCCCTGTGCAAAATGCATTGGATGGCCGTCACCTGAGACATCTATACTATTTTACTGGAAACAGTGAAAATGTATCTAGTAATGTGGCGCCGAATATTGTCATTGGTGAGATGTTTAGCAGAATGAAAGACGAGTCAAAGTTTGCATTCGGATGTTTCGAATATCAGATGATGATCAGTGGTAATTTTATATTGTTGCAATTAAGCCTAATATAATGAAACACGTAATATAGCAATATTCTTACTGAAAAATGATGCCTAAGTATAGGTACAAAAAATGTTCTATTACGATATTCTATCGCGGTTGATATGTTTTGAAAACACAAAGAATATTCATTAGTGCTTGAAGGTACCTGATAAGTAGGTAAATAATAATATATCAGTATTATTTGTACAAGCTTTTGTTTAGTTTCACTCACACGTAACAGGTATGGTATCTACTGTCTATAACGGGGTCCAAACTTCAATGGAAATTTTGAGCCAATTCCACTGATCCAATCATCTTTAAATTTGGCAGGTGTCCATTAAATTCATTCAGGTTCATTACGACATTCACAAGGGAAAAAACAAGATAGCGAACAGTTTTTGTGATTTATTGTCCAACTATTCATAATGCGAATCTCGAGTAGATTTTGTATGTTTTCAAAATTCGAAATGGCGATTACGATTTTTGATTAGATTCTTTCAAAATTGGTACCTATACAGGGGCTTGTTGTGTTGGAGACCAATACGAACTTTAAAGATGGAGGACAAATTTTGTGATTCATGTCCGAATCCGTCCATGATAGATATCTAGAATTGTTTGGGTAGGACAATTTAAAGAAAATTCAAGTGTTGGCGGACATGTGTTCTTTAATTGATGGTTCGATGTTATCAACAATTTATGGACTTATAAGGAGAGTTTGTCACCAGAAATCATTCATCTCATACACGGGCCTAAAATACATTTTTTGTTGTACAATATAGTTATTTGTGTATTTACAGCGCGAGGAGCGCGGTAATCTTTGGAGAGCGGCAATGGCACTTTGTTCTCGAAATAAACACATTTTTTTTCTTCTTTAAACGCAGCTTTTAAACATAGAAACGATCGACAATTCATTCAACATAGGCACCTGATATTACCCATGAGAGAATAAACAATCATAGTAATCCCAAATGAATAAGCTATCCAAATATCCAATAATGTATAGCTCTAACAAAACAAGATAGCTTGCTTGAAAAAAAAAACTTATGTCGTGATCGAATCACAGGCCTTCAGCTTAATAGCAGCTACGCTCTCAACACCACCACAGTTCCTAAGAGTGTTATGAATTTATTGTCTATACTAACCATCATGCAAGAATAGGTTCGATTTCAACGAAAGCTGTGGAGATCGACCGTTTCTTCAATATTTTTGCTCTACAGCGAAAAAGCTGTCACAAAATGACATTTCTGGGAAAACATCAGCTTAGCGTTGAGATCTAAAAGCGTCAAAGGCTACCTACTTTGGTAAGCGGTTGTAGAAACAAATATAGTTTACTGACCATGCACGATCATCGGGGAGATGGAAATATTTATGGTTTTACGCACTGTCCACGTACAGTGCCCAACGTGATACTTTTCAGCACACACGTAAGTGAAAAAATCAAATTTGCATAAAGTTATGTTTTACGCATCATTTATATAATTCCAAAAGACAGTATTTTGCGTCAGAATTTACTCGTCAAATGAATACTTCATAGAAAAAAATGTACTCAACAATTGCTACAATTTGCCAATACAATTGTAGATACATTTTCATAAAGAGCTTTTTTGTACTCACGTGTTTCCACGCTCATAAAAAAGTCCTAATTTACGAATTTTTGTATCATAAATAAATAACTATTTCATCTTCTTTAGCATATTGGTCATAAAGTCATAAAGTTTCATTTTTGATAAGGATATCCACTTATAGAGGTTATTTCGAACGATCGACTGAAACTTCAAATTCAGTCGCAGATAATGCCATTATCTCAGTACCTAATTTCGAAAAAAAATCCTTATTAGGTTTTACAACTTTGACTTAAGGGTAAATAAATAAACTTGAAAAAAAAACATTTTAGAGAAAAGCTTCTATTTAAATGTACTAAAAAGAAGAAAATTAATTTTAAAGTGAATAAACCTATCATTTTGTTATATTATAAAATTCTAAATGATATGAAAGCTTGTCGCGAGAAGTATATATGTAATTCTTATAGTAAATTAAATTTATAATTACCTCAAGATTTATTCGCACGACAAGCTTTTATATCATTTGAAATTTTATAATGTAAGAAAATTATGGGTTTTCCGCTTTGGTGCATTTAAATTAAAGCTTTTATCTGAAGGTTTTTTTGAGTTTGTTTATTTATTTCTTTTTTAAATTTCTGTGAATATGTTCTTAGTCTGTTCATTTCAATCAATGCGCCATTGTTGCACGGTCGCTTGCCTGTTAATTTACCGTTGGAAATTTTTCCAAATTTCTACGTGTTCTCTAAATAGCTTTAGAGGGGGCAGAGGGGTAATTTTTTTTAATCCGTTTTATTCAATGGCCAGATAATTTTCACTATTTTTACGGATTTTTTTGATTTCTATTCGGCGAGTTTTTCTATTTTTTTTGTGACAGGAAAGGAGGGCGAGCCCCAAGATCTATTTTTGTTTTCATCATTATTTTCCATGTCCGAAACTGTTGAAACATTTTCCGAATTCTTTTGCGTTCTCTATCTAGCGTTTGAGGGGGTAAATAAAGGAGGGGCCAAATTTTTTAAACCATAATTTCCGACCATCAGATATTTTTCACTATTTTTTCAGATTTTTTCGATTGTAATTTCGCGTGTTTTCCAGTTTTTTCGAGAAAAGAGGGAGGCGAGTACCTCCCTACTTTATTTTTTCTTGCTGTAATTTTTGACGACCAAATCCGTCAAGAAAATGACCGAAAACATTCGCGTTCTCTATCTAGATTTCGGAGGACGGAGGGAGGGGGGACGATTCCTTTTTATAAACCATAACATTCGACTGTCAGATATTTTTCACGATTTTTAGAGATTTTTCCGATTTTAATTTCACGAGTTAGTTTTCCATCTTTTCTAGAGAAGGGGGGGCGCCCCTCCTACTTATTTTTTTTCGCTATTAATTCTGACGTCCAAATCCGTCAATAAATCTTCCGAAACACTACGCGTTCTCTATCTAACTTTCGGGGGGCAGGGGGGACAATTTATTCAACATTAATGTTTTGTCATCGGAACTGAACCAACACGAAAAATTTCTATTCTATAGAATAAGAGGAAGTGATTCTAATTCAGCTTGCAAGATTTGTACCCATCTAACACACACAGAGCAAGTTAAATAAAAGCTTTAAAAAAAAAACAGAAAATAATATGATAACTGTCGGAAATGGCATTATCACCTTCATAAACCAATCATCGGTTGTCATCATGAACGTTGGACATCCTCCCCTAAACATTAGTCAAGAGAAATCACCCTGAAAATATCTAGGTGAATTCGAAAACTGATTGTGAGACCTAACAAGACAAAACAATGAAATGCCAAACACCACGAAAGTTCGCTACTTTGCTCTCGCGTTTACATGCAAATTGCAAATGGCCGGTGGAACGGACACTGAGCCAATCAAAAACACGAAATAATGTCCATTCATTATTCAATTTACGCGATTACTACGACACTTTCCATCTCATTCATTGTCTCCTTTTTGGGGGCAATCGTGCTGACGCCATCTACTAATAAACCCCATCGTCATCCAATAATAATCCCATAAGGTTGACCGACTATACTTCTTTAGACAATGGTTTGACTATTCTTCTTTAGGCAATGGTTGCAGCGATCTGCTAGAAGAGAACCCAAGAATTTACAGTTTTATGTCAGAATATCTACCGAATTTTAAACAGTCGACCTTCATGAAAATGCATTGCTGCCAAATCTCAACATTACTCGAAGTGCTACGAAATTGTTTATAGGAATACTATCTGAACAAAATGTGGTTAAAGGTTTAATGCAATATGTAGGTATATCACTGGAGAAAAGGTATAGCCGGATTACTAATGATAATTATAGATTATTAATAACGGAGTTTCAGTCAATTGGGAGTTGTTGAGTAAGTGAAGTCATTTGCCAGTTAAATTATCCGAAACTTGCAAAAGTACGAAGCTCTGGAAATGACACCTGAAGTAAAAGAATAATTATCTTACTAAAATTCCAAGATAACTTAAAATTTTAAAATTCCGAGTTATAACACGGAATTTTAAAAATTCTGTTTTATAACTCGGAATTTTAGGAAAATCATATTTTTTTTTATCATTTGTCCCTTCCAGAGCTTCGAACAAACGTAAATGAGCATGAGGTAATGAGTTCGATGAAAGTGGTTTCCACCCAAGACAAATCTGTGCGGGCGCTGCAAATTTCCTGAACAGGACACGGCGGAAGTCACTGAATTCGAATAACGAGGTCTATGAGGTCTCCACCCAACAAAGAAACAGATACACTGCACATTTAACAAAATTCGTTGATAGGACACTGAATTCGAATAATGAGGTCATCGAGGTATTCACCCAACAAACAACCGTAGACTATTCAAAATCGATTGAATTCATAGACAAGACTCAGCAAAAGCCACTGAATTTGAATAACGAGGTCACCGAGGTCTCCATCGAACAAAAAACCGGAGACACTACATAACTCAATTCTAAAAAAATCTTGAAACTTGAAAATTTAAAACCGAACTGAGGGTCAAGTGTTACATCGTTAAAAAAATTATTTAATTTGAAAGCGTGAAAAAATGTATTAACGAAATTCGAAATATTGCAGATGGTTAAAAAAGCAATTATCTTTTCACAGTTGAGGATATCATATAATTCGATTATTCCTGGAATATGACAGTGGTTTAGCTAGGCTCCAGGAAGTTGATAAGTAGTATGGTATATTTCAAGAATAACGTATAGTGAATAATTCTGAAAACAAACTAAATTGGAGTGCATATTTTAGTATGAGTGCTTATCGTACAACGGCAATATCAATATCAATTTCAAGGTTTCGGAATGAATAAACTTAAAAAAAAAAATTTAGAGAAAAGCTTTCATTTGAATGCACTTTAAAAAAGGAAAATAAATTTCAAACTGAATTAAACCTATCATTTTGTTACATTATAATATTTTTAATGATATAAAAGCTTGTTGCGAAAAGTATCTATGTATTTCTTATTGTAAATTAATTTTGAAATTACAAGCTTTTATATTATTTACAATTTTATAATATAACAAAATGATGGACATAATTCACTCTGAAATGTACTTTTTAGTACATTTAAATAGAAACTTTTTTTGAAGTTCATTTATTTAACTATTTTTTAGTTCTCTGTGGATATGTTTCTTAGTATGTTTATTTCAATTGATGCGTCATTGTTGCACGGTCGCTTGCCTGTTAATGTATCGTTGGAAATTTTTCCGAATTCTTACGCATTCTCTATCTCTCTTTCGAGGGTGGAAGGACGGTAATTTTTTTTGAAACCGTATTATTCAATGGTCAGATAATTTTCACTATTTTTACGGATTTTTCCGATTTCTATTTCGCGAGTTTTCCTAATTTTTTTCGTGACGGGAAAGTGGGGCGAGCCCTCTGATCAATATTTTTTATCTTTATTGTTCATGTCCTTAACTGTTGAAACATTTTCCGAGTCATTTTGCGTTCTCTATCTAGCTTTTGAGAGAGAAAAAGGAGGGTGAAATTCTTTTGAACCATAATATTCGACGGTCACATATTTTTCACTATTTTTACGGATTATTCCGACTTTAAAATGGCGAAATTTCCAACTTTTTTCGAGACAAGGGGGTGGCGAGCCCCCCTTTTCTGATATATTGGTCGCTGTAATTTTTGACGTCCAATCCGTCAATAAAACTTCCGAAACTCTACGCGTTCTCTATCTAGCTTTTAGGGGGCAGGGGGACACAGTGCCTTCTCTTAAACCATAATATTGTTCCGATTTTAATTTCGCGAGTTCTTGAACTTTTTTCGAAAAAAAGGGGAAGGGGGAGCTAGCCACCCCGTACCTATTTTTTTGCTGTTATTTTTTACGACCAAATCAGTCAAGAAAACTTCCGAAACAGGGGGGACAAGTTCTTCGACATTAATGTATTGTCATCGGAACTGAACCAACACGTAAAATTACAATTCCATAGGATAAGAGGAAGTGGTTCTAATTCAGTTTGCAAGATTTGTACCTAGCTAACACACACACACGCATAGAGCAAGTTAAATAATAATAATAATAAAAGCTTCTAAAAATACTATAAATAGTGGTTAGCTAATTTTTTTCAAAAACTGGTTAGCCTCATCGTTCTGTACCAACACAAAATCCACAAGATTTATACTGAATTTCACATTTGATTGAAAGCGGAATGGTCAAAGGTAGGTACCGCAGATTCCTTCGACGGATTATGACGCGAAAATGTAGATAATTATATTTTGTACAGATATGTATCGTCGGCATTTTCTTTGGCAACCGATCATACGAGCACTAGCTCACTTATTTTCGAAGTGGAACAAAAGTTTTATAATAGGTATTTGGAGTTTGTTGTCAATTGTGGATACCACAGAGAAGCTTTTGTTGTTTCTCATTGTTGTTTCTCCTGCTGCCAACCCAGCTGATTGATTTTTTATTACTTTTAGTCATGCCAACAATCACATATTTCTTCATATTCAAAATCACTTCACTATATAGGTACCTATTCCATAAAAAAGTAGAGATTATACGATGAGATGACGAATAATTATTCACCACCTATGATCCCGACCATTTATAACTTCGAAGTATCACACATGAGTAAATATTCATGCCAGTCATGATTTTTCTAAGTGGGTAATTTTTTTCCATATGAATTACTTCTCTGAAACAACCATTATAATCCTTGTCGATATTTCTGCTTTTGCGTATCAAGAATTTTCCTTGATATTTTTGAGACAACCTGTATAGACCATGTCAATTATTCTGCTTTTTGCATGTCAATATTTTCCTGTAATAATATTCAGGACACCCCTGTACACCTTTCGCTCCTTACGAAGCGACGGTGCCGTTTTTTCAACGATATACTATCTTTGATTTTCCGATAGGGGAAAACGATGAATTCGTCAGAAACAGAAAAAACGTTCATCGGTTGTCTTTGTTTAGAAATAGTGGCAATATTGTATTCAATGAATGGTAGCGCAACACCAAACTAATGCGATACGTGTGGACAGTTAGTAGCACAACTATAATTTGTATTAATATCTTTCCAGCAGAGGCAGCACGTACTGGAGAAATGAAGTTTTTTCGGTCCAAAGCTCTGAAAATCACTTTTACGAAATGAAAAAAATCGTTTTCGTGTTTAAAAAGTATTAGAAATGATTTCTACATGTTCAATATGGCAGAATTGATAGAAAAATGCGATTCTTCTTATTTCTATTGATTTTACAGCTAGTTTTTAGGAATTTTCCACCTTTATAAAAAAACAGTTAGTAGAAGAAAAAATATAGAGTATGGGTGTTGTTTGTTACAACGAAATTGATATTTCAGATGAGATCTATAGAACAGTTTTTGAGTAAACCTTAAAAAACATCTAAAACTGACGTTTTTATTTTTTGCTCGTAAACCATTCTACAGATTGTTCTAAAAATTCCAGAAATTTTTAGATTTGGGAACTCAATGCACTCAGTTGATTTTCATGATTTTTGAGCTCGTATTTAAGTGGATCTGATAACATTCGGCCGATGCTTCTCAAAAAATGTTCCCCAGTTATTCAACCCCTCTTATAAGTTACTTCCGTCCAACTGAAAAATTGCAGAAGTACAAACAGATTTCCAAAAAGAAAAAACAAGCCTACAGCAACTACAGATTTTTCGCACTGTTATGTTATTTCGAAGGTCATGGAAATCTCCATCGACATGTAGATCATGAAATATCAAGAACGCACAGGATTTGTGAATTTAATTTTTTTCTTTCTGTCAATCACTTAAAACATACAGCATTCCGCACAATCCTGAATGACACGTAGTTCTTGTGAATTCACCTGATTATAATAGACTACAAGCCCATATAACGATTTTGGGGGGTCATTTTATACAGCATGAAACATATTCAGAACGATGCTGCTATATGAAAAAATAACTTCAGGCACTATGCCGTCAATTCTTGGTGGGACAAATGACTGTAATATTAATAATAGTAATTTTTCATCGGAAGATGTGCTTTTCCGACAAAATATTCTTGTACGGCATTCCTCACGTTGGTGGATTATGAAATAATAATCTCCTAGAACCTACTGCCGTACAAAAATAATGGAACCGAAAGCCAGGAAAATTTTTCAATTTCCGAAAAATAAAAAAAAAAATCCTGGATTTTGGTTTCATTATTTTTGTACGGCAGTAGGTTCTATGAGATTATTATTTCATAATCCACCAACGTGAGGAATGCCCTACAAGAATATTTTGTCGGTAGAGCACATCTTCAGATGAAAAATTACTATTATTATTATTACAGTCATTTGTCCCACCAAGAATTGACGGCATAGTGCCTAAAGTTATTTTTTCATATAGCAGCATCGTTCTGAATATGTTTCATGCTGTATAAAATGACCCCTCAAAATCGTTATATGGGCTTGTAGTCTATAACATTGATTTCATTTTCCATCCGTCTGTAATAACCTTCATGGATGATAAGAATAATAAACAAACAAAAAAAGTTTTTCATGTATAGAATCTGTTAATTGATCGACATCAGTTCATCAATAAATCCAAAACGTAATGATACTTTTAATTCATTCAACAAACAACCTAATACCTACTTTTGTTAATACCTACTTCCGCCGAGAATAGGTCTATTTGTTATTCACTCATAAACACGGCTCTCGACAAAAACCACTACTGAACATATTTGTGTAAAATAAATGCCGTTATCCGTTACAAAAAATATATTACCCCATAAAAATAACCCATTTATCTGCTGGTGCTATCCTCCCCGGTCTATAATTCAGTCCCTAAAATGGCCCTAGGTGGACAGTTTATAAACGCGGTTTCCACCAAAAAACCCTGAATAACTTTAATCATACCTAAGCAGTGCAAGCCGTTCGTATCAAAAAACATTTCAAGCAATTAGCATGTTTCCGGATTCGGGATGTTTTCAGATTTGAAGTACTCTTTGAAGAGAAATTAAACGAAAATAGCTTGAGGGGCAATCATTTCTTGATGCAGAGTTTTATTTGGATAAAAACTCTCACGGGAACAGTCGTAGGTAAGCAATTCGTTCAAGTTTTGATTATGGAAATCAAATGCGATGAGTGAATCGCGATGTCGGAATTTTCATATAGGCTGTTTTAGTAAATGCAATATAGCTATTTACATACCAAGGGAGGTAAATCATGCTTTTCCTCACGCGGATAGTTTGATGCCCGACGCGACGCGAAGCGGAGGTATGTATATAGTTTTTTCTACTACCTTTAAGGTCGTCATTTTTATAACGTCCTAAAAATTATAATGCGTGCATACTTATAAGAACAACTGCAGA
Organism: Chrysolina oricalcia; assembly: GCA_944452925.2. Lineage (NCBI taxonomy): Eukaryota > Metazoa > Arthropoda > Insecta > Coleoptera > Chrysomelidae > Chrysolina > Chrysolina oricalcia. Next base: position 22,398,628 of record OX101827.2, read on the forward strand.
AAGTTGTGGAACTATATAATGCGGCTATATGACAAAATATTAAGTAAGCGTTGCGTCGTCGTCATCGTGTTGACACCGATTTGTTGCTATGGCGTTGTTTGGTAATACAAACATAACAGTTGTCATAAGCTGTCACGTTGTTTACCCTTTTAAGTTGCTTCTAAGTTTTGAAAATGAGTTCTAGCGAAGACGACCTGCCAAAAGATCTCGCTGAAGTGGCAAAATTGAGTTCAATGCATCTTCTTCCTGATAAATCGAGAGGAAAAGTACTATTTTTCTCTCGGCGGGAGGAAAAGTACCATTTTCCTCCCTTCATTAGAGGTCGAAAATAAAGTTTTCTAGTATGAGGTAGTAGAAAAAATATATTCTTATTGTCGGTGTGCTTATCATGGTGTATTTTTTGGGAATTATAAAGAGCTCTTCATAATTGAATGCTGATTCCGAAAAGCGATAATCATCCGATGATTTTCAGAATCATACTTCGTATAAACATAGGTCTGCAAAAGCTTTATTTCTGAGATACAGGGTGTTGAATGTTAACAAAAACATCAGTTATTCCCCAATGTCTCTGAAACCACTTTGTATTTTATCGTTAAATTTGGTACATGCAAAATTTGCATAAAAATATATATTTTCCATTATGATTCTTTTTTAATTTCCATAGTCAGTACTCAATAAAATTCCAATGTAGGTACGGATAAGTTCGCAGTAATTCAACATAGATAGATAGATTTTCATTGTGATAAGGATTGTTACCTTATGTCTTTTTTCATAATTCAAATTTCAATAATGGGATGTTGGACGCCTGTGGTGTCACTCATTGAGAACAAAAAGTATTTTACCCCTTCACCACACAAGTAATTCAATTCCTAGATGCGCATTTCGATAACAAAATTATCTTCATCAGTAGGGATTTGTAATCCCTACTTTTTGTTCATAATAATTTTCATCATTATACACTTAAATGGAAAAAGTTCCTTTACCATGAAATAAATGGAAATCACAATATAGAATAGATAATATAAATTGAAGAGAAAATAAGTGAGGTTTCAAATCTGCTGTGGGTTATAAAAATATCTAAAGGAATTATGGTAATTTCCAGTAGTAGGTAAAATTTGAAAACTTTATTGAATAATTTTGTTTTGTACACCATATGGCATTTTTACATCAGAGACTCATTTGTAGGTGAATTTAGCTACAGCGTATTTACAGAATAAACTACAACAAAATGAAACTGAAATTTTTGAATTTAATGAATCAGGAGATGTCCAAATTCATTGAGGTTTCGGGTGTAAGTTCAGAAATTCGTGCATTTTGATGACAATGAAGATTCACCGATATTGGAATATGATTACACTTGCAAATCTTCTTTGGGATATGCTCGTTATTTGGGAGCTGTTAAGTATCCATCAAACGAAAATTCTTAATTACATTTATGATATGTATTGGAGTCCCATATAAGAATTTCTGAAATCATCGAAGCTTATACTCAGTTCTATACAATTGATGTTTTGAATTCCAATAAATTTTATTCGAATCTGTAGAAACCCACCCCACACGATTTCAAACATGTGAAAGATTCAAAAGAGTGATCTGATTTGCGAGTAATGATGGAATTTTCTTGTGTACCTAATTTTTTTTTCGATTGAGCGCATTTTTCATTGATTTGTGTTTAGAATCTCTCAGTATTTCTGTTATTTATTTATGCTGGTGACGGTTATCGTGTGAACTTCATTTATTTATCGGTATTTCATCAAGTACTGACTAACCCCGTACTTCAAAACAATTAATCCTTTTGTCAAACCTCGTTTATTTATAATCTATGATCGGAAAGTATTCTAAACAAGGATAAATGTGGGAGTCGTTTTGTGAGTATTCAATTTGAAAGATGTTTCAAAACAATAATTATTCAGATTTTCAGCATCTTCATCCAGTAAACGAAAACTAGACATACAAATTTTCTGTATTTTTCACACAAGTTTACATGATATATGAGGAATATAAATACGAGGACCTCCGGTATAAGAGGGGCTCTTTTGCAGAGGTTATGTAAAATGTCATGAAGATCATACCATGGTATATGAAGACGTCAATAAAATTACTGAAAAGTGCATACATGTCTTGACAAAGATCGACAAGAATTCAAGTGGGAGTGGAAAAGCGCAAGAGCATTGTTTGATATTCTTGGGGATCGATAACTCCAATAATGTGGATTACTTTGTTGGCCAACTGGAATCTTCATTGAAATGTACATATTCTGATCATTGTTCAGTCACTTTCGAACCATTCTTAGACCTTGCTCAACCAAATCCAGAAAAAAATAGGTAAATTAAAACTTTTGGAATGTTCAAAGGCGAAGAGAAATGGAAATGAATGTAGTCCCAATCGATTGATAAATTTCCTAATAATTTAAGTTATTCATCAAGAACGTTTTTGTCCAGGAAGAAGATTCAGGGAAAAACTGAATTCCGGATATGAGAAACTATGCAGCGGACAGTGTGGTCCTTTGTTGCTACAACCTGTATGCATTGTTCAATCATAGCCGGACTATCGAGTACACTACACGGCTTACTGTAGACACCCTTATGCACAACAGTAGGACTAGATAATGACTCTAGTTTTTTTTTGTTAGCTATTAATTCTGAATTACACGTAAGCGAAAGGGCACACATCCATTTCTTTTTGGATTTTCTTTACCTGTACTTAAAATAGCAACCCAGTTGCTGGAGTTAATGCAGCCCGAGGTGCTTTTCTGTGATTGAATTTGACGTAATATTTCTGGAGGTGCATATGAAATCGTTCAAGTTTCAAGAACCATTCTCTTCAGGCTGCACTCTATATACCCTCGACTGGCTCCATATGAATTCCTGTCAGAAAGTCCATACAAGTTATACATGTCTGCTGATTCAGTATTTGTGAAATTGATAAGTTTTTATGACTTAAATAATGTCACGTATCTATATGAAGAAAATGCAAAAAAATTTTACGTTCATAAAACACGGAATATTTTCCCACTATATTTCTAGCTAACTGAATAGTCCTGCCTCGCAGAGGAACAAACAAAGGATTGCATATTTCAAATCGAAAATCGTCCACCGGACGAACAAAAGTTAATACACAATTTTTATGAGAAGATATAAAACAATTATAAAAGTATCATTTATTTGAAAAATAAACAACGAAAAATATTTCAGGACACACATATATCTATATATATATATATATAAATATTGAAAAAAAGGATAGTCGCTGACTAGTTAAGAGTAAAACTGTTTGTAGGGCCTGCAGCGATGTAAAAGGAAACTCTTTTAAGTTTTTTCCAAGCTTTCGGAATCTTTTATTCCATCATCAGGGAGACTACAATTGGAAATGTCATATAAGATTGTAAATTCAAAATTATAAGTACTCACATCTTATTTGAGGATGCTTACATATATGTTCATAAAAGTTATTTATAAGAACCATTTACGTTTACAAGATTAAGTTTCTGCTAAATAAACATATCAGTGATGCAGAATTTTCAGTTATTTTTTAAAAAATACAAAACTGAGAAACTGGACGAAATGACAAATTAGTTGTACATAGAGACTACTTCATTTGTTTATTGTCAAATGTGACAGTTATTAATTTGACAAGTGACATTATATTGTTCTGACAAATAAACTTCAGTGTAGGTTTGAATTTCTGCGTTCGGTTACTCTAATTTCATGGTGTTTTATGTCAAGAGAAAGTAAAAATGAATAAATTTCACTCAAATGGCTTATATCTGTTCGTTTATTGATGGGGTTATTCTCTTGAAAGATAAAGGCCATTTCTAAGAAAGATCTTTTTGAAAGATGTGATTCTCTTGCAAGAACTTTTGTTGAAGAGTAGTTCATTCGGTGGTCAAGGTCATTGACATGTTTGCTAGAGCACATCTTTCAGGATGTAGTCTACTATCAATTTTATGAGAAGTGATTCTATAATTTAGTAATCTTTTAGTTTGGCCAATGTAATTTTTTTCACAATCAAGACAAGGGATGCTATAAACAACATTTGAAAGAGAGAAAATATCATTTTTGTCCTTTACTTTTGAATATATTTGTCTTTTGCAATTTTGATATTATCAAATGGTTGTAAAATTCTGGTTAGTTTGGGTGTTATTCCCCTGATGTAAGGTAATGAAGCATAGAAAATCTGCAACTGGTTGTTCATTATGAGAATTCATATTTTGTCTTACACTATTGTCAACCTCTGTTAAAAATGAGCTAAACAAGATGTTATTAACTAAAGATGGTGGATAAGAATTTTGTATGAAATGTTCTTGACGTATTTTCAAATTTTTATTATGAAAAGATATATCAGAAATTTTGAGTAATCTGTCTTTCATTTGTTTCAACAAATTCACTTTCATCGAAAATTTGTGATAAGAAAAGAAATTCAAATACCTTCCTGAACTGCATGGTTTTCTATACCAATCAATTAATATTGTGTTATCAATCGATCGTATAAGTTTTGTATCTAGGAAAGGTACTGAGAGATCTGAATTTTCTGTATCGATTGTGAATTGTATGTATGGGTCATAACTATTGAAAGTATCCAAAATTTCAGTTATACCATTTTTAGGTAATGCTAAAATTATATCATCCACATATTTTTTGATGAAAAATAAGTTAAAAGAGAGAACTGGTAACACTGTGTCCAGCAATTCATCCATAACATAAGCTGCAAGAATTGGTGAGATTGAAGATCCCATTGGAGTTCCAAAGTTTGTCTGTAATATTTTCCATTAAATGAAAAATAGTTATTTTCGAAAAGAAATGTTATTAAGTTGGAAAAACAATATTTTTCAATAGTGCAATGACTGCTGATACGATCCCAATTTTTATATATCGCTCTAAGGCAAGTATCAAGATAAACATTACTGAAAAGAGAGACAACATCCAAACTGGCCAAAACATAGTTATCAGGTAATTTGATTTTATTGAATTTTTCTGAAAATTCAAAGGAATCTTTTATTGAGTAAATGTTATCTGAATCATAAGCATTAGTCAAAATATTAGTTAAAAAAGAAGCAATTTGTTCTGTTGGAGAACCTATGCTATTATCGGTCTCACTGATAAATTTGGTTTGTGAATTTTTGGTAAAGAGTAAAATTTTGGAGAAATGCCATCATAACTAGTAAGCTTTTTCTTAACATTGTCATCTATTTGGTTTTTTACTTTAAGAGATTTTATCAAATTATTATATTTTCTTTGTATTTTTGATGTTGGATCATTATTGAGCCCTACATAGGATGTACTATTATTGATGATATCATTAGATAAATCTAGATATTGTTGTTTTTCCATAACAACAGTAACATTACCTTTATCTGACTGAATATGAATCAAATCTGGATTATCTTTCAAAAACTTTTTTGATTTGTTGTAAAGTTTTCGAAAAAAATCATTTTTTTTGGGATCTTCATTAAGTACATAATTGGTAATGACATTAGTAGCTCTAGCTATAGTGATATTTCTTTCATTGGTATCACTAATAGAGGAAGTGATATGATCTAAATCTGCTAAAATGTTTTTTATAGGAATGTCTTTTTTTATTACTGGTTCAATACTAAATTTTGGTCCCAATGATAAAAATTGTGAAATTTCTTCAGGAATTACTGTATTTGATAAGTTTTTTATCCAATTTTGATTTGTTTTCAATTTTATTCTTTTTTCATTTACTCTTAAATCATTAAATTTATTGATGTTTTTTGTTTTTACTTCATGAAATAATCTATTATAGATAATGATTTGTTTACTATAAAAATTTTCAAAAATCAATTCATTTGTAGAAGAAATAATGTCTCTTTTCAAAATTATTAATGAATTTTCTAATTTTTTTATCAAAATTTGGTTTGTTGCAATTTCTATACAAATGAGTTGTACTCCTAACCTGTGATTTCGTCCAGGTATATCCGTATGCGCATTCTGCCGAAGCAGCAACTGCAGGACTGATCTCGTTGTCGAAGTGATATGTTTAGGGAGAATGCTGCGTTGTCTGCATTGGAGTAGGAAAATCCTTCTGTTATATTCAATAAGACAAATATATTCAAAAGTAAAGGACAAAAATGATATTTTCTCTCTTTCAAATGTTGTTTATAGCATCCCTTGTCTTGATTGTGAAAAAAATTACATTGGCCAAACTAAAAGATTACTAAATTATAGAATCACTTCTCATAAAAGTGATAGTAGACTACATCCTGAAAGATGTGCATTAGCAAAACATGTCAATGACCTTGACCACCGAATGAACTACTCTTCAACAAAAGTTCTTGCAAGAGAATCACATCTTTCAAAAAGATCTTTCTTAGAAATGGCCTTTATCTATCAAGAGAATAACCCCATCAATAAACGAACAGATATAAGCCATTTGAGTGAAATTTATTCTTTTTTACTTTCTCTTGACATAAAACACCATGAAATTAGAGTAACCGAACGCAGAAATTCAAACCTACACTAAAGTTTATTTGTCAGAACAAAATAATGTCACTTGTCAAATTAATAACTGTCACATTTGACAATAAACAAATGAAGTAGTCTCTATGTACAACTAATTTGTCATTTCGTCCAGTTTCTCAGTTTTGTATTTTTTAAAAAAGAACTGAAAATTCTGCATCACTGATATGTTTATTTAGCAGAAACTTAATCTTGTAAACGTAAATGGTTCTTATAAATAACTTTTATGAACATATATGTAAGCATCCTCAAATAAGATGTGAGTACTTATAATTTTGAATTTACAATCTTATATGACATTTCCAATTGTAGTCTCCCTGATGATGGATTAAAAGATACCGAAAGCTTGGAAAAATCTTAAAAGAGTTTCCTTTTACATCGCTACATCGCTGCAGGCCCTACAAACAGTTTTACTCTTATATATATATATATATATATATATAGAATTGAAAATATCTTGAGGTTGCAGTCTGATATTGGATTTACAGAAAACTCTTTGTCATCTTGCCAAGCTTTCGGAAATGTTTATTTCCTTCCTCAGGACAACTACAAAAGGACAATTTAATAAATGAAGAAAAAATTATTAAATTGTCCTTTTGTAGTTGTCCTGAGGAAGGAAATAAACATTTCCGAAAGCTTGGCAAGATGACAAAGAGTTTTCTTTAAGTCCAATATCAGACTGCAACCTCAAGATATTTTCAATTCTACAGTTATAGTCAGTCACGAATTACCTATTTTCATATATATATATATATACTGGGACGCCACTAACGATAATAAAAAAAAATCTTCGTCCTTAAAAAAATTTATTCTTTTTCGTAATTTGAATGTACCAAGAATGACGAAGAAAAACAAAGCGATTTTGGAGATTTTGGAGAAAAACTGGTATACTTGTTTACTTTCAACACCCTGTATCTTAGAAATTAAGCGGTTGCAGATCTATGTTCATTTAAAGAATTTTCCTTAAAATCTTCCAAGGATTATCACCTTTTACGATCAGCATTCAATTACGAAACACCCTGTATACGGAAAACAATCCTGCAGAACTTCTTCAGGAGGGTACACACTCAATATTTACGGCGATATTTGTATCGCGAGATATTCGGATCGTAATTTGTGACATCTGTACAGCCTACACATCCAATACGGATCACTTCAATATGTGGCCAAAGTTTATAACTGTGCTCTACGTTTCTATTGAATATCAAAACAAATCATGTTCAGTGCTTTCGTAAAGTATTGGATAAATTGATTGAAATAATTATTGGGCGAAATACTGTTAACTTTCAAACTTTATACTTATTTGTGCATGTTTTCAAGTGGGACTGATATACCGGTTTTCCGCGGAAGATGACTCGCCCCTTAAACTTTTTTGTTTTTGGAGAAAATGGAATGAGATTTGGAGAATCTGCAAAAGACATAAAGTTGCCTTGAAGAATTACTCAAGTTCATGCAACTTCCGGTTTCACCGGAAGTGACTTAAAATTTCGATTCTTAAATGGGACACCCAGTAAATTTTCAACTCTTTTGTCTCCATATGACATTCTGAGTAAAACCATGTCACTCTCTGTGACGTTTTTTTTAAATTTTGAATTTTATTTTTCATTCCAGAATGATAGATAGATTATTTATTTCCATTTATAGCAAGATCCCAGGGCCGTCAGACATTACTTACTTTAAAACGAACGAAATGTGTACGATTGAGTAGTGTTAGTATGTACTATGTTTGCATGCCTACCAACTAGCTTGTCCAGATGACCATTCTTCAGATATTAGGGAATCAAGGTACGTAAAAACACTACTCACTTAGTTGAGTTGCCAGTCTACAGAATTATTTCTATAACCCATGGTGGATCAGTGGACAGAGTATCTAGCTACCACCCCGGAGCTCCGAGTTCAAATCTCGTTTGCAACAAATTTTTTTTTATTTTAATTTTTAAACCCAGCAGACGCATCACACTAGGTAGCCATCTCGGATGGAAACGGCTTCGACTCTGGGAGGATTTTTGTCCAAAAAAAAATATAAAAGGAAACAGAATTTTGGCAAATAAAAGAATTTATTTAGATTTCCTTATGAGTAAAACCCCAGGGACTTCAGACATAACTTAGTTTTGAAAAGATGAAGACTTAGGTTCTGAGTGGTATTCATGTACTTTGAATACCTGCGTGCTTGTGGAATTCGCTCTGTGACACCTGGGCAGGTACCAGGTGAGAATGGTAACTAAAAATAAGAGTTACTTAACTTAAATTTGTGTGGCTGATTTTTATGTATAATTTGTTTAATATCACTCTGAAGTAATTTGTGTTTGTCAAAAGTTCTGGTCTATGGAAAGCGTCTGACACTTTTGAAATTACTTAAGAGTGATATTCTACAAAATATAAATAAAAATCAGCTATACAAATTCAGGTTAACCAGTTAACACAAACATCTAGGAGATGTTGCTTCCTTGATTATTATGGTAACAAAATGAGTTGCATTTAGACATCACTATTACCACTCAGTGATGCCAAATGTTATGAATTGTTCACAAGTCTATTCTCATTAGTGTCGCTTTGAGGCATAAAATGTGAAGAATATTGCAAAGCACATTACCATGAATTTTGGTTTCATTGCGATTTTGTCGGTACAGAACGAATTAGGTTGGTAAAAATATTGATCGTGACATCACGTTCACGATACAAAATGGCCAGAGTTGTTAGTCGAGTCGAGAGTCAAGTAAAATTTGTATTTTGCCATTCTTTGAATATTCTATAGGTACTACTGATAGTGTGTAGTGTTCTGTTTGCTTCTTTCTATTTCAATAGTTGAATCAATTGTGTTTATTAATATTGTTCAATTATTATTTCTACCAGGAACTGTACCTCTTCAAGGACCGGAATGGTGAGTAGAAACTTAGAAAGGTAAATTCAGTGATTCTGATTCACAGAATTTGGCATTTTCAGGATAGGTACTGATTTCGCCGCGGAGAAAATTCTGTTCAGAGGATTGAAGTGGAATTATAGATTTTTCTACATTTCTGTATATTGTTTTTTTTCATGATTCAGACATAGTTCGATAATTTTTTTTGTTCGTAAGAAGTTGCAACCCTCTTTTCTTCAAAGTTAAATAAAAAGGAGCAATGCAGACGGCAGCTCTTCGTCGGTAGGCACTATGGGTTCGTTTATACTTTATAACAGAATTATATCATTGAACAGTAACAGAATGGTCACAAAAATAAGAGGGGGCGCCACAGCAACTTTTAATATGTCTATGTCAAAGAGTACTTACTTGGGAAGTTGTGCAACCGAGTAAAGACAATTAGATGTTATACCCAAAACCATAAGAGACTTTACCATACGATGTTGTCAAGTTGAAAAGTGTTAATCAATAAATAAATAAAACATAAATAAACACACAAACATTTAATATGAATTAATCTTCACTGGTCAGAGTAACAGTTTCTCAAAAATAAGACTGATTCTAATAATATTCAATATTTTGTATCTGTTGAATCTGAGGTTAAAATTGTTAGATTTACTTAGGAAATCAGCTTTCCCAGCGCATAGTACTATGTGGTGGTTTACAGATAGTCGTTGAAAGATATAAACTTCAACCGGAGATAATATCAATATTGAATAATAATAAATAATTAAAATTGTAAGATTTCATCCAATATAAAAAATTAGAAAGTGAAAACTGTTCCTCTGGTGACACCAGCGTGAAGATTTTTGGACTAGATCCTAGGCCAACCAGGACTGGAGTGATGAAGGAAGGGAACCTACGAAGACTATCAATGAAGAAGGCATCATCACATTTGACAGCAATTCAACAGTTCATCAAGCAATACCAGGAATTCTATACTTCAGCAAATCAGCTTTACTGGAACCATAATACCATAAATATCCAACAGGAAGACGTGGGGCTCAACCAAAGCTTGGGAGATACCCAACCAGGCAAGGAAACGTGACAATTCTCTGGGTCAAATTCTTCCGGGTACAACAACAACCCTATAAATGTTTTTTTTTATAAATAGCTGTTCTAAACAGTCGCTAGAATGAAAACGATGGAAGGAAAAGTTGGAAAACTCACCTTCCGTGAATGGTTTTATCTTCAAAAAATGTCGGCGTGGTACAAAGTTTTCAAACGCCAAATTGTTCCAAGATAGGCATTTATCAAAAGCCAGGTCTTTGGTGTTGATAGTGAGATGAGTAGAATGGAATATCCACAAAGGTTCACTTAACAAATTCAGGATTCGTCAGCCGAACAAAACCAGGAACCCCTGTATGGCTAGACACCTGTGGCTTCCACCAATTCAACTATCTGACCCTTCTCTCAGTCGGAAACGATCCCCACCTTGAAGATTTTTCTATCCAGGAAGTTATGTTACCAACATTCAGATATTTCGATATTTGCATGTTCCATGCTTAACCGACCAATCTGACCAGCATAAAATCAATGGTGTGTTTGTTTGTCTCTGATCAGATAAGTTGGCTACACTGATATTTTAACATGACAGTTGACAGCTGACAGTTGAAATATCATCGGACAGCTGACAAATAGAAAATAAACGTAAACATGAAAATAATCAAAACATTTAGTTTATAATCACTTTAAACCCTAAAGATTAAAACAAAGACAATAATTCGAAGACACTCCTTATGAACCTTCTCAATAACCAGAACTCAGACATACATACAAAGCACTAGTTCGAAGACAACATTGGATGTCATAGTGAGTAGGATATATTTTCTTTCGAAGAAATTCCTTATTCACCTTTAATAATTTTTAGATCAACACTTGCAAAACGTAAAACAGATCACACTTTTCTAGTTAGCAGAAATACAAGCACTACTTGTAAAGCTAGAAAGGACCACAACCTATGCAGTTTCAATGAGAACAATTCGAAAAGTAATGATTTATTCTGATGGCGCATCCAGAACTTAATTATTCTCATCGTAATGACAACTTGTAAAATGTGAATTGATCATTAAATGTGATTTTGAATGGAAATTACCATGGGTATGTTGATAAGGTTTCTATGAATGACGTTAGACAACCAACTAGGAACATATACGTATGTTTTGTTAAAGCTCATTGAAAGTAGGTCACCACAGGGTGAAGTCTACATTGCTTTAAAGCTTTATAAAAAAATTAACAAAATGAAGTAGCGAAAATTTACATGCTACAAAGTATACAGGGTGGGTCACGGTAGATGGTAACTTAGACGTTTACGGAGAACGGGACATAGGACCATTCTGAAAATTTGGTTTCTCAAGTAGTTGCTCTTGGTCTATCGATCTAAAATATTTTCAGCAATGCAGCGTTGCCGCTTATACCAGAAAGTAGCAGCATCTTTGTTATTTCAAATAGGTCACCCTGTATATTACCGCCTTTTTGAACTTGTCATTCCTTTCAGATTATTTCTAACAGTTTTTTAGAAATTGGTTATTTTCCATATTTTTCATCCAAACCATAGCTCGAATTGAATGTTTATTTCTGCGGTATTTGGATTCTTAGGAAGTTGCAATTTTGTGTTTAGTTCATCAAGATCATGTACATTGATTCTGACTAGAGAAGTTTGTTCTGCGTTATACAGGGTCGTTCAAAATTCATGTTCTTACTGCTACAAACGAAAAGGGTTGAAAGTGCGTTTTTTTAAATGGAACATCCTGTATATTATGAAATATACTGAAATATGACTAAATTCCCTTCGAATTGATTTATCATGTTCCTATTCCTAAATAGCCAGAATTCCGAAATAATAGCAATTTGCACTTGTATTCTCCCAAGTGCTTGAATTATTGCCAGAAATTTTTCGAGTACATGAATTTTTTTTTGAAAATTCATGTACGAGATAAATTTAAGCACGAGGGGGATTCGGAGAGAAAATTTCACACCGAGAAATGAAAATCATCCAACAATTCATAAGAAATAACTAACGATGGTTTCACCTGAACTATTTATAACCACTGAAATATTGATATGTAAAATACTTAACAAAATTTTCATCAACAAATGTGTTTAAATTTGGAAAAAAAAATTAAAAAGTTGTTACGTTCTTATCGTTGATTGAACCATCGACCTAGTGAATCATAGGCCGCATAGAACGAGCAGAAAATTCAATGAACGTACCCTGATTTACAACCAATGAACAAAAGGAAGTTTATACGATTACAACATAATTTCATTAATTATGGATCAAAATTGAAAACGAAACGACATTTACCGAAGCCTATAACTTCAGATGAAGACAACATAATAAATGTTTTGTAAAACAGGGTACGTTTCATTGAATTTTCTGCACGTTCTTGCTACAATTCCCTCACATTTTCCATGAAGAATAAAATTTTTTATCAGAACTTCGTTTGAATAGTTATTTCCCTTAATTTCAATTATTTTTGAGTCACTTTCGTTAAGAAACACAACGGTATTATTAATAGTGCACTAATTGTCAAATTTTCATAATGTCATGTACCATCATGACATTTATTAGCCACCTTAGATGAATATGAGAAAAATAAATCGATTTGATTTTGAAAATTTCACACCTCACTTTTGTAGCCAATCAAAAAATCCGTTCTTGTTCAGATACCATCGCAACAATAAAAATTTCTGGAAATTTTTATCCTCCTGGGTAACCTGGGCGAAATTAATAAGTAGAAATTTTTCTGTCATACATTTGACATGTGACCAGTTGATATTTTACTTTAATGTACAAATGGGGGTCTAGTTTTCATATGAAAGGAGATAATTATGTATTTACTAGATATTTGGAATGTGTCTGAAAATATTTTCTCCACGATTATTGCAAAAATTGTCAATTCTGAAATCATATTTCAGAAGAAGTTCAATACACCATTTGTCACAAGTTTTTATCAGAAGTCCCGTAGCTCAGCGGTACTGTTGCGGCCTATGAGTCGCTAGGTCGATGGTTCATTCCACGATAAGAACATAACAACTTTTTTTTTTTTTGTTCCAAATTTAAACACATTTATGATGAAAATTTTGTTAAGTATTTTACATATCAATATTTCAGTGGTTATAAATAGTTCAGGTGAAACCATCTTTAGTTATTTCTTATGAATTGTTGGATGATTTTCATTTCTCGGTGTGAAATTTTCTTACCGAATCCCCCTCGTGCTTGAATTAATTGCCGTAAATTTATCTCGTACTTGAATTTTCAAAAAAAATTCATGTACTCGAAAAATTTCCGGCAATAATTCAAGCACATGGGAGATTACAAGTGAAAATTGCTATTATCTCGGAATTCTGGCTATTTAGGTATAGGAACATTATATATCAATTCGAAGGAAATTTAGTCATCTTTCAGGATATTCCATAATATACAGAATGTTCGATTTAAAAAAACGCACTTTCAACCCTTTTCGTATCTAGCAGTAAGATCATGAATTTTGACCGACCCTGTATAACGCAGAACAAACTTCTCTATACAGAATCAATGTACATGATCTTGATGAACTAAATACGAAATTGCATTTTCCTAAGAATCCAAATACCGCAGAAATAAACATTCAATTCGAGCTATGTTTTGGATGGAAAATATGGAAAATAACCAATATCTCAAAAACCGTTAGAGATAGGTATAGGGAAGTATGGGGCAGAAATAATCAGAAATGAATGACAATTTCAAAAATGTGGTAATATACAGGGTGACCCATTTGAAATAACAAAGATGCTGCTACTTTCTGATATAAGCGGCAACGCTGCATTGCTGAAAATATTTTAGATCGATAGACCAAGAGCAACTACTTGAGAAACCAAATTTTCAGAATGATCCTATTTCCCGTTCTTCGTAAACGTCTAAGGTACCATTGACCGTGACCCACCCTGTATACTATGGAATCAACTCACTCATTTGTTTTTTAGATATGAACTATTCAATAGTAAGAATAATAATTTGATGCATAAGATGTCCGGAGGACTGCTCATTGCTAATATCCTATACAATAGAAGAATAATAATATTGAGGTATAATTTACATTAATTTTGAAACATGGTGAGCTTTGTTTTATTCTTGACATACAGGTGAATCAGAAAGTGAAGTGCATTTTTAAATAAGTACCACTCCATTCAATTTCACATTGTAACATCGAAAAGGTCTCAATTTGCATTCGATTCCGAAGTATAAATGGTATGTCACATTGGGCTAATTTCGAGTCACATTTTGCATCACATTTTGATGTCTCGACATGACCAACGGGGCACCGAATAGACGTTTATGCCATAATAATGTAGGTCACTGGTGTGATCTGAAACATGAATGTGAATCCCAGTACCATCTCTGAGACCATTCTGTGTTGACTGGGTAGGTACTTGCCCAGGTGTCACAGAGCTAACTCCACAAGCACGCAGGTATTAAAAGTACATGAGACACCACTCAGAACCCAAGTCTTCATGTTTTCAAAAATAAGTTATTTCTGAAGGCCCTAGGATTTTACTCATAAGGAAATCTTAACAAAATCTTTTATTTACCAAAATTCTGTTTTCTATTAAATTTCTTTTTGAACAAAAATCCTCTCAGAGTCGAAGCCGTTTCCAACCGAGATGGCTAACCTTAGTGTGATGCGTCTGCTGGTTTAAACAAAAAAGAAAAAAAAAGGTGGGGATCGTTTCCAACTGAGAGAAGGGTCAGATAGTAGAATTGGTGGAAGCTACAGGTGTCTAGCCATACAGGGGTTCCTGGTTTTGTTCGGCTGAAGAATCCTGAATTTGTTAAGTGAACCTTTGTGGATATTCCATTCTACTCATCTCACTATCAACACCAAAGACCTGGCTTTTGATAATTGCCTATCTTGGAACAATTTGGCGTTTGAAAACTTTGTACCACGCCGACATTTTTTGAAGATAAAACCCTTCACGGAAGGTGAGTTTTCCAACTTTTCTTTCCATCGTTTTCATGCTAGCGACTGTTTAAAACAGCTATTCATAAAAAAAAACATTTATAGTGTTGTTGTTGTACCCGGAAGAATTTGACCCAGCCATTTGTCACGTTTCCTTGCCTGGTTGAGATGAGCACACCTTTCGAACTTTGTTCGATTTTGTGTAGCATTACTCTTCCCGGAGTTGTGCAGTCGAGGAGTGCTGCTTGCTCTTGGGCTTTGGGTGTTGTCGTTCGTTGGGGGGGACAGGATGACTCTAATGTTGTCTGACCTAACCTAGCACTGATGACAGGTAAGAACCTTGAAACATGCATGTATGCAGGTGGTCATTTCCAACCGGATGGGGGATGATACGCTTTGCTTGGGAGCAATCAGCACTTGCAATAGTGTCCTCCTATGAGGAACATTGCACGAGTAAATGTCAGATGTAATTCAATATTCGTAGGGGGAAGTAGTTGTTTTCTGACAGATACTTGCCTCACGTTTTCCCACTGTGTGGGAACTGTGGAGAGAGGGTATTTCGACTTGGTTGAAATTTTTCATTTAAAATGGAACTCTCCTTTGAGATGAGCACACCTTTCGAACTTTGTTCGATTTTGTGAACTCATAGTGCCTACCGACGAAGAGCTGCCGTCTGCATTGCTCCTTTTTATTTAACTTTAAAGAAAAGAGGGTTGCAACTTCTCACGAACAAAAAAAATTATCGAACTATGTCTGAATCATAAAAAAAAACAATATACAGAAATGTAGAAAAATCTATAATTCCACTTCAATCCTCTGAACAGAATTTTCTCCGCGGCGAAATCAGTACCTATCCTGAAAACGCCAAATTCTGTGAATCAGAATCACTGAATTTACCTTTCTAAGTTTCTACTCACCGTTCCGGTCCTTGAAGAGGTACAGTTCTTGGTAGAAATAATAATTGAACAATGTTAATAAACACAATTGATTCAACTATTGAAATAGAAAGAAGCAAACAGAACACTACACACTATCAGTAGTATTATTCAAAGAATGGCAAAATACAAATTTTACTCGACTCTCGACTCGACTAACAACTCTGGCCATTTTGTATCGTGAAGGTGATGTCACGATCAATATTTTTACCAACCTAATTCGTTCTGTACCGACAAAATCGCAATGAAACCAAAATTCATGGTAATGTGCTTTGCAATATTCTTCACATTTTATGCCTCAAAGCGACACTAATGAGAATAGACTTGTGAACAATTCATAACATTTGGCATCACTGAGTGGTAATAGTGATGTCTGATGCAACTCATTTTGTTACCATAATAATCAAGAAAGCAACATCTCCTAGATGTTTGTGTTAACTGGTTAACCTGAATTTGTATAGCTGATTTTTATTTATATTTTGTAGAATATCACTCTTAAGTAATTTCAAAAGTGTCAGACGCTTTCCATAGACCAGAACTTTTGACAAACACAAATTACTTCAGAGTGATATTAAACAAATTATACATAAAAATCAGCCACACAAATTTAAGTTAAGTAACTCTTATTTTTAGTTACTTTTCTCACCTGGTACCTGCCCAGGTGTCACAGAGCGAATTCCACAAGCACGCAGGTATTCAAAGTACATGAATACCACTCAGAACCTAAGTCTTCATCTTTTCAAAACTAAGTTATGTCTGAAGGCCCTGGGGTTTTACTCATGAGGAAATCTAAATAAATTCTTTTATTTGCCAAAATTCTGTTTTCTTTTATATATTTTTTTTGGACAAAAATCCTCCCAGAGTCGAAGCCGTTTCCATCCGAGATGGCTACCAAGTGTGATGCGTCTGCTGGGTTTGAAAATTAAAATAAAAAAAAATTGTTGCAAACGAGATTTGAATTCGGAGCTCCGGGTGGTAGCTAGATACTCTGTCCACTGATCCACTATGGGTTATAGAAATAATTCTGTAGACTGGCGAATCAACTAAGTGACTAGTGTTTTTACGTACCTTGATTCCCTAATATCTGAAGAAAGGTCATCTGGACAAGATAGCAGGTAGGCATGCGAACATAGTACATTACTCAGTCGTACACATTTCGTTCGTTTAAAAATAAGTAATGTCTGACGGCCCTGGGATCTTGGACTATTTGTGCAATATCACATATAGGTTCGTCAGGTCATACAAGATATTGATGAATAAACAGATGCTCAAAGCTGAGTTACAGTATATAGTTACATAATAATGTGATAAAGTTACAGTATTGTACCTAAATCAATAGTTCAAAATGGCAAAATTATTTGAAAGATATTAAATATGTTTGAAATTCAGATAAATCATAAAAACAATTTGGGGTTAGAATTTTTTAAGTTCAGCCTTGAATCTTTTCTGAGATTGAGGTTTCAACGATTCGAACAGTGCTATATTTCGGAAACTTTTTGTACTCCATGTGATGGAATTTTTCAAAATAAATATTTTTGAGATTTCTACTATGATATTTATGGATTTCCGAGCTATTTTTGTGGTGGGGTGTAGTGTCTCGTACTACTTACACTTGACCTTCTAGAGGAATCTTGAATAAAACACAATTTATTCTTCACACACCTTCACCCCGTCACGGTCTGATATCAACTGTTTCTACTCATGACTCCGTGCCTTATCCGTGACTCAGTGAATATGGGTTTCTTTATTCATTATATTTTTCAATACACTATATCTCTTCCTTTTCAACAAAATTCAAAATATAGAAAAATATAAACAGCAATCCCTACACCTAAATATAACATATAGAATAAATAGTTATCGATATAATGTAGGTAAATACTTATACTGAACTACGAGATTTATACACGTACAATATCAATACCTAATGCAAAGGTAACATATGAAACTCACATCATTATTCTACAACATAATCTGTTTAGATATCTTTCATTTCAAATGGAGCCGCTTCCAATTCATTTCTGTTATTGTTATTATTATCTACCTTCCATTCCCCTTCCATATTTTTTAAATGTACTACATTTCTTCGATATTGTTGTCCTGTTTCGTCATTTCTTACTTCCACATCACCGTCATTTTTTTCTATCACAGTGTGCGGTGACGGGTTGGAATTTGATGTTAATTTGTTTTCTTTAATCATATTTTTTAGGTATACTTTATCTTCCAAACCTATAGTACTTTCTTTCGCCTTTCTTTTTCTATCGCTATAGGTATTCCTCTGTGAAAAAATAATTCTGCGGGAGTTTTACCAGTTGTGGAATGCGAAGTTGCATTGTACATCATAATATAGTCGAGAAGATCTTGTGTCCAATCTGTTTTCATTGTTCGGCAAATTTTGAGTCGTTTAACAATATCGCCATTTTGTTGAGGCCAGTAAGGGATGGTGTTAAACAACTTACTACCTGATTCTTTACAAAATTCTCGGAATTCGCTGCCACCGAACTGTTTTCCTTTTTCAGCGGTGATGGTTACCTGGTATCCCAACCGTGAAAATATTTCTTTTAGTGCTTTGATAGTGTTGCCTGCAGTTATTGTTGTCATGATTTTGATTTCTCTATATCTACTGAAATAGTCCACTATGACTTCTGGAGTATTTTGTTAGGTATATCTGGTAGTGATATAGCTACTGGCCGAGAATATTGAAAGATCTATTGAATATGCTCCTCCTCATCGAAGGAAGTGCACTTGATTTCATTAACGCAGAGTCTTGATAAGGGATCGGATATGTTGGTCTTGCCTGGACGATAAACAACTTTAATATTATAAGATTGCAATCGTAATACACATCGTTCTATTCTAGCACACGGTTTGGACTTCGGACTGAATATTACCTCAAGCGGTTTATGATCGGTAAATAGTTCAAATTCCATTTTTCCGTTTAAGTAGATGTGAAATTGTTCCACTGCCTAGACGAGTGCTAAAGCCTCTTTTTCCGCCTGGCAATATCGCTTTTCGCAGTCTGATAAACTTTTATTCTCGTATGCTATTATTCGGAACCCTCTGCATCGTATTATATCAAAACTGCCCCGAGTCCTACCGGACTGGCATCAGCTATGACTCGTGTTTTATCTTAAGGGTCGTAATAGCCTAGGGTTTTAATGGTGCTCAAAGATTCTTTCAATTTTTGGAATGCTATGTCTTGTTTCCTCTTCCAATATTTTCCAACTTTCCCATTTTTTTCCAAGTTAAGTCGTTACAACTCTCTAAGTGGTTCTGTTATAGTGGCTAGATTAACAATCCATTTACCAATATAATTAACTAACCCCATGAAACTTTGGAGCTCATCTATGGTATTTGGTGTACGAAATTGTTTTATTACGGAGATATATTCATCTAATGATTTCATGCCGTTAGGCGATAGCTCGTGCCCCAGAAATTGTATGACGCATGTGTTATAAATCACTCACTTTCATTTAGCAAAACATTATTTTCTTGTAAAGTTTTTAACGTGGTTTTTAGCCTCTTATTATGTTCTATTTCGTTTTGTCCAAAAATTATGATATCATCAATGAAATTTACGGTTCCTTCACAGGCGCTAAAATGTGTCTGGGGCACCTAATGTGCCAAACATTATCCGTTTGTATCGGAAGAGCCCTTTACTGGAAATGAAAGTTGTAATGTACCTCGAGTTCTCGGAAATTTCAATTTGGTGGAAAGCGTTTTTTTATATCTAGTCTGGAAAATAGTTTTGCTTTCCGGAAATATGATGAAAGTTGGTCCATAGTTGGTAGAGGGTGGTTTTCTTTTAGTATTGCCTCATTCGCCCTTCTCATATCAATACAGATTCTGATTTCACCATTCGGTTTCATTACCGGTACCATAGGTGAAATCCATTTAGACGGTGTATCTACCGGTTCAACTATATCGAAGTCAACCAATTCCATCATCTTATCGTTTACCTTGCTCTCAAGTGGAATTGGAATTCTCCGATATGGTTGAACAAGTGGTCTCACATTTTTGTCGATGGGTATGTTTACTACCACATCTTTGAATTTAGGAAATGCAGATACATAGTTAACATTGACATCCATTCCAATACGTAGTACAACTAAAGACTGCTATATTTCTGCCTAGCAAATTTTTTGTTCCATGCTTCACCACCTAGAAGGTTGTGGTACTGGTAGTATCATTGATTTTAATTTTGGCATCGTAACACGCCAAGAAATGGCGTTTTGCTAGCATATGCCATGAACACTTTATTAGGATTTTTTATTTGATTAAATACTTTAACATTCAAAGTCTTTAGTTGCTGCCACGTTTTGTCATTCAAAATATTGCAAGTACTCCCTGAGTCCACGACCATTTCTTTAGGAACACCAGCGATAGAACACACAAGATCCATAATCGTGGACGACATGAAATACATAGTCTACATGGTCGTCATCACTACTCCGTTTCGGTATTGAGTATCTGGATCTTTGTTTTCCTGTTTTGATGTTGATTTCTCGGATGTTCTTCTCATGTTTGCACTAGTTCTGCATTGTTGAT
The DNA here is from genome assembly GCA_944452925.2 of Chrysolina oricalcia. Classification (NCBI taxonomy): domain Eukaryota; kingdom Metazoa; phylum Arthropoda; class Insecta; order Coleoptera; family Chrysomelidae; genus Chrysolina; species Chrysolina oricalcia. Next base: position 22,419,431 of record OX101827.2, read on the forward strand.
GAATGTGTCCTCTGAAGCCACATTTTCTGCAAATGGAATTTATTTCCGGTCAATTTGAAGATAGATGTTTGGTTGCCCCACAGCGATAGCAAGTTTTGACATCAGTTCGGTGGTATTTTTGTTCCTGCTTCCGGTTTATTGTTATTTTATGGATTTCTTCTAAATGCGTTCCTTTCTCATTGAATTTTTGCTATTGTCTTGACACTGTCTCAAGCGCGATTGCTTCTTTTACTATTGTATCCAAGTCGACAGCATCCTCTATTATGAGTATTTTCTCCTTCAATTCGGTAGACTAACATTTTTCGACTATCTCATCAATCAGGTTCTCTTCTAGGTTGGGAAATTTGCATTTTGACGCTTGGTATCTCAAACATACTAAAATTTTTTTAAATTTTTCATCTTCCTCTTGTTTTATTTGACGAAAAATACGTCGCTCGTATACTTTACTCTGTTCAGGAGAAAAGTATTGGCCGAGTTTTTCTAATGCCACTTTAAACACGTCTATGGTTCTGTCATTGGTATCTTCACTTTTAGCAACGTGGGCGCCTGGTAAATTATAGTAAATTTCCTGTAAGCCTAAACCACCAGAGGTGAGGTAGCTCTTTTTTGAATTGGATTCAGGATATTAGCAGCTTCCAGGTAAATTTCAAGACCTCTCTTCCATTTCTCCCATTTCACTCCAACGGACCCATTGTCGCCATCACATATGAATGGTTCTGGTGGCGTTAAATTTGCCATTGTTCTGGAATTGAAAATCTATGAATCAAATTCATACGAAAGCGTAGAAGGGCCACAACTAATTTTATTTTCATTTCGAAATAAATTCCGACTTGCATCTCGAAATTCCGACTTGCAACTCGGAATTCCGACTTGCAACTCGGATTACCGACTTGCAACTCGAAATTCCGACTTGCATCTCGGAATTCCAACTTGCATCTCGGAATTCTGACTTGCAACTCGGTATTCCGACTTGCATCTCGGAATTCCGACTTGCATCTCGGAATGCCGACTTGCAACTCGGAATTTCGACTTGCACTTGGAATTCCGACTTGCATCTCGGAATTCCGACTTGTATCTTGGAATTTGGATTCATATACAACTTTCTCTTTCGAATTGAATCTATTGTTTCGAATATGTTGAGAATAATAATAATATAATATACAGGGTGTCCCACGAAGATTAGGACAGGGAATATCTCGGAACTCGAAAGTAGTGGAGAATTGTAATTTTGGGGTTCTGAAATGAAGTTTTTTGATATTATGTTACCCCATGAGCTTTTTGTTTTCGGTTACGTGACATCAGATTCTAAATTATTAATGCGATAACCTGTATATTTTGGCATTTTTATGTTCCTCCTGATAAAACAATTTCAACAAATTGTCATACTTGTTGTCTGAAACGATTTTTCCAAGAAATACAGGTCGATATACTTCAATATCCTTTGTCCCACGACGTTTTCAATTATAATAATTTGAATAATTATAATTTACCGGGTGTCCCAGAGCTTTCAAACCAGCAAATATTTCAGTTATTTACAGAAAATAAAAATTTAAAGAACTTTTGTTCTACGAGATCATAATCTCTTTCGTGTAGCATAGCAAAAACCACCCCCTGCCAAACAACCCCCCAAAAACCACCACTAACTTTTGTTCTTCAAATTGCAACCCTATGCCTGTTTTTGTTCAATACAGTCCATTTCACTTCTCATTCAATGATATAATATAATACAGAATTATGGGAAATGAAAAAACACAAATAAAACATTAATTTATAAACTCATCTGCGTATTGAATAATACATTACACTACAGAAATTGTTCAAAATGTTGGCCAGCACTTGTCATAAATGCTTCTAGTCGCCGAATCAGTGCGGGAGTACAGGAAGCTCTAATCATTCCAGAAGTAACGGTATCACAAGCCTCTGATATTTTCTGTATCAAACATTCAACATCTATTGTTGGAGTTTCGAGAACCACTCGTTTCAAATATCCCTATAGGAAAAAGGCCAGTGGCGTGAGATCTGGAGAACATGCAGCCCATCGAATAGGCCCACTATTTCCAATCCAACGGTCTTGAAAGATATTATTGAGGAAAGTAGTAACTATATTATGGTCATCTATATGGCCGATGGGAACCGACGAGAAAATTGATTTCTCTTATCTAGTGAGAGTTGTCTTGTGACCATGTCGTTTAACAGTGCCATTATAATGGCAAGATTTGATTGAGGAAGTTGGGATTGTCTTGGAATAAAATTTGAATGTGTGCAATGACTGCCATTCGTCTTTCGAAATATGTAGATCTGAGTCCTTGGTGTAAATGGATTTTGAAAATATTATACCTGTACTTTTTGCAAATTCTTACTGATCCCATTATCCACGGCCAATGCACGAACCGAAATATGAGGATGTTCTTCGGCGTAGGCCAAAACAATTATAAAATTTTCCTCAGTCCTTAGTGATCCCGTTCGCATTGTGTTTTCTACATGAGAAAAAGTATTGCAACCTGGTTGTCGACGAACTGGAAACTCTGCTTATTCATCCTCACTGCGCACCTTCATTCTTGTGGCATTCACCAAATGCTAAAATCATATCAACGTATTCGTTTGTAGTGAAGGTGAAAGGCATTTTGATATTTAACAACAGTATCACGACTGATAACAATTTGTGATCCAGATACTGTAAGAATAAATAAACACACAAAAAGTTTACATTTTGTTGTCTATTTTTCTTTACCATCCTCTTTTTCTTGTCTCCACAATGTGGAACAATTAATTTAGCCAAATTAATACATTTTATTATTATGATTTATCGTTGAATAAGAAATAAAAAAGATTGTGAGTTAAACAACAACAAATATGGGGGTGCAATTCAAAAAACTAAAGTTAGGGGTGATTCCTCGGAGTTAATTTGCTATGGGGTGGATTTAGCTACACTATTTGGAAAGGCTTGTGGTCCCCTACGACACATAATTTTTCAAATTTGTTTCCTAAGTAAATAACTGAAATATCTGCTGGCCTCAAAGCTCAGGGACACCCGGTATATGAATCGATATAATATAGATGAATACGAGTTGTGAATAAGAATTCCGAGTTGCAAGTCGGAATTCCGAGTTGCAAGTCGGAATTCCGAGTTGCAAGTCGGAATTCCGAGTTGTGAATCAGAATTCCGAGATGCAAGTCGGAATTCCGAGATGCAAATCGGTATTCCGAGATGAAAGTCGGAATTCCGAGATGCAAGTCGGAGTTCCGAGATGCAAGTTGGAATTCCGAGTTGCGAGTCGGAATTCCGTCTTGCAGTTAAACGGGTTTCTTTATTCATCATATAATTCAATACACTACAAGGGGTATAGTTTTTTGTGGACGTGACACAATATCTTCAATATGTGAATGCTGATCACTGTCAATATTCGATGTTTCTTAAAATGATTTCTACAGTTGTCTTGATTCTTCAAGTTGAAAATAAGACGGGTTACACGCTTCTGTAAGATAAAGACTCTGGTTGTCTCTGCTGCTTAGCACCAGGAAATTATATTATAACTGATTGTTGGAAATGCCAAAGCATAGTAGACATTAATCAGACCTTGAACATTGAGATATTTTTTGAGGGAAAATATGACAAATAAAGATTTTTTCACTTCATTACAAAGGTAATTTATTTGATCATTCCAAGATCATTTTGAGTCAACAACCGTGCCCAGAAAATGAAAAGAGTTAACAGCCTGTATATTTGTATATGCTACGGATACGTTCAAATCACTAATTGCAGCCCTAACATTTTGAGTGAAATACAACTTCACTGTTTTCGGTCAAAATGTATCTGCTATGCAAAATTTCATTTTTAAATTAATATTACAAATTTTTTTCAAATGGTTTAGAAAAAAAGACCATGTAATTACTATTGATTTGATACCCCACACTAATAGGTTCTTAACAAAATTCCGTTGAAAAAACTACGTTAGATGTTTCATAAAATAAAGCAAGCATCCTTTGATATCAAAATAAGATTTAAATGCATCGAATAACCTATAACTAATAAAACTTATGATAAAACAAAATCTTTAGGGAGGTCGACTGCTTATTTCACCTCGCTTCTGCAAACGTGTGTTGGGTATTTATTTTGTAATTATTTTAAGAACATGTTAATGATAATATGTATGCAAGAAGTTATTTTATTAGCTTTTGGATCATTGATCTTGTTTCATCAGCTGTGTTGGCTACAGGTTCTTTGATGCATTTAAATCTTATTTCAGTCTCTCAAAACCCTTCATTTTGAGAAATGTTCAATATTATCTTTTAAAGTTTTTTAAAGGAACCTCAAAACCTAAACTGTGTAGTATCAAATTAATCGTAATCAAATGCTATTTTTTCTTAACCCAACGAGCCACCATGTGCCCATTTAAAAAAAATAGTAACAGACATTTTATAATGAAATCTTGCATAGCAGATCCATTTTGATCGAAAACAGTAGGGTTGGTTGTATTATTCTCAAAAGACTGAAATTAGTAAATTAGTGCTTTGAAGATATCCATAGCCCTCTAAAATATAAAATACATTTCAAAATAAAAACAAAATTCGGTAACAAAGAGCAACAAGTAACACATGTTTATATTTAGAGTGTTACATGGAGATAAGAGAAGTAAAAATATACCGGGTTTCTCATTTGAAAATCGAAAGTTTACGTCTCTTCTGGTGGAACCGAAAATTGCATGAAGGTGAGTAACTTGTTAAAAGATGCAGTTTTATGTCTTATACAAATTCTTCAAATTTCATTCAATTATCTTCAAAAACAAAAAAGATCCAGTCTCTTCGGCCACTCGGTATAAGTATGTTGATTCTTGGAGAAGGTATGGCGTCATCGATATTTTTTTAACAATCTGTATTTTTCATGAGGTTATCTGAAAGAGCAGATTTTTTGGAAATCCACTCTGCATAAACAAAACATTTCGGGGACATTAACATACATTTGACAAATATAGACGATAATGAAACACACTTAAGTATATTAGTATCGAATGAGTACATCTAATACGATAAAAACCGACCAGGATAACCAGACTTGAAGTCATACTTATACAGGGTATGCCAAACTAGATGGCATATGAGATATTTCTGGAGAACGAATAAAATAAATGATTATTTGCATTACGGACGTCCATCGTCCTAATGGTTGAAAAATTTCTATCTAGATATAAATCTTTCAACCATTAAGACGATGGACGTCCGAAATGTAAGTAATCAAGTTACTACATCGTCTACAACCTTCAAACTAACAGATATAATCAAGTTTTGGGTCGCGTGACTTGTACATATAATTTTTGTGAAAGAGAAATGAGTAACAGGCAAGAACCAGGTGGAAAATGTTACTGTAAGGAAGAAAAATATTCAAACGGTTTTTGCGATTTTCGGCTGAACGTGACCTCTTAGCGAAATATGTTTAATGGAAAAGTTGTAGATAATGAGAAAATCAAAACTTGTATTCAACACTTTTTGACATTTTTGACAATTAACTTTCAAAATGGCGAAAATCCGATTTTTCAGTTTCATCAGTTTGACTGTTTCGGTGATTAAATATTTTTTGAAACCTCAACAACATTCGCCACCTGGTTCTTCACACCAGTACTGATGGACGACAAGAAAAATAAAAGCAGGAAAAAAAAGTAATAGCATTAGACCTATTAAAAGAGGAACAGAATATTGTTCGAATGACGGGAAAAATTCATTGGAGTCGATAAAATGGAGAAGGGTGGAACGGGGTGAACTTTAAGGGGTTGAAAGTGATATTTCATGGTTTTTCGCGATTGACAACGAAAGCTGACCTCCTTCCGGAAAAATTTGAATGACGAAGTTGGTGAAAATAGAAAGATCTACAACTTTTTTATCAAACATTTTTCCACGTTACCTACCTCAAATTATTCGGGAAAATCGGAAAAACTAATTTTTCAGTTTTTAAATTTTTTCTCGCCCCAAAATCATTTTATTTTTCATGAAATTTGGCGGAAATATAATTTATTAAGTTTCAAGCAACCTGTGATTTTTTTGTAGCGGAATACAGATTTTTCCTTTTTTTGTCGACAAATTCCGACAAAACGATAAGTTCGTCTTTTCAAGCTCGTCAACTGCCAGTTTTTTTCGTTGAAGCGTCAACTACTAGATTATGTAATAAAAGAAAGAGCAGCACTACTGTGGAATTATTTTACAGAAAACGCAAAATAATGAAAAAAACTGATTTTCAAAAATTCAAATTTTTTTTTATTTTTGTTCTAAACTGGTATTTATTTATTAAAATTATTGAAATAAACAGTTGAAATTTTTGAGAATAAAAATTTTATATTACCTTGATAGGCACAAAAAATAAATATAGACATAAATAAGGATTTGATTATGATAAAAAGTCGAAAGGAGGTGAACTTTTGGGGGTAAAAATGGTTTCTCACGATATGCAGCAAAAATTAACCTCCTAAAAAAAGGGTGGGAAAAAAGTTTTTGGCAATGAAAAGATCTACAATTTTTGAATTCAAGATTTTCCGACATAAACTCAAACTTTTCGGAAAAATCGGAAAAACCGCTTTAATTTGGTTTTATTTTTTTTGTAAGAAAATTTTAAATATAGTGAAAATATACTTTTTCATGCTCTGACTTAGATGATTCTTTTGCAGCGAAATATTTATTTTTCTCGAACCTCTTTGAAGTACTCGGAAAAGGGGCGGCTCCTGGTTAGGATGGTGCCAAAACGAATTTTAAACTCCTAAAATGAGAAAGAAAATAACAGGCAAGGGCCAGGTTGAGAATGTTGTAGAGGTTTCAACTTGAGGAAAAATATTTAAACACGAAAACACTCAAAATGGTGAAAATGGGATGCAGTTTAGGGAGTTGAAAACGTTTTTTTTTTATTTGCGACGAAACCGTGACTTCTTAGCGGCAAATGTTCGATGGAAAAGTTGTGGATAATAAAAAATCGAAAACTTTTGTTTTCAAAACTTTCTGACATAACCTCAAATTAACCGTCAAAATGGCAAAAACCTGATTTTTAAGTTTTTTTTCTCGCTTATAAATGACTTAATTCACAAATTTGAGGTTATGTGGAGAAATTCTGATCGAAAAAGTTGTAGATTTCTTTGTTGCCAACAACTTTTCTCTTCAATTTTTTTTAAGCTATTTCAAATTGACGGCATTATAAGAAAGTTGTATTTTTAATTAATTATTCCGAAAAAAATATGAAACCTAGAGAAAAACAGTGGAGTACAATGAGTTTTACTATAAATATCAATCAAGTAATTTCCTGTCACTTATGATTTGAAAAATTATTTCATTAAAATAAACCCCTTGTAACTGCTAATAAACACACAATAGGTTTCATGAAAAGCGGCGAAAAAACTTTTGAGTATTAAATAAATAACCGAATTTTTATTAAAACTTTGACACTCCGTCACTTGAAAAAAAAGCCAGTTAGGACATGCGTTTAAATGAACCTTTTTTTCATAAAATATGACAAGGAATCACCACCTGAAATTAATGACATCATTCAGTTTACACCCTGTATACAAGCTTATCAGATGTCACTGCGGCAGCGGCTTCCCCAAGATGTCGTGGAGTACCAAAACTCCTACGTTCCATAATTATTTTAGTATAATTTGGTACAGATCTGAGACAAGGTGTTAGTTACACAAATTAGGGGTTGTTTCCAGCAAGTGTAGTAAATGGTACCGGCTTCCTTATCATTAACTTCCATAATTGTTTCATCATAAGATGGTACTGATTTCTCATCGTAGGATAAGTTTCATATTTTTTTCATAAAAAGGTGCTGTTGCTGTGCTCCATACAAAATATTTATCTCTGTACAAGAGGTTTCCTTAATTTTCAGCTGGACATTGTGAGTATACATATTTTCATATAGATACACTGATCATTAGTATAATTTGCTATATTGGGGATCGATGTGTTTGATTCCTTTCTTTTCCAACAGGGCTACAATTTTTACTAAATACTAAATTCCATCAAAATATCATCTTTAACACAAGTTTCCATTTTTCTTGCTCTAATAAGACTTTAAATTCATAGTGAGTAAATTGAGTGGCGCCTGGGAAATGTTGCTGATAAAAATTGCTTATTTGGATTTTCTTTGTTACGTATTCTACTCATCATCGATAATGATTTACAAATCTGCATGTAGTCGTTCGTGGATAAAAAGTTACAATCATAAACTCAACGAAACCCTCCAGGAATACGGAGGTGATGTAGACCGACTCATCAATTTGTCTTATCCACAAGCACCGATGAATTTTATAGAACAACATGAAGTGCAGACCCTCATGAATGGCACAAGATATAATGATATACAGCGAGTCCAAAGACTAGGACAACAAAACATGAGGGTAGCATTAATAGCATAACAAAAATTTGAGACGGCGAGATATGCATCGATATATACGAGGCATATTTTACTAGTTTCGCACCTGAGTTAAAGGGCCCCGCAAACTCCTTATGGAATTTTTTGAATTTTTTTATGATATAGTCCATGTAATTCTCAACCAATGTTACCATTGCGCAAACCCAAAAAAATAAACAGTTTTGCTGCTAGGGGCGTTGAAATCACCCCTTGCGCAGATTAGACTATTTATTTTTGAATCCGGTAACAATATTTTCACTTGTTTCATTGTTGCTAATGTTGCACAATATTGTGCTGTTATAAAAAAATTCTTATCCCCAACCCCCCCAACTCCTATTACGAAACGCAAAAAAAAAAATTCTTGAGTGCCTTTAAATGTATCGTCGAATGTTTCAGTATACCTGAATAAGGGAAATAGCAGTTTGTTATGATTATCCCCCCTTCCCCCAAAGGGCACAAAACGAAAAAGTTTCTGTGGATTTTTCTGAATTTTCAATATGATGCAGTTCAAGTTATTTTGAATAGAAATTAATTGGGTTACAAACCCCAAAAATTAATAGTTTTGATGCTAAGGGGCACTGATATCATATCTTGCTCAGAACAGACCATTTATTATTATAGGCCAAAACAATATCTCTACGTATCTCTACGTATTCAGCTTATGCTGAACAATTGGGTAATTTTTTGTAAAAAATATATATAAAACCTCCGTTTTACCCCAACCCCTATTTTAAAACACGAAAAAAATTAATTCTGACTCAGCTCAGCTCAAATTGAGGATATCGTACAGTTCACCATTACCTCCATTCAGAAAAATATTTGGTGGATTTCGCCGACTTCTGAGTAGAGCATAGTTCAATGTTTTTTTGATATCAATTGATTGGGCAAGAATCTTGAAAATGAATAAAAATTAGACATCAAGAATTTGAATTTGAGTTGGTTTCTGAATTAATTCTTTTCGTGATTCAAAATAGGGGTTGGGGTAAGGGGAAGGTTTTATATTTTCTTATAGAATATTACACGATTTTTCAGCATAATCTGAACCAAAATACGTAGAGATATTGTTTACGCTTATAGTAATGCATCAAAACTATTCATTTTTGGGGTTTGTCAGCCAATTAATTTCTATTCAAAATGACTTGAACTGCATCATTTTGAAAATTCATAAAAATCAATCAACATTTTTTCGTTTTGTGCCCTTTGGGGGGATGGAGGATAATCATAAAAACTGCTATTATCCTCATTTAGGCATATCAAAACATGAGTCGATACATTTGAAGACATTCGAGAAATATTTTTTTTTGCGTTTCGTAATAGGAGTTGGGGAAAAAAGGGGAAATAATTTTTTTTTATAAAACACTACAACTTAGCGACAATGAAACAAGAGAAAATATTGTTATCGGATTCAAAAATAAATAGTCTGATCTGCGCAGGGGTGATTTCAACGCCCCCTAGCAGCAGAATTGTTAATTTTTTTGGGTAGGAGCAATGGTAACATTGGTTAAGAATTACATGGACTGCATCATACCCAAAATTCAAAAAAATCCACCACGACTCAAATTCCATAAGAAGTTATCGGGGTCCTCTAAAGAACCTTCTACGAGAAAGGCACTAACGAATGACTTCATCTTTGCATCAAGCAAACAGCTACCTTCTGAAAAAACATAAAGAGGCACTGCGGAAAATGGCCATCTACAGAGAAAATGCTGCGTGAGACCGACATTCAGAAGTTCAAGAGTGAGGTCATGATCGACAAGCAACGAAGCAAAGTCAACTTCTTCAAGCTCCGGAAGAAAACCACATGGTCATTTCATCAGAGACTTCAGAAGGCTGTTCACGTGAGAAGGGAGATTTCGGATAGCCGAGACAAAGTCTTGCCTTCAAGCTACCTATCTGGACATCGAACAGAAACAGACAAAGTCTTCAGTCCAAGACTGTAGATACGCCGGGAGCTTCAAGATCACTCGTTTCCCCAGAACTCGTCTAAAAATCTATGAAGACGATGATGGTTTTGGAGACGACTACGGAACAAACCGTACTTAACATTGGGGGAACGCTTGTACACATCCAGATAACTCCTATTAGAATAGAACAAAAAAGAATAGAATTGTATTTGTGTTTTTGAAAATTTCTTGCATGAAACAAGTCAGTGAGTTTGGAACATTTCCGTTGGAACAAATATCTAATTATTAAAATATAGGAACACAACAAATGAAATGCTGTCTAGAGTGATACCTAACATTTCAACTGGAACGTCTGTTGAAATGAGCGATTTGGTAGAAAATATGATAGGTAGTTTCTTGACATACCTTTTTGGTAATTTTAACCTTCTACAGAACAAAAATGAATGTCAACTCTATCATAGAACTCATAAAACTCTGCTGTGAAAAATCTTATTTTCAGTTCAAAAATTATTTCTATCAACAAGAATTCGGTATGGCTATGGGTTCTCCATTTCGCCAGTTTTGAGTAATATTTTCAGGGAATATTTTGAAGAACATTTCATTGAAACTTACCAGAATGGCCCCAGGGTAAGGTGGAGGTATGTTGATGATGTGTTTACCATTTGGAATAAAAGTAGAGATGACTTGAACATATTTTTAGATTAAATTAATAAACAAGAATTGACAGTAAAATTCACTATAGAAAGAGAAAAACAAGATCAACTGCGTTTCTTGGATGTTTTGATAAAATAGTCAACATCTCAAGTCAATACTACTGTTTATCGAAAGAAAACACACACCAACAGATATCTCAACTATACCTCTAACCATCACATCAGCGTGAATTAGGGAGTTGTGAAATGTCTGTACAATAGGGCATCAATTATTTATTTCAGACTGTGAAAGGTTAAAATTCCCAAAAAGGTATGTCAAGAAACGAATATTCTCCACAAAACAAACTTTCATTTAATTTCATTTCTATTAATTAATTAGATTGTCTTTTGGTGTGTTTTTGAAGAAGGTTGTTGGGGGTGAGCCCCACTCACTGATTCTGTTAGATGCTTCAACATTCATCTGATTGATTTCTGTTGTATTCAAAGCGGAATTCTAAAGAGTTAGGTCGTCTGCGAACAGGACAAACTGGGTTGTATTTAAGTGATGGAATATATCGTTTATGAAGATTAGGAACAGAAGTGTTCCAATAACTCATCCTTGGGGCACTCCCAACGATATAAATTAACACACCGACGTAATGTAATTGTGTAATACGTATTGAGTTCTCCCAGATATGAGGCGAATGATGAATGGGCTGATCCTACTACACCATAGAGTTCGTGCTTCAAGTTATCCTCGATATGGGACGCAGTTAAAGGCTTTGCTGAGGTCACATACATATATCTATTAACTACAAATATTGATAACACTCCATAAGACGCAATGTAATCAAATTGAAGCCAAAAACCTTTTCTCAAACTGACGCTGGGAAACTATTGCGCATGCCGAATTCTGAATCACGAGAAATGTCATACATTTTTAAGGTTATGCTTCTTTTGACATTTTCAACCGTCCCATATTGAAAATGGGCTAACATTTTTCTATAATGTGGATAAATGAAGAATGGGAATTATGCAAGATGGTCAATTAAACTTCGTGTCATTAAAAAACCGAATCATTGATCCATTTGCAACTCTAACAATAAAATGTCTGTTTGTTACCTGCTACCAGAGTTTCATCAATCAATTTTCTGCCAAAAACGGTTGAAAACTCATTAAACTTGAAGAAATATGGATTGGGTATATGGCGGACAATTGTTTGAAAAGGTAAATCTCATTCCACATCGGCCTCATAACCGCCGAGAAAAATAGTTTGCTAGTAAACAATGCTAGTAGTGATGTATTTTTTGCCTCCTGAACACGAACTCGAAGTAAAACGCGGCGATCTTAAATTCTTTCAGGCATGAACCTAGAAATTTATAAAATGTGTAATATTCTCAGTAATAAAACCCATATAGTGCCGCCCTCTTATATTTAGCACAATCTACACTTGCTCTCTGTAAACTTATCCATATTATGAGGTTATGTTGGAATTTGCCAAATCCGCACCACATAAGATATGCTTCTCATACCTTCGATAATTTTTGCTGCCGAACCATGCATGCTAGAAAGAGATGAAAAAGCAAAATCGTGTCTTTGAATAGGAATGTCTGGCGCAAGCGCATTAATTCAGCAGCGTCCAATTCGAAGTCGATGCTCATTTCTTTTTGGCATCACATAGGCTTTCTTTATTATCCATATTCGTAGTTAATAGATATATGGTCACATAGCGTTACAGCTTGTTTATCACTTTCAAAGTCCTCGACTATGTCAGTTACCAGTTCACGAACAGCTTGAAATGTGGAGCGGTTTTTTCTGAATACAAATTTTAGGTCATTTGTGTAATTATTACAGTCAAATACAAAGACAGTATTGTTTTAATGATAATTTCGGAAGTTTTGCCAATAACTGGGCTAGCTTCAGCATAGTGGAATTTATCCAACAGTTTGATAGAACATTTTGTGTTGTAAAGAGAAACATTCTCAATTGAATATCGAATCAATACATGACTCCTCTGGAAATGGAAAAACCCTACGATAAGTTACTTTTTTGTAATTTCAAACAGAAAGCAACTACTTCCCCGGCTATAGCCACGCTGGACATTGAACTACATCTGATAGATATTGAGAAAGACCCTATATAAATTGAGAGAAAAAATCTGAAAGTGAAAATTTGCATTTTCATTCAGATAGTTGATTATTTATTAAATTTCCAGATCCACTGGAGATTCTTATCTATGAGTGAGATGAGGGAGAATGTTATTCAGAAGTATCACTCACAGAAAATCGCTCATTCCATTAATGCTTGAATTGCAACTCTTTCGCTAGGCCTCCAATACATTTTGGTCGACAAAAATCTATTTCACTCTTCTAAGATCATCAGGAAGGTAGGAAGAATTGGAAAACATACTCTTCAGAAGCAATTTCACACTGTAATGAGGAATTGTTGGACTATTTCTCCAAAATGTATTGGAGGCCTAGCGAAAGAGATGCAATTCAAGCATTAATGGAATGAGCGATTTTCTGTGAGTGATACTTCTGAATAACATTCTCTCTCATCTCACTCATAGATAAGAATCTCCAATGGATCTGGACATTTAATAAATAATCAACTATGTGAATGAAAATGCAAATTTTCACTTTCAGATTTTTTCTCTCAATTTATATAGGGTCTCTCAATATCTATCAGATGTAGTTCAATGTCCAGCGTGGCTTTAGCCGGGGAAGTAGTTGTTTTCTGTTAGATATTACAAAAAAGTAACTTCAATTTTATCGTAGGGTTTTTTCATTTCCAGGGGAGTCATGTATTGATTCAATATTCAATTGAGAATGTTTCTCTTTAAAACATGAATCCCTTCCAAGAGAGGTTTTCTTGTACGATGGAAAATAGCGACTAAATTCCAACTTTCAGTCGCAGATGATTCCACAACTGACTTTATGAACATCCAGTTCATATTTTCAATGAAATCATCATTTTGTGTTGTGCTGTGGAAATAATGGACGAATGTATTTTATGCCTGGATATTTTGGAGGAAAATAACTTCAGCCTGTATATTACACATATAATTGTAGAATGGCCATAAATAAATCTTCCCGAGCAATCACAGTGAGAAAATCCAGACGATGAAGATCTAATTTTAGTAAGGAATTAAAAATTCGAAAAACTCTGAAACCATCAATATTGCCCGACTGAAGAGAGGGTCCGGAGCAATAAAATTATCGAAAACAAAGAGGTCAACATTCACAACGACAATCATTAAGAGTCATGCTCCAAGAATCTGATTTATGGACAAGTGAAGAAATGAGAAAAATCCAAAAGAACGATAACAATTCGAAGTTAGCTGGAGGGCGGAGTTGATCCTGAGCATCAAAAAGTATTTAAGTTTGACGCAGTTGCCAGAGGATAGTAGGCTAGGATAGAGGGAATCTCTTCATTATATTTGTGGATAGCCCATTGCATCACAGATGTGAGAGCCTAGTTGAGGCAACTGTAGTAATCCAAGGGCACATATTATGAATGAGATCAGAGAATTTCGTGGTATTAGTGTAAATGGAAACTTTGGAATCAAGAGAACAGTGGTTCAAATTCAACAACGATATTCTTGGGTGAATTATTGCCGATATGAGAGAGAGAGAGAGAATATACTTTATTGTCATAAGGAAATATCTTGTTGACAAAGTTTCATTTAACCTATGAAGTCAGGTATATATATAAAAAAGTATATGTCGTAAAAAATACATTTGAAATAAACAATTTCACTTAATAATTAGAAGTCAGTTGTATATATATAAAAACATATAAGTCGAACAAAAATACGTGTAAAATAAATAAGTATGACTCAATCAAGTCATATAAATAAACGAAATATAAGTAGTGCAAACATACTCTACCATATCTCAGAATAGTATTCCTCCAAACTATAGTAAGCTCCATCAAGTAATGCTTCTTTAACAGACTTTCGAAATTTATTGAAAGAGTTAATAGTCTTCAGGCGTAAGGGTAGATGGTTATATATTTTTATGCCTTCGTATATAATTGACTTTCTGGTCAGGGTCGAGGAAGGTATAGGTAGAGGTAGATTGAGATTATATGTCCTATATTTGTTCTGTGATATAACTGGGGATTATCTAGGTTATCACGATTTTTAAAGACTAAGCTTTCTAGTACTAATAAAGAAGGTAGAGTGAGTATTCTCTGAGAGACGAAGAGCGGCCTGCATGAATGTTTGGGAGATACCTTACATATATATATCGTAATGCCCTCTTCTGTAAAATGAAAATGCTTTTGAACCTCTGTTGGGTGCACACGCCCCAGAAAGCAATACCGTATCTGAGATGGGACTCTATGAGAGCGTGATACACTGTTTTAGCTGTTTCTGAACCAATCTCACTTGTAGCCATTTTTACGGCATAACACCCAGTTTTTTACTGAGAACCAAGATGTGATCATCAAATTTCAGTTCGTTGTCAATAATTAAGCCAAGAAATTTTGTGTGGTGTTCACGTTCTAGTGGGTCATGACCAATAGTTATACCTGTCATGTGACACTTGAACGTGAGTAATTTGGTCTTATTGATATTCAAGGCGAGCGAATTAGATTCGCACCATTCCTTTATCTTTACTAAGTCATTCTGGATTATTTCCTTCAATGTTGAAGAATTTTTTCCATGCCACAAGATGGTGGTATCATCAGCAAAAAGAGTAAACTTGCCTTGAACACCAAGAATAGTGCTAGAGATGTGATCTATGCTCTTCAACTCAAACTAGTAGCCAACCCTTAACTAAAAGTCGTGGAAAAATGGCAAAAAAAATTATCTGGTGAACCTTTTAGAATGCCATCCAGAAATGCAGACGACAACATTTTCTCGGAATATGTTGAAGAATTTCGAGAAAATCTGAAACGAGTTCAAGAATTCTGCATATCTCATCTTCAAATCTCCAGTAACGAATTGAAAAACATATTTTGCAGAAATACTCTATGGGTTATATTCGAGCCTGTTGATGAAGTTGGACTCTACTATCCTCATAGAAAGTTAGGGATATATTCTAAGATCAAATCAAATCAAACTAAGTTTTATTCATTAGAACATTTGGAACAAGGAATACAATGAATAGATGAGTCACAGGAATTTTGTGAGACACAATTTTTATCATCTGATGCACACAACTTCATGGACACTGTAAGTAGTTTTGACTCCACTGATTGTTCATTTCGATAACTTTGTAACTTTCCCTGATGATGACAATGAACTTTGTCAAAATATTGGAATGAGTGTTATAAGAGTATACTTCCTTCATGCTGCGTACCCCACAACTTCCCGAGCTTTCATCTCAACTAGTTCAGCAAAGAATACCTCTCTCCTAAATTGGTAACTGTCATGATTTTTAGGTCATTGAAATACTGCCTGCATGAATCGTATCTCCTCAAACCACATAAGGATCGTATAGCTTTTTTTTAGCATAAATGAACAGCAGCTGCAGTAGAATTACCCCAGAATTCCTACCCATACTGAAGCATACTGTGAAAATAGCTGAAATATACTATTTTTGCAGATGGAAACCCGACGTTTCGTCTAATCGTCAAGATTACGAAAATAGCCCTCGAGAGTCTTTCATTGAGTTCACATATATGATGATTCCACTTCAAACTTGATACGTTAGAAACACTTGAATGTTTATAAGATAACAAAATATTCATAGTAGGTGATTTCAACATACCCAATTTTGTAAATGATAATCCTATATATAGAGATAACAATTCAGAGAATCTCCGTCAATTCAATAGCTTTTATGATCTAAAACAATTCAATTCCTTGCTAAATATTTTAAATCGCGTACTCGACCTCGTTTTATCCAACTTTGAATGCTCTGTAATCCACGACGAATTACCATTTCTAACAGAAGATGGCTATCACCCGGCATTGGACATGTTCTAAAATTTGTATCACCTGAACAGGCGATACCGCATAACTCATCAGAGTTCAGATATAACTTCCGTAAAGCAAATTTTCCTCTCTTATATACTCTTATACAAAATATTGATTGGTCACCACTTGATCGTTGCACTGAAGTAAACGTAGCCTTAGATTTATTCTACTCACTTTTTATCCCAATTATTGACCAATGTGTTCCCGTTATTCGCAACTTCACTAGTAAATATTCTCCATGGTTCAACAGTGAAATAATCAGAGATATTAAAAAAAAAAAATAAAATTTTTAGAAAACTGAAAATCACTCTGATAATCTCAGGGAAAATTTCCGATTCCTTCGTCGTTCCATTAAAAGTAAAATCAATGTAGCGTACAGGGAATACGAAACCAAATCTAAAAGGGCAATAAAAGAAGATCCAGCTAATTTTTGGGCCTACATTCAAAACAAAAAAGGTACATGAGGAATCCCCAGTATACTATTCTTGGACGATGTTGAATACAGCAATCCCTCAGATATTGTAAACGCATTTGCACACTTTTTTGAAACTGCATACTCCCCACCACAACAAACATACGGACTCTCTAATGTTACATCAAATAATCCCATTATCTCTGTCAGGCGATTTTCAGATATCGAAGTTTGTAATTCTCTTAAAAAATTAAAATCCAAGCTTACCAGTGGGGACGATGGCATACCTAGTTTCTACGTTAAAGACTGTGCTCAAATTCTTACTGCACCATTACAGGTAATTTTTAATCTAGCACTGAGTATAGGGTGCTTTCCCAACAAATATGAAATTTAAAAAATTTGCCCTATTTTCAAAACTTGTGCTATAAATAATATTCAGAACTACCGACCCATAACCCTGTTATCCAACTTTGCGAAGGCTTTCGAGATGTGCTTGTACAACAGAATCTTTCCTGATGTTAAACATTTGATCTCCAATAGTCAACGTGGATTCTTCGGTAAAAGATCTACAATTACCAACTTAATGTTCTTCACACAAACAGTCAGTAATACATTTAATCAAAACCTCCGAGTGGATACTGTTTACACTGACTTCTCGAAGGCATTTGACAAGTTGGATCGTAATATTCTTACCAATAAACTCTACTCCTATGGTTTTGACAATCAACTCTTGAACCTATTTCGCTCTTACCTAACTAGACGCATCCTTTTTGTAGATTATAGAGGTCACAAATCTTTCCAATTCGTTGCAAACAGTGGAGCCCCCCAAGGAAGTAACCTAGCACCTCTCTTATTCTCACTTTTCCTTAATGATATATGAACTAATGTCTCAAGTCACTTCTTACTCTTTGCAGATGATTTGAAATTATTTCGACCCATAGTATCTGAGGAGGGAGGACTGCGCAATCCTACAAAAAGATTTGGAATTCTTGCACATTTGGTGCGTCGAAAATAATCTCCCTCTTGCAAAGAGACTCTCAGGGCTTTGAGTGATTAGCTCTGACATTGTTAGTGAAAGACATTTTTTGCATGATTTTTTCTACTTCTACTTGAACCATTTTGCTTATATCATTTCTAAACACGTTTTCGTTGCCAAAATGCTGATTTATTTCTGAGGAATGTTTGCTAGAATCTAGGTTTATTTCTCTAAAGTTATTTCCAAGCCTAGAATTTTGATTAAGCTGTGAAATATATATATTTTGGTTTATTTGTTGAAAATCTTCATTGAGTCGACCTAAGGTCATTCTTGCTGAAGACAAACTTGTTTCAGGTAATGTTATGGTTGTTTCTGTGCCTGCCACTGAAGGTGGTGCAGATGGGTGTAGTCCTGACAGTTGAAATGATGGTAGTTGCAGGTTCGGCACAGGTAAGCCCGAAATACCTTTTGAATTTGGCGTCAGTTGTATAGTTGGAAATTTTTTACCTTTTTCCATATGTTGTAGATTTGATGGAAGAAGCTGAGCTGTGGCTCCCCTGCTACGGTGTCAGCTCTGTATTTCCTGGGTTCTGATCAGGGTTCTGATGACTGTGGACTCTGTTTCGGAGCGGATATGGTGGTGTCTTCCCCAGAACCATCCTGTCTAGGAGCCGAAAATAACCAGCCTTGCTGTTGGGTGACAAGATGCAAAGAAACTCTCAGGGCCGGACTAACCGGATTTTTAGTTGGGGTTCGAACTGGACAAAAACTTCGGTTCCTTTGCCAATGGCCTATATTTCCACTCTTACTATTTAATGCGATTGATGTAACGTTCACAGTGAAAACCACAGCGAAAATAAATGCTAAAATCAGCATACCGCAAAATACATATCGCTGTCCTACAAAACAAAACAGACTTTTGGAAACTCGAATCGAAACACATGGCCTGAAGGGCAAAAACTAAGAATACCATTTAGTGGCCAATATAAAATTTCATTCGTTACCTACATACATCTTAAATTAACAAACAAGGCTTACCAAAAATAAATGCGAGTGCAAAAGTGAAATCGATGAAATTTTCTATAAACTCCCAACAAACGTTTGTAACTGGGGCTTTCTTGCTGAGAAACCAGGCGAAATGGCCGAAATACCAAGTAGCTTCTTCACGAACGAGGAAATTACTTTTTTCTGTAGTTTTTTGGAGAGATTTAAAATTATTAATTCCCAACACAAGGCTGCTGGCGCCATCTCACGGAGGATAGCGTTATTTTCGTGCGCCGGGCTAGAAACACACGGAGAAACCTACTCATGAAAGGATTGTGAATAGTTGCGCTCCAACATAGGCAACCAAACCAACAGACTAGTGCACAACTGGTTGCTCATATCACAATGTAACCTCAAATTATTGGACGGAAACTCTCTTAGGATTTGCTACACTCTCAACACAAATAAATGCAAATACTCTCAATATACCCTGAAAAATAATGTTACACAATATGACTACCATATAATTAACACTCCCATTCAAAAAAGCGATCAAACAAGGGATCTTGGTGTAATTTTTGACACAAAATTGAGCTTCTCTATCCAATACAGTACAATAACATGTGCAGCCAAACGAATGCTTGGTCTTATATATCGTAATTGTAAAATCTTTCGTAACCAGGACAGCTTTATAACACTTTTTAATGCCTACGTGAGATCTCGGATGGAGTATGGTTCCTTAATATGGTCGCCTATTTACAATATACGCACAAAGAAAACAGAGTCTATCCAAAGAGGCTTCATGAAATATATCACATATAAATCAGATGGAGTGTACCCTGAACAAGGTATCGCAACAGAATATTATTAAGTAACGTTTGTTTGCAAGTGGTTGACAATGTTTCACTTTGAGTAAGGTTATTCTGGACTTTCATTGTCTAAAAAAGAACAAAGAAAAATTCAATTCTCTGCAATTTTTAATCACGACGTTTCAACTGTTAAAATCTACAGTCGTTATCAAGTGTATAATGCGACAATCTCAAGGATACTTCTTATATATGCTGTGGATAATTTTGTGTCATTAGCCTAGGGGTAATTTGGCAGTATTCAGGTAAGCTTGTTAATTACTGTGCCAGGTCCCTACGGTACAGCATTGTTAATTCTTATCGCAATTTCAATTGATCCATGCCACTAATTAAGGGTTTCCACACATTACGGATTTCTATGCTAGCATGACTAAAGACTTTGTTGTTCATAATATATGCACTGTCTTCAAACTTCCTTCTATACCAACCCTCTTCTTTATGGATGACTTCGGCTTCAGTCCATTTTATGTTGTGTCGGGTCGTCCAGACATGATCCGCTATTCCTGACTTTGATGTTTCTCCTCGTTGAGTGTTTCTCTTGTGTTCAGCGAGTCTAACGCTAAGTGGTCTCTTAGTTTCTCCAAGATAAGCTTCGCCGCATTCACAAGGGATGCGGTAGATGCAGTTTTTGAAGTCAATGTCAGCGTTACGTGGTCTGGTCTTTGTGAGATGGCTGCGAATAGTGTTACCTGACTTGAAACATGTCCGTATTTTGTATTTCGACCCAATTAGCTTTATTCTTTCCGATAGACCTCTAAAATACGGAACGCACAGGGTGGTTTGTGTCGGCTCATCTGGTTTCTTGTTCTTATCCCCCCTGCGAGCTAGAACCTCTTCTATATGTTTTTTGGGGTACCCATTTCGTCGCAGATCTTTCTTGATATTGTCCAATTCGATGGTAAGACTTTTTTCTGTGTTACATAGGTTGTAGGCACGGTCCACCAGCGATCGAACAACCCCTCTCTTTGTAGCACCATGATGGTTCGATTCGAAGTTCAGGTATTGTCCGGTATGAGTCGGCTTTCTGTATACTGATGTTTGGCACTTATCATTGTTCTTTTGAACTTTCACGTCTAGAAAA
The DNA here is from genome assembly GCA_944452925.2 of Chrysolina oricalcia. Classification (NCBI taxonomy): domain Eukaryota; kingdom Metazoa; phylum Arthropoda; class Insecta; order Coleoptera; family Chrysomelidae; genus Chrysolina; species Chrysolina oricalcia. The sequence goes on from OX101827.2 coordinate 22,440,595, forward strand.
GGTAAAACGTATTGCGTCTCCTGTTCCATCGTGAAGTTTATGGACTTTATGATGTTATTCAGATGTTCCAAAAAGACGTCAAGGTCCTCGTCTCCGTGTCGTCAAACGTGTCGTCAATATATCTCAACCACATCTGAGGTTTCTTATGGGCTGTCTCTGTAGCAAAAGTTTCAAACCATTGCATATAGATGTTTGCTACCAAGGGCGATAATGGGGATCCCATCGGTAGTCCGTCTTCCTGGGAGAAAAAACGGTCTTTTTCTTGAAAATAACAATTTCGCAGGCAACATTCTAGCAGGTCCATAATGCCACGTACTGGTAGGTTCGTCCTGTTCTTCAGCTCTGTGTCTTCTTGCAGATTTTTCCGAATAATTTGCAAGGCCTCTTCTACCGGGACGTTGGTGTGGAGACTTTCCACGTCAAAACTGACGAATTGGTCTCCTGGTGCTACTCTGACCCCTTCCAGGGTCTCTACAGGCACTTTGTAGATGCGATGTTCAGTATACTTGAAAGTGATGATCTAGAGTTTGATAGTGTTATCAATGAGGAAACATCGAGTGACTTAGAAGATGAAGACATTGTCACAGAAGTAGAGGAAGAAAATGATGTAATAGTTGTTTCAAAGTATAGAGAAAACGAACCCAGAGGAACCAACAGTTGGTAACAACCAGGGCATTCCAGTATATAAATCTAAAGATGGAACTGAGTGGTTGAAGATTCCAGGAAACACAAAAGTTAGACGTTCAAAAGCTAATATTCGGAGACATGCTCTAGGCCTTACAAATTACAGTTCTGATATATCAAGTATAAAAGGTGCTTTTCTTCTTTTCCTATCTCCGGATATTCTGAACATAATAGTAACCGAAACAAACAGAAAGGCACAAACATATTATGATAAATGGAATATAGAAAATCCGAATAAAATTAAAGTTTTTGTACCTGTTGATTCTACAGAGATTGAAGCTTATATTGGACTGTTGCTTATTCTTGGCGCACTTCACGGATCGAAAGAGGCTATCGATATGCTCTGGAGTCAAGATATTTCTTACTGTCGTCCTATAATGATTCCTGCTGCAATGTCAAGAGACAGATTCAAACAAATTACTTCATTTTTACGCTTTGATAATTTTCAAACAAGACAAGAACGAAAATTAGTAGATAAGCTAGCTCCGATAAGAGATATATTCGATATTTTCACTTCTAATTGTAAAAAATCACTCAATCCTGGCGACCATCTATGTGTATATGAGCAGCTTGTACCATTTAGGGGTAAGGCACCATTCCGAGTCTATATGAAGAGTAAACCTGATAAGTATGTAATCGAAATATGGGCTCTTGTGGACTGCACCACTTCTTATATTGCAAACATACAAGTTTATTTGGGTAAGTTATTTGAAAAGCAATATAGGCAAACTTTATATTCCTATGTATCTATTAATTTTTAGGAAAACAAGGTAACAAAGCGGAAACGGGTCAAGGTCAAAGGGTTGTCCTAGATTTGACAGATCATTTGGAAGGCGGATTTGGAATAACTACCGATAACTTTTTTACAAGTTTAGAACTTGCTGACAAGTTGTGGAAAAAAAATATTACTTTATGTGGAACCCTCCGGAAAAATAAAACATTTATTCCCAGGGAACTACTACCGGCATCGTACAAGAAAGAGTTTTCAAGTATGTTTGCTTTTAGAAATCAAAGAACGCTAGTATCCTATGTTCCAAAACAAAAACATGCTGTCATCTTACTTTCAAGTGAGCATACTGATAATAAAGTAGCTGGAGAAGAACAGCGCTATAAACCAGAAATTATTCATCAGTACAACAAAACAGAAGGTGCTGTCGACACTTCAGATAAGTTGGCCAAAGAATATACAGTGCAGAGAAAGTCAAACCGCTGGCGAATGGCAATATTTTCGCATCTTATAGATATCGCTGGAATAAATGCTTTTAAATTGTGGTTACTGCAAAACCCGGATTGGCGAAAAAACAGTTTGGATAAACGTAAAATGTATATTTTGGAACTAGGAAAAGAACTCATAAAGAAAAACGTTTTCCGGCGATATAATAATAAATACATTCAGACGAATAGAAAACAGCATATGACAGACGTTTTTCCCGAACTACTGGGTGCAACAGAACATAGAGTTGAACAACAAAACATTACCAGAGGGCGCTGCCATATGTGTCAAAGAGGAAAAGACAGAAAATCCAGGAAAATATATATTAGGTGTAATAACTTTGTGTGCCTAGAACATTCAAAATCGGAGATAGTTTGCAAAAAATGTTAAAATGATAAGCTAGTAGTATTAGTGATTAGGGTATTTTATATTTTTTCGTGATGATTTTTGACTAATAAATGGTTTATAGTAAAACTTTAATAAAACTTCTTTTCTATATATTTAATTCAAGGAAAAATACAGCATTTCTGCAATTTTACGCATGGGGTCTTCTCGGACCCCAGTTAGTCCTTTTCGTAAAATTATGATGTCCGTCCCATGAAGGTTAGGATACTTTTACATGCTAGCCAAAACAGTTAGGCCGAGGTTATATGTACTTTACTCTAAAAGCTTGTTGAATTGATAGTGATTCAGTTAAATTATGTTTTTTCACTTTGCTTTTTTATTTTTTTCTATGTTCAGGTGTTTCCTGACAATTAAAGTTAAATGGTATACATGTACATATGTGTATATGTGTCTGTATGTATATGCAGGTATATGTACCTATGTGTGTGTGTGTATTTAATACTATAAACTTTTTGCTTATTGATATAAATATATGTCTTGTTATTGGGATTTACTCCTGTTTAGACATTATACACTTAAACTGCAGTCAATATCTATCCCTAGAAATTTAATATGGTCTAGACTGGTTATCCTTCCCTTATCTGTTTCAATGTTGATATCTGTTGCCGAGTGAGATAGATGGAATAGCAAACAGTGTGTTTTATTCTGATTGAGTAATTGAGGAAAATTACAAACGAAATCATTTGCATAGATCAAAGACAGTGCTGGGCCCAGAATTGATCCTTGAGCACTCCACATTCTACGTTGATCGATCGACTCTGTTTTGATTTTTATCGTTTCGTTTCCATGAAAGTCTTATAATTCTATGAACATTTTCCTGTTTCCAAGATATGACTGAAACCATGTATAAGTTATACCTCAAAACACATAATAATTCAGTTGACTGAGAAGAATTTCGAAATTCACGCAGTCAAACGCTTTGCTAAGATCACAGAATGAGCCTAAGGGTAATGTTACATCTCAAGAGTAGAGTATTTACAATTATTGATATTTTAGCATCCGAAGTATTTAGATTTTCACTAAAACCATATTGAGAGCAGGAAAATAGCTTATAAGGTTCGAAATAAACTCTTAGTTGCCTGCACACAACTATTTCCAGGAATTTGGAGGGAGTTTGGACAAGAGATATTGGCCTGTAAATTGATATTGATTCTTTGTTTCCTTTTTTATGAATTGGTGATACCTTGGCAATTTTGAAATTAGTCGGGAATTTTCCCTCTGATAATGATAAGTTTATGGAAAATGTGAGTGGGCCTTTGGGCACCTCTTCATATGGAAGATTCCTCTCGCTTAATGAATTGAACTTCATCTTTCATTTCCAATATTCAATTCCTAGATATATGGGATGGGAAATGTACACAATTTTTCAATGAGAATAGTAAAGACCATTTTTATCATTATTAATAAATTCGATACTAGAATTTAATTACTATTATGGGTCAGTGTAGTACAGCGTTGTCAAGTTGAGTTGAGCTGATGAAAGTAGTTGTCCACTTACCTATTAGAACCCATTTTTAGTTCCCAAATAAATCGGTTGATTCATTGAGAGATCATCCTTAACGCGCCTTGTACGTACCTCAAGATCACGTCTAATATGAAAATTGCAGCATGTACAATTAAAACATATATTCTAAGAGCTTTCCAATGAATTATTCAACACTCTCGTCTCTTAAATTCAGATCTTTTTCCTTTTCAACAACTCTCATTCGAGCTGTCACAATATGTTTTTCTAGCTTTATAAATACATCCGATTGCAATTATCCTGAGGGTATATACTTCGTACCATCACGTTGTTATGATCACTGACAAATGTGTACTTTGAAAGCTCACAAGTCTACTTGGAAAGCCCTCGTTAATTACGCACAGACAGAAACTTTTTCCAGGAAACATTCGATGGAAACAACTTTGTTTTTCCGCAATTCCAGCAGTATGTTTAACGGGTAGCAACGACATTGATTTATAGTAAACTCCTAATGGTAAATAAAAATAAGTGCACACTGCTGTTTTAGGACCCTTCCTCTTTGCCAGATAATTAATCTTTTCCATTACCTCTTGACTTCCGTTTTTAGCAGCGGTTTCATTTGAAATTAAATATTTTGGAAAGTGCGTGAACAGAGTAACGCCACCATATATTGAAAAACGGCTTGGCTATTTAGTTTCCATGTTGAACGTTAATCACCGAGAAAGCGAATAATTATGGAAATATTGGACTGGAAATTTTGGATGCACGTTCAAGATGAAATAAGCAGAGTTGGTTTTGTTAGGAATGAGTGAGTGTTGTTTTCACTCCAAGATTTTTGTTAAGTGTTTTCACACATAATATTGTGTTTTGCGTTTCTGGGTTCTTGAATAAGTGATACACTTGTTCTCCACTAACTGCATTCATGCCATAAATCAATATTACAACCTCTACTCCACTGGTACCAAAACAGCACGTTATATTTTCATGATATTCATTCAATATCATGAAAATATTGGCAAAATACTCAAACGTGGCATTGGTGGGAAAAACATCCTATAGCAAAGAGATGGACCAAGAATAAGGACAACCTTGGTTGGCTTTGCTGCTCGTCGCTTTGTTTCAAACATAAAAAAAGGAAATAGTTTGTCGCTACCTTTTAAAGTAACACCCTTTATTAGGAAGTGACTTTAATAGGGGTTGTTGTTTAGTTGCCAAACAATGTGTTGTAAAATTTAGTGTTACCAAAAGTTGCTCAATTTGAAAGCGTGTTGCCTAGAGTAGGTCAACACCAAGTAAACTTATAGCAGAGACTCTTCTCAGGTGGGTTAGACTGGGTACTATTCATTCCTGGTGGACATTGCACTGCCGTTATTGAGACCTTACAATGTTTATTTATAAAGGGGCGCCACCACCAAGAATCAATAATTAGAGAGAATTAAACAACACCTAGTGTACAAAATTTGTTGACATTTAATTTTTACCAATAAAGTGAGCAGTTGAACATTTGTAACTGTTGCTAATTTGTAGAAAGGCAGGAAAGTATGTAATTTGCATAAAATTAGAAATATGAGTTTTTTGGCAGAAGCACTGAGAGCACACAATATGTGTACTTAGCTTTGGAGAGGACTGTTGCTACCATCCATGAGTCCTTAGGTGAGAGACTGCAGCTCAGGAAACAGTGTGTAACAGTGGCCGGAATCTAAGCTCGAACAGCAATGGACCTCGGCAGCATAGAGTTCATGGCAAAAACATTCCAGAATGAGGTGTTCGTCTAACGTTAGTGACTGCAGGAGCTTGGTATGCTCATGTGCTTCTGGTCTGTATCGAAAGTGTGCTGGGTTTCACTCCAGGATAAAAAGGGACCTGTAATTTTCATAGGCCTTAGAATATGTACCTCTTCTACACACCTCCATTTGATTCGAGCTCTGTGTTCAATCATTACATGTCTAACAGTGATAATACTACCATTTGATCTTTACATAAGGAACATAGTTAGAATTTAAATACAAATATTTGTTGAGTGTAAAAACAGAAGCTCTGGGATCAACTGAAAGCATGTGAAAATAATTACTGATATGCATGAACCTTCAATGAAATAAAATAGCATTAAATAAGCAAGAAGGCTATGGGATTTAGTAAAGGAAAATGCAGTAAGTTGTAGGACGCTATCTCAAATACAAAAAAAAATGATCAATTATAAAACCAACCTTGTTTTGTGCCTGGAAGGAATTCTATACACAGCAAATAATATCAGATATGAATAAGTATTCAAACCAACCTTTATTAGTCCCTTTAGGAACCTGAAGGATCGGAAATTGAGAAAATCTTCAAATCAAGAAAACATCAAGATGGCTTCTCGTGCACAGGCACAACAATTACGCCTCTGATTTGTAGCACTTGAATTCACCAGCCAAAAAGGATGTGAAGCAAGATGCTCACTAGTTTTATTAGTTCACAGTACATAAAAAAATATTTCCGGTCGACAAAATATTTCCATGATTTTAATCGAAGAAATTCTGTGACAGATGACAGAAGTCAGAATTGCGATCAATAGTCGTTTATTGGCGAGTATTGAAATAGTTGTTTATTCGCGAGCATTAAGATAGGCATTTATTTGCGTCTCAACGATAAGTAATATTTGTAGATAATTAAAAAAGAATTGTTGTGAAGTGAGACTTTAAATGATTCAGAGGAGATGTAACAATTTACTTGTTACACACCCCCCAATGTTGGTTAGAAAATTTTTCAACTTAGTTGAAAATTTTTTAATTTATTCTTCTTGAGACCACTTAATACTCTGGAAAAATTAAAATAGAAAATCAAATGCATCATTGTGCAACCTTCCAGGACAAAAAAAAAACAGGCAATACAATTGTCAAGTAAAGAACAATTTCAAACTTTAACATGGGAAAATTTAAATTTACGTTATTTCGAGAAAGATTAGTTTTAATTATTTACTCAAAGAAAAATATTTAGCATATACACAGCCTATATTCTCTAGATTGAGGAGATTACATGTTTAATAATTTCCGATACAGAAAATTAAGTTTGTAAATTATAGCATTTACATTGCTGAAGTTCTCTATTATGAGAAAGGGATATTGCTGATTACCAATATCAAGGAAATAAAATTTGTAAAATTTAGCATTTACATGGCTGAAACTTTCAACTCTCTGCACTCATGGCAGATATAGAAGAGAAAGGTTAATGGGAGTGTAGCTAATGACCATCCCCGAGCCAAAACCCAGCGCAGCCGGAGTCCTCCCAGACAATCTGGTCAAGATGCCCTCATCGCTGCAAGATGTCGTCTGCGGCGCCGGTGAGTAAACATCTACAACCACTCGCCTCCAGATTATCTGAGACAACCACCGCCTACTCGGAGTCAAAACCCTGAGGACCATCACCAACCACACCCCAGGTGAAACAAAAAGAAAAATATATATTATATATCATAAAAAAAAAGCCAGTTGTCACCTTCAACTGGTGTGGGCTATAGTGCCACAAACTTAAATAGTGAAACAATGTTTCACTAGTCGCAAGAGGAAAAAAAATAAAAATTTTGGAATACTCTCATTTCTTCTCTGGTGCTGTCGACAAGTCCTCGGCTACGACAGATCCAGGGAGCTCAGGATCCCCTAGTAGTAACGACCAGTCGCTCCTAGGAGAGCTTCACACGTTGAACAGCCTAGACCACCACGCTAACTGGCCGATACCCCCCAAAGTTCACCCTTTCAAGGATCCCGCTAGCAAGCTAGCTGTCGCATCCGAGCGGTGCCGACACCCCACCAGAGTGAGTTCCTATAAAAAAAATTACATTAATCATCCTTTTTTTAAGGAAAGGGTTAAAACCTCCAAAATAACTCCTTCATTAGAGTATCTATTGCAAGGTATGGATTTTAAGAATCAGGGAAATTATATTATACTCACAGCAAAGTCTACAAGGTACAGAAATCACAATCAAGGAATCAAAGCTATTTCTCAATGATGTAGTCCAAGATATGGGACACAAAAACAACCCTCAATAATTTCATCGGATATAAAGAATACTACTCCTTCAGAAATTAAAAAAAAGAAAAAAAGAAAGAGAGCATACTCTATACAACTATGCAATCAAACATGGATCTTGCATTACAGGATATGATACAGGAACAATATGCTTATCAAAGATACAATATCTTATTATAATAAATAAGAAAGTTACGGTAAGGTAGCGTGAACAGAATGTCGTATAAACTAATTGGGGACTCTAATTCAGGACTATATCCTCCAATAGTTCACAACACCTTCTAACTCACAACACGGAAACTAAATATCCAAATGTCACTTGGGCTACAAAAGACATAATAAGAGACTCAATCTCCAAGATACTCCGAAACTAACAGCCAAGTTGCTCAATTTGAAAGCGTGTTGCCTAGAGTAGGTCAACACCAAGTAAACTTATAGCAGAGACTCTTCTCAGGTGGGTTAGACTGGGTACTATTCATTCCTGGTGGACATTGCACTGCCGTTATTGAGACCTTACAATGTTTATTTATAAAGGGGCGCCACCACCAAGAATCAATAATTAGAGAGAATTAAACAACACCTAGTGTACAAAATTTGTTGACATTTATTTTTACCAATAAAGTGAGCAGTTGAACATTTGTAACTGTTGCTAATTTGTAGAAATGCAGGAAAGTATGTAATTTGCATAAAATTAGAAATATGAGTTTTTTGGCAGAAACACTGAGAGCACACAATATGTGTACTTAGCTTTGGAGAGGACTGTTGCTACCATCCATGAGTCCTTAGGTGAGAGACTGCAGCTCAGGAAACAGTGTGTAACAGTGGCTGGAATCTAAGCTCGAACAGCAATGGACCTCGGCAGCATAGAGTTCATGGCAAAAGGATTCCAGAATGAGGTGTTCGTCTAACGTTAGTGACTGCAGGAGCTTGGTATGCTCATGTGCTTCTGGTCTGTATCGAAAGTGTGCTGGGTTTCACTCCAGGATAAAAAGGGACCTGTAATTTTCATATGCCTTAGAATATGTACCTCTTCTACACACCTCCATTTGATTCGAGCTCTGTGTTCAATCATTACATATCTAACAGTGACAATACTACCATTTGATCTTTACATAATGAACATAGTTAGAATTTAAATACAAATATTTGTTGAGTGTAAAAACAGAAGCTCTGGGATCAACTGAAAGCATGTGAAAATAATTACTGATATGCATGAACCTTCAATGAAATAAAATAGCATTAAATAATCAAGGCTATGGGATTTAGTAAAGGAAAATGCAGTAAGTTGTAGGACGCTATCTCAAATACAAAAAAAATGATCAATTATAAAACCAACCTTGTTTTGTGCCTGGAAGGAATTCTATACACAGCAAATAATATACAGACATGAATAAGTATTCAAACTAACCTTTATTAGTCCCTTTAGGAACCTGAAGGATCGGAAATTGTGAAAATCTTCAAATCAAGAAAACATCAAGATGGCTTCTCGTGCACAGGCACAACAATTACGCCTCTGATTTGTAGCACTTGAATTCACCAGCCAAAAAGGATATGAAGCAAGATGCTCACTAGTTTTATTAGTTCACAGTACATAAAAAAATATTTCCGGTCGACAAAATATTTCCATGATTTTAATCGAAGAAATTCTGTGACAGATGACAGAAGTCAGAATTGCGATCAATAGCCGTTTATTGGCGAGTATTGAAATAGTTGTTCATTCGCGAGCATTAAGATAGGCATTTATTTGCGTCTCAACGATAAGTAATATTTGTAGATAATTAAGAAAGAATTGTTGTGAAGTGAGACTTTAAATGATTCAGAGGAGATGTAACAATTTACTTGTTACAATCTGTTAGGAAGTGATATGAAATGAATTTTACATTACTAACTTTGATTGGGATGAAAATGATTGTGATGTTACACGAGATATCAGCTATACTAAAGTTGCAACTCACATTATATTAGGTTACATCGTTAATAAAACAGGAAAAAAGATTCCGACACCGTGTAGAGGGAGAAATTCAGGAAAATTGAGCAGTGGAAGTGAAAAAGATGTTTCACGCCCGTAATTTACCGATAGCTCAGTTGGACGTGGGTTCGAAAATCAAAATAGATTTCGATAGTGTTGAAATATGGGGTTTCTTTTTCCGGAACGCCACGAATTTATCGCCAGTAGAAAAATGCGAAACCACCCTGATGGAATGGTACAACCCACTTCACTGATGTAACTAAAATAATGAACTATAGATGTAATGGTATAAAAATAATATATAAATATGTAGAGGATTCGTTTTTAATTCTGTACATGGATCACTTGAACCAGAATGAAGGAATAATCGTGTCCCTTACTAATAAAATATATTGAATTATGTTACACACTGTATGTACACAGTTCGAGCACACAATAGTCATTGATCCTGGTGAGTTTCAATATGGCAATACTAAGACAAATTCGTGTGTAATGTATACGCTTTGATTGAGAGTGGCGAATCGTTTCATGGCATAAACATTACACATTCAGTGAAGGGGCTAAGCCCGTGACGTCAGACCATGTACCTATAAAGTACTGGACCAAGCTGTTTACATCATGGTATGTAGTCGTTTATGGCCACAATCTGTAGTCGTGATATTGAGTTGGGCGTTGTCACATCGCGTAGGTAATAAGTCTTTATCATAGACAAAATTGTGTCACTATACGTATTCCATTCGATTACAATCGAAGAATGAAGAATGGTGATGGTGACATTATCACGCAACTCAAACCTGTATTACTTAAAAGTTTAAAAATCCAAACTATCGAAAAAATCATTACTTGCGTCTTCAAATAGTTGTGAAGAAATTATTGTATCTGGACGTTTGTCAACGCTGTCGAATATCAATATTTATGTTTTCCACAAAGTACTTCTGACAGTTCTGTCATTGATTTTTTGTGGGATTATTGATGAAATAGTGGTATTCGTGATATATAGTGGCAGTACAATAGTAAGAGAATCATAATGGTGCAATCTTGTTGGGTTTGCAAACAATCCACGTGTTCGAACCCGAATATCAGATTTTATTCGTAAGTACCATAGGCGTTACAGTGGGTATCAATCTGTTTTCGTCGAATAAAATAAAATTAATACGTGAATTCAAACCTTTACATGTGGAGATAATGAAATAGATACCTACCTCACGAAACATTTAACTTCATTAGTTTTTTGTATGATGCATTAAAACAAAAAGGTTGCCATAAGATCCAAGAAATGTCTATTAAAATTTTGATTTATCTTTAGGTTTCCAGCTGATGTCACAGTAAAAGCGGCTTGGTTGAAAGAGTTGGGGATGAAATATTCAACTGAATGTGTTCCAAAGTCTGTTGGTTTGTTCCATTTATTTCAAAGACGCAGCATTCGAGATTAACTCAAGCGGAAGAATATTTTTTTAAAAAAAGGGTTCTTTCTTTATTATATGATGAATGGTATATCCCAAGAAATTCAGCTGCTTCAACTTCGGGGTAATTATTATCAGCCGTCAGAATTGTTATTTTCCATGAGTTATTTCAAATAATAACAGAGATTTGTATAAAAAAACAATATATTACATATTTTCAGATTGAACGATTTCAGCAAGAAAAAATCGTCAACTGGTTCCACTGAATTGTTGATAACTCAAGTCCCCTACTGAAGAGGTGAGGACAAATTGAGAATAGTAAAAATTGTTAACTCAAATTTCGCAACTCAATTTTCATCCACTTCAGGTTGTTTGGCTTTGAAATACTGACGATCTGACGATAATATTATTTAGGTCAATTTCATATTTTCTGGTATGAAAAACTAGACAGAATCCTGTGATTTTTCGAAAAAAGTGAGTAGTATTAGTTGGTAGCAGTATCAAATCTATCTAATCTATCTAATATCTTTAAAAGCAATTCTTGTATATTGATATATTTATTTTGGCTATCTCGGAAACAGCTTTAAAGATGTGGATCCAAATTTTTGTTTAGATAAGGTTTTAATTTTTTTTCTACATTCATGCAAAAAGCAAAACTTTATTGAACTATATTCAGTGGAAAAAGAAGTTCTTTATTGCACTAGTGCAATAAAGTTTTTATTCACTCATCTGTCATTCTACTTCAACGTGCTGTCATCATGACAAACATAAACGTTTAAACCTACCATATATTTAGCAGATATTCTGTGAGATTGGCACTACAAAAGATTCATATTTAAAATTGCACCAATTGTTCATTCACTTTCAATATTGAGGGTAAAAATAAAGTTTGAGTTAAATTGTTCGTAACGTATTAGTTCCTGTTTCAATGCAAATCGATATTGATAATAAAGTATTCAAGTTGCGCTTCTCATTTTCCTACACCTAGTGCCCCACCTCAATAAATCATTTTTTGCTTTTTGCATGAACGTAGAAAAAATGTTGTATGCAACTCGTGCAAAAATTGTTTATTGCACTCGACGTGTTGTCCAACTCGGCCTAACGGCCTCGTCGGACACTTTCACGTTGAGTGCAATAAACATTAACTTTTTGCACTTGTTGCATAAATAACTATAAGTTCCTCCATACAGGCGATTTTTCTGAAGAAACTCGATTCCACTAATAATAATAATGATGTGAATTTTCAAATTCTATTTTCACCCACTTCCAATTATCATGATCTGAAATTTGGCCAAATATCAAGGACCGACGATAATACAAGAATTTCTTACTATTAATGTAATGAAAATAATGATAATAATAAGAATCCTCCGAATTATCTAAAAATTTTCATAAATAATAATGAATTTCCGAATTTGATTTAAATCATCCGTATGATCTGAAATTGGGCACACATAAACCGATTGCAATACAAGGACTTAATTATAAAAGTTTAATGATAATGATAATAATGATAATGACGTGCATTTTTTATTCAATATCCACCCACTTCTAATCATCTGAAAAATTTTAAATTTGGCATGCTTACCAAGGACCGACGATAATATAAGAATTTTATTATATTAATGTATTATTGATAATAATAATAATGAGAAATTCTAAACTCAATTTCCACCCACTTCCAATCCTCTGAATAATCCTAAATTTAGCACACACATCAAGAACTGACGACAATTAAAGAATTCCATAATATCAATGTGATAATAATAATAATGATGAGAATTTTCAAATGCTGCTTTACACCAGTACACGTACTTTGTCACTGCAAGGGCTCTAAACGATTTCGAAAGACACACACAATATGTCTGAAATGGTCGCAGTGTGAAGGCTTAAAAGCTTAAAGCGCGGAAGCCAAAAATGAATCTAAGCTAATCTAATCTAATGAAGATATCTTCAAGCAAAGTTTGAGGGAACACAACTTGATGCCATGCAGGGCAGCAACAAGGCCTTTATTGACTGCAGAACATTGCAGATCATGGCTTGATTTTGCCTGCCAGTATTTCCAGGCGATCTTGCCCACAAGAAGTTCTGATACGAACCCCATCGAACATATATATATATATATATATATATATATACTTTGAATGAGCTGAGGGACAGTTAAGTGAATTTGGGAGACATAATTGAATAAGGACTCTGATATTGAGTATAACAGGCGGTTATCATTGCTCGAGGAGGGAACTCAAGAAATTAGCAAATCATTTCAAAATAGAAAACAAATTCTTCATTTTAATTTTATTGTTGTTTTTGTGAAACTCTGTACGTACTTGATTTTTGATATATTCTAGAAAAAAATGTTACTTTGATTATCTGTATTGTGAATTTTGTTTGCATATTGTCGTAAATACATTAAAATTTCGTATTTCTGAACTTCAATAATATGCGCTGAAAATTTCTTTGGAATATTTACTCTTCACAACATTAATTTATTTTAATATATATAAGAACATGTATTTATTGAATATATAAATCCCCATTTTTTAGTAAATGCATTTTTATTCTTTTTTTTTCAGTCGACAGTCTCAGCTTTCCATTAATTGAAAACGAAAGTCTTAAAAGTCTTTTTTTTGAAAAATTTGTGAACCTAATTTTCTAAGGATCGATACTATCCGAGTCAATGAAGTTTTTTATGACATCAGGTATGTCAAATGAGTTTTTCTATCTCTCGAAGTCCCATCGGATGTATATTCTTACACTTTTCTTGATATTTTCATCATTATTTCAAATTCAGCATTTTTTTCTTGTGATTGAACCCTATTTTCAGCAAATACGTGCGCTCCTGTCTGTTGTGGGAAGGTCAGCCCGCGCGCTTAAAAACAGAGCGACTTCAAATCACTCCGTGTCTTAGGTATGGCAATGCTGAGTCCATCTGTATTCATACGATATTATACGTCCATGCGTCAGACTGAGAGCTACCAATCATGCACTGGGTTATCTATAAATTGTTGGAACTTGAACATTGTACGTTACTAATTACACCTAGTTTTAGTTCTCATGTCTGATCGAATTAGTAAGGCAAATGTTAGTACTAAAATTCGAAAATAGTTGTTCATGGCAGTGACCAAGTTATCATTTTGAAACAGTAGGGTACAGAGTGGATAGTTTATCTCAATGACACAAATTTCCTGACGTTATTATATTAAAACAAAAAGGGTTTCCATTGTTCAAAACAAACCCGCAACAACCGATTATAGATCCATAATGATTCAAACCATTGGACTGCTACAATATTACGGTTGGATCTGAGCTGAATCCTTCTCGAAGTTTGCAAGGGTACTGAACAGGTCTAAAGCTGCCGGTGCCAAAACACTCGCAAAATAATGTTCTTTCCGAGTGCTTCTAGTGAACATCCTGTTTGGGTTTTCCAAATTTAGCCTCAACTGTAGTATGAGCAGTATGGTATAAAATGAAATATTTTTCACCAGTCAAGTAATCATAATTTCAAGATCACGAACTATGGTATTGTAGGTTCCTAGGGGTCTCCCTAACTTGTCCTTCAGAACTAAAATGATCAATAGGTTGTAACGTTCATTCTAATATTCATTATAAAACAACGGATCATGATTTATTAAACAAAAATTACCTCCTCTTAGAAATGGCAAACATGTAGACGGACCTACTCCTTGCTTGAAGTACAACCGCAAATGGGCCGATTCAATGATGTGAAATAATGCATTAGAATCTTTTGTTTACGAACAAAAACCATCTACGATGTGGAAACGTCCGTTTCAGAAGTATTCGCGGAATTAAATGAAACACAAATCACATCAACACAGATGATGAAGTTGTTCGGTTGATTGCGCTTGGTATATATGATTCCCTAACTGACTTGTTCGGTTATTCCTTTTATATCTCGCTGTTGTGAGTGTTGACAGCTGTCAAACTGAGATATCCTTTCTATGGAAAGCAGCGCTCTAAATTTAAAATGAAATTTGTAAGTCTACACTTTGGAAAGATGAACGGAAAACTGTGCAATAAACAATTTAGATCAATTGCAATCTGGACGTGTGAGAGAAAACTATCAGTTGTAACCATCAATCAGTCTGGCCCAAAGAATATACTTCAAGAATCAGTTTGCACTCAGTTGGTGTGACTACTATATCAGAGTCATCACAAACATTTTAAGCGTTACAAATCTCCACTACACAGGGTGTCCCAACACACAACGTCATCCTTTGGAGGGCTGATAGTCCAGCTCATGACCATAATTTCAAAATATTACATTCGTGAAATATTGATGGTTTTGGAAATATTGGCACTTTCAAGAATTCCGTGAAAATTCAAACAATTGATCAGTACAATACAAAAATTCAATTTCAAATTCAAATTATGTATTATGCAACCCTGTCAGTTTGTTTTATAAAGAATCGCGATAAATTTCCCCTATTAAGATTTCAGGTAATTGAAAAGGGCCAATCATTGTACCGTTCAAGACGCCGGTCCATAGATTTTTACTTTAAAGCGATATTGTGACTCTCAATGCATGTGGGTTTTCGAGAGCATACGTGTATGAAGAGTGTACATGTTCATGGAGGTTGTGCATGTTCATGAACCTATCTGATGCGAATGTGCTTTCATCTGTCCATAAAATGTTATCTAGGAACTCTGGGGTCTTATCTACGTTTCTGCAGCATTATTTGGCAAAACTGGACACATTTTGCATAGTCACGAGTAAACAACTTTTGCTCACGTTGTACGTGATTTGGGTGTTGGGTGTTACTGATACCGTCGTGCAATTCCGTTAACAGTGGATTCAGGTATCCCTGTACGGCGCCAGAGTTCAATTGTTCTCGTCAAAATACATTTTAAATCTCTTGAGTCACTTCAAATGCACATGCATCCTGCCATCATCATATGCTTGATGAACATTTGAAAAACACGCGATGATCTCAAAGCATTCGGGCAACTTTTTGCAGCAGCACCATTGCCTCGAAAGCGTATGAATGTAATGCATGTTAGTGTTTTCCTGAAATGATAACCAGTACGTCATAATGAGTAACGCGTATGGTCGCATTGTCCTACAAATTCAATGGTAGGTGTTCCCAGTCCTACTCTCCGAAATTGTTAATTCCATGGTAAAAAACTTATTAGTAACTGTAGGACAATGATAACACATGGAAGGTTAGTGTATTCTTCACCTAAATAATACAGTGTCCTACAAAAAACCGGGGATGTATCGCTAGTCCTACAAAAATTATTCAAAATAACGAATAATTGTGAAATTGTGGCTTACATGATTCAATATACTTTTATTTGTAAAGTAATGTTACTTCCAATTTATAGTTGTTTGTTCAATTCAGAAATATCATAATTTACCTGAAAAGTTTATGAAAAAAAGTGGGAAATTTTGTTTAGCGTTCACAACTTTTATAGACATATTGAAAACAACAATAACAAAGTTAAAACATTGGAATAATCAATCTGCCCTCCGGGCGGCTCAAATGATGGCGCATTCGCTTTCACAGATGCAGGGAAATCCGGAAAAACATACAAATCCACATCGTCTGAAGAGCTGAAATTTATAATTGAAAACTTTCAAATATTTCAAATTGTGAAAATCTGCTCTACGGTAAAATAGGATGTACGGTGTCTCCAGAGGCCTCAAAAAGTCCAGTTCGAAAGGAGATATTATATTTTACGGGGGTCAAGTGGCCAAGTAGTTGAAGTACACCGATCTTTTATCTACTCTGGTCGCCGGTCGTGGGTTCGTAGCCCAGCGAATGCAGACATTTCTCTGATGGCCTGAGAAAGTGGAATAGCACGTAAAAAGTAAGAATTCGTTAATCTCTGGCTCGCACAAGTTTCGTCTTTTGAGGGCTGTCGTTCGTAAGGGAACGACATCTGGTTAACGGAAAAATCAATTATAAACAACAATTTATGCAACTATCATCAAAGGACCCCGCACACATTTAATGAAAAATAGTCTTTCGGTGAAAATGGCTGAATTCGCAAAATAGCATAAATGGAATTTTTGACACTCTGTATTTCGAAACCTGGCCATAGGATCGATCTGTTAACTGGACTCCGTAATGAGGATGGCAGGATCAAAAAACTATTATATCAAAAATGAGGATAAATGTGCCTACTTACAAAATATTTCAATCATTTTATATTTCAGAAGGTATGCTAGAAATATCTGTAGGCTAGTTAAGAACGTGGGTTACGGTCAAATCAATTTATCTTACTGCCTTGAAATGAAGTTAAATCAATCGGTTTGTTTCACCATGAGCAATGAGATTTAGATTTGGGTAAAACTAACAGTTAGCCATTCATTTTTTGTGCTCACCAAATCAACATGACTTACGCCTACGCAGTTAATTAGCTTCTAACATAAAGAATTTTCGTGAAGAGAAAATGTGGGTGTCTCGTCAAAGCGAAGCTACTCACGAAGATTCAGCCCGTTAGTCATCATTTTTAAAACGGTCCTACAAGGTGTTTGATGAGTACTTGTACAAACTTTGATGGGAAATCTTTGGCTAATTGTATACAGTTCATGTGAACATGTGTCTGCAAATATTACGTTTGGGAGATACGCAGAGTTGAAGTTGATTTTTTTTCAATTATTTTGGATAACTCTTTCAAATATTTTTTTGCCCAAAATTTTGTGAACTGTGTTTTTTTTTGAGAAGCGCAATCAAAATTTGGTATTCATTTCTATGTCAAACCTTGAAGGGTCTGTGTACGCTATTATTATTTATTTTAATTTGACCTAAATATCTGACAATAATCTTTTGGGAGTTTCTCATGTTCAAGTCTCATTTCTACATCGTTTCTGAACAAAAAAAGTATACTTGTTCAACAACGCTATAGGGGCATCCGTTTTTGAGAAACATTCAAATTTCTTCATCGATGTAGGTTGCGGGGTCACTTATTAGGCGCCTGACAAAGTTGCTCAGAACTTTTCAGATAGATTCCGCTGAAATGAACAACATTCGTGCTACAAAGATGTATCGAGAAATAATGATACAAAATGTTGAAGAACCAATATTTTTTCAAAATTTAGCTCTCTGTATTTTGACAATGAGTCATTTTCTCGATGTATCTTGATGAAAAAAAAGTTTTTTCTTTTAGCGAGATCTATCACATACTCAGATTTTGTGAAGTTCTGAGCAACTTCATCTAGCGCCTAGGTGACCCCATAACTTACATCGATGCAGAAATTTGCAAATCTCTCAAAAACGGTTGCCTCTAGCGTTGTTGAAGAACCATACCTTTTTTGCTAAGAAAAAGTGAGGGATTAGGTTTCGATTTGAAAGGTTACCTACTAAAGTTCACTGTAAGAAAAGTTAGGGAAAATTAAAATAAATAATGAGAGCGTATGCAGCGCCCTCTGAGTTCTACATCAAAATAGATAGCAAATTTCGATTTCTTCCTCAAATAAACCCCATTCACCAGATTTTATTCAAAAAGTTATTAAAAATAATTTAATTTAACATTTCAACTTCAATACCCTGTATCTCTTAACCAAACATTTGCGGACACATGTTCATTTGAACTTTTCATTCTGTAATTAGTCGAAGATTCACCATTTGATAAATAATTTTTTCATCTTTGTTTTGTTTGAATGTTTTTAAGCGGTGTGCTAGGTTTTCAATTTTAATGAATGAAGGGTCACATCGGAATCATTTTCATAGCTAAAGAACATAATGGAGCACCCTGTATACTACAGCTTTTGCACGTAGGAATGTGAAAACTCAACTAGGACAATGTGACCATTTGATTATACAAATATAAAGCAAGCAACGGTAGAAAATTCCGCTAGGTACTGATACTTTCTTACATGTTGGGAGTGAGGGACTACCATCCATTTTGTAGGACAAAAGTTTTTTCGAATACTCTATCGATTTAACTCGAAGTTCAACTGAAAAACTAACTATTATCGATGACTTTTTTGCACTCACTAAATCGACATGATTGACGACTGCGCATTTTATTTGCGGCTCAAATGATGGCGCATTCGCTTTCACAGATGCAGGGAAATCCGGAAAAACATACAAATCCACATCGTCTGAAGAGCTGAAATTTATAATTGAAAACTTTCAAATATTTCAAATTGTGAAAATCTGCTCTACGGTAAAATAGGATGTACGGTGTCTCCAGAGGCCTCAAAAAGTCCAGTTCGAAAGGAGATATTATATTTTACGGGGGTCAAGTGGCCAAGTAGTTGAAGTACACCGATCTTTTATCTACTCTGGTCGCCGGTCGTGGGTTCGTAGCCCAGCGAATGCAGACATTTCTCTGATGGCCTGAGAAAGTGGAATAGCACGTAAAAAGTAAGAATTCGTTAATCTCTGGCTCGCACAAGTTTCGTCTTTTGAGGGCTGTCGTTCGTAAGGGAACGACATCTGGTTAACGGAAAAATCAATTATAAACAACAATTTATGCAACTATCATCAAAGGACCCCGCACACATTTAATGAAAAATAGTCTTTCGGTGAAAATGGCTGAATTCGCAAAATAGCATAAATGGAATTTTTGACACTCTGTATTTCGAAACCTGGCCATAGGATCGATCTGTTAACTGGACTCCGTAATGAGGATGGCAGGATCAAAAAACTATTATATCAAAAATGAGGATAAATGTGCCTACTTACAAAATATTTCAATCATTTTATATTTCAGAAGGTATGCTAGAAATATCTGTAGGCTAGTTAAGAACGTGGGTTACGGTCAAATCAATTTATCTTACTGCCTTGAAATGAAGTTAAATCAATCGGTTTGTTTCACCATGAGCAATGAGATTTAGATTTGGGTAAAACTAACAGTTAGCCATTCATTTTTTGTGCTCACCAAATCAACATGACTTACGCCTACGCAGTTAATTAGCTTCTAACATAAAGAATTTTCGTGAAGAGAAAATGTGGGTGTCTCGTCAAAGCGAAGCTACTCACGAAGATTCAGCCCGTTAGTCATCATTTTTAAAACGGTCCTACAAGGTGTTTGATGAGTACTTGTACAAACTTTGATGGGAAATCTTTGGCTAATTGTATACAGTTCATGTGAACATGTGTCTGCAAATATTACGTTTGGGAGATACGCAGAGTTGAAGTTGATTTTTTTTCAATTATTTTGGATAACTCTTTCAAATATTTTTTTGCCCAAAATTTTGTGAACTGTGTTTTTTTTTGAGAAGCGCAATCAAAATTTGGTATTCATTTCTATGTCAAACCTTGAAGGGTCTGTGTACGCTATTATTATTTATTTTAATTTGACCTAAATATCTGACAATAATCTTTTGGGAGTTTCTCATGTTCAAGTCTCATTTCTACATCGTTTCTGAACAAAAAAAGTATACTTGTTCAACAACGCTATAGGGGCATCCGTTTTTGAGAAACATTCAAATTTCTTCATCGATGTAGGTTGCGGGGTCACTTATTAGGCGCCTGACAAAGTTGCTCAGAACTTTTCAGATAGATTCCGCTGAAATGAACAACATTCGTGCTACAAAGATGTATCGAGAAATAATGATACAAAATGTTGAAGAACCAATATTTTTTCAAAATTTAGCTCTCTGTATTTTGACAATGAGTCATTTTCTCGATGTATCTTGATGAAAAAAAAGTTTTTTCTTTTAGCGAGATCTATCACATACTCAGATTTTGTGAAGTTCTGAGCAACTTCATCTAGCGCCTAGGTGACCCCATAACTTACATCGATGCAGAAATTTGCAAATCTCTCAAAAACGGTTGCCTCTAGCGTTGTTGAAGAACCATACCTTTTTTGCTAAGAAAAAGTGAGGGATTAGGTTTCGATTTGAAAGGTTACCTACTAAAGTTCACTGTAAGAAAAGTTAGGGAAAATTAAAATAAATAATGAGAGCGTATGCAGCGCCCTCTGAGTTCTACATCAAAATAGATAGCAAATTTCGATTTCTTCCTCAAATAAACCCCATTCACCAGATTTTATTCAAAAAGTTATTAAAAATAATTTAATTTAACATTTCAACTTCAATACCCTGTATCTCTTAACCAAACATTTGCGGACACATGTTCATTTGAACTTTTCATTCTGTAATTAGTCGAAGATTCACCATTTGATAAATAATTTTTTCATCTTTGTTTTGTTTGAATGTTTTTAAGCGGTGTGCTAGGTTTTCAATTTTAATGAATGAAGGGTCACATCGGAATCATTTTCATAGCTAAAGAACATAATGGAGCACCCTGTATACTACAGCTTTTGCACGTAGGAATGTGAAAACTCAACTAGGACAATGTGACCATTTGATTATACAAATATAAAGCAAGCAACGGTAGAAAATTCCGCTAGGTACTGATACTTTCTTACATGTTGGGAGTGAGGGACTACCATCCATTTTGTAGGACAAAAGTTTTTTCGAATACTCTATCGATTTAACTCGAAGTTCAACTGAAAAACTAACTATTATCGATGACTTTTTTGCACTCACTAAATCGACATGATTGACGACTGCGCATTTTATTTGCTACCACTTTCGAGAATTTTCGTAAAGGAAAAAGTTGGGCGTCTCGGCAAAATGAAGCTACTCATGATGATTCAGCCTGTTATTAATAATTATTGTTGGAAATAGGCGTGGGATTCTGGTCTATATGTTAATAAAATGAATGAACTCGTGAATCGGACAAATACTTCTTCTTTCTTCAAAGTTATCAATAGAAGGGTTATTTAGGGTTGCTCAACAAAAATTTCAACTCAACCTATGGAGTTTTGTACCTGCGGTAATCGAAATACTGATCAAAGGTGTTAAGTTTCACGAAATTCATAAAGGTGCAATTATTTCCAAAACTATTAATATTTTACTAACATCATATTTTGATATTCTGATCAGCATGAGCTGGACTACCAGCCCCCGAAAGGATGATGTTGAGTTTTGAGATACCCTGTATGTTTTTTTGCTGAGATAAAATGCTTCATAATTGACAATTTCAAGTAAGCAGTCATTTCTCAACCATAAGACTGTGTGTTCGAATCCCAGTACTGTAACTTTATCGGTCCTATGCAAGGCCTCACACGTTAATGAGTAAGGGTGTCACCTTCCCAAGGTCTCACAAGTCTCTCGAAAGCATCTGAGGGTTGATCATGAGTTGGCAGCCTCGACTGCAGCTGGTTGAAGGAAAGAACGAATAGTCATCCCTGATATAATCTACCATTTTGATTCCGTAGTAGACAAATATAAAGCAAAATATTTTCCACTTCTCAATATTGCGAAAATGTATTCCAAATCCCTTCGCGATACAAAGCACTTTCATTTCGCCCATTTCCAGTTTATCTTTAACAATATTCGTCAAAATGATAAAACAAATGCACGACGTGCACAACAGTCAAGAGCACCAATAATAAAAATGTGCCTCGAGTTTTCACTGCCCATAAAATTTGTGAGAATGTAAATTTTATCCGGTAAACTTTATCGCCATCATAAAATGTTACCGGGGATTGTCTGGAGCATTTACGTTATTGTTGCACTTTATTTACTTATAACGTAATAGTTCAAATGTGGAAGATATACAATAATGAAGGGTAGATACCTTTGTTACCACTCAGGAAAATTACGTTTTCGCATGTGAAACATAAAACTGTAATAATTATAGCATGAGATTGTTATCAGGCATACGCTAGAAGTATAATGGTCACGTTGTTGACATTCGGGTTGATTTCTTCATTCACTATTTTTATATAATGATTCAATGAGGTTGTATCTTAAAAACATTTCTTGTTTCTAATGAATTTGGGTCAGAGTCTACTTCATAACATTGGGGAATTTGAGTATTACATAGCAAATGTAAGTGTGAACAAAACAATGCCGAGTTTTTCAAATTTAAATTGTGATTTCGTTCATTTCGAACTATGCACGTGTGTTATTTGTCAATAAAACCTATTCTATTTGGGTTAAGTATAATAAAAAGTAACCATATTTTATGTGATATGTTTCTTTATCAATTACTCACGGGAATTATCAGTAGTTTACTTTAACACTGAGAAAAGCGTGTTTGTACCCACTTCGTCTGAATTCCTCAGATAGTTCACCTCATTGAAACAAACATGACGACTCTGGAAATGAAAACCTACGTTAAAAATTAAATAATTTGTTATAATATCTAACAGAATACAACTACTTCCCCCGCTAAAGCCACGCTGGACATTGACCAACATCTGATAGATATTGTGAAAATACCCTTTATAACTTGAAAGAAACAATCCGAAACTGAAAATTTGCATTTTCATTCAGATTGTTGACAAGAAGCTACTTTGTAATCAGAAAGCAACTACTACCCCGGCTAAATGAATGCCTTCCACGAGGTTGTCTTGAACATTAATGGAAAATAACTAGTGAAGTTTGACTTCCAGTCGTAGATGATTCCACATCTGAATATATGAACATTTTGTTCAAAATTTCAATTAAATCTATGAACTACTGTTGGAGAGATCAATTAAATGTAGGTAATATTAGTTAGATAGATAAGTTTATTCATTGTAAATGCTTTTTTTACAAGATATATGTTTGTTGAGTGGATATATATTACACAGGCCTGAAATTCATTTTTGTTGGTCCCTTTTCAATTATTATATTATGTTTTTAAATATCTAAATATGTGAAATTGAAATACAGCTCTGTTTATTTTCTAGAACATCAAGATTTATTTTCATTCACAACACGCATCTACTTCCTTCAAATTCAAAATAACTAGAATATCTTATACAATACTTCGATAGATTTTGAAATATTTTGTTGTTGTTTCCGTATTACATAATTTACACATATGTATGTAACGTAAGTTATCTGAAGAATTTGTAAACGAAAACCATACATGAATATTTTCATGTCATCAGCAGATGCTGCCAGCATGCACTGTTATCGAAGAAATTTGTAGGTAACTATACTAATTTTTTTTACGTTTTGGTTCTTACAGAGAGGAAAATCCTGTAGTGTTAAAAAAACATCGTGAGAACCGAGGAAGGAATTGGTGTTCGTCTTGAACGACGACAAATTTGAAAATCGATTTTAAACTTATCATTTATACAGTAACTCTCAAAAAGTATGTACCAAATGGGGAAAAAGTTTATTATTAGAGTATGGGAAAATATTTCTGGAAAAGTTTTTTTCTGCGACCGTGCGCTTTTACCCAATATCCCGCACTCATTTTAGTTTAGAAAGTGTCACTTTCCCGCACTAGTGCGGGAAAACTCGCTTTCCCGCACTAGTGCGGGAAAGTAAAATATGTCAATTTATCGTTATTAAATGTACATTTCATTGTTGCTGAGAGTTATTTGGAGGACTCCGTAGAACAGAAGAAAACCATCTCGAATAAAATTCTTTCATGTACTGGCAACTTGCAACCGATACCGTCTCCGTCATCTTCATGCACTTTGCAATCTACGAGTGTTACTCTTAACAGCCAGTTACCACCAACTAACTACTCTGGACCGGCTATTCTGACGCATTTGCAGAATGCAACAAATTGTGTTTTCAACATGTTGAAATAAAATATATATTTTCAATGTGCTTTTTGAATCTTTATGCGGTCGTAGAAAAAATAATGTTCCTAATTCATGCGTAAAGTGTCTTTCCCGCCCTTGACTGCTTGCCCGAACTCCGCTTCGCGTCGTTCGGGTCAACGGCAGTCGCGTGCGGGAAAGTATCACTTTCCGCACTTGTTAGGAAAATAACTATTGCAAGTCCAATAACCAAAAAATCGATTTTGACCCATATCACGTGACCACTAGTATGAGTCCAGAAGTGGGGTAGGATGGCAAGATATCGAAAAAAGTTTGAAATTCAATTTTTTAGTCACATACAGAGTTTCCAATTCCAAATTGCAATTTTCTCTGATTAAAATCATGTTTCCGATGATAATCGTGCATGAGCGTTTCACTTCGCACATTAACTTGGTTTATGTGCAAAATGAAACGCTCATGCAGCATCATCATTAAAGCCTGAATTTAATCAGGAAACATGATGCTTCTAGATAACCATATCATCACAACTGACTTGGTCTACTAATATAACTGTTTGACACCAACCAATGTAACAGCAAGGGTTCTGGCAAAAACCAATTTTTTTGATTTATTGCCTTCTGGTGAAGAGAAAATGAGTGAGTTTTGTCTTTATCATCAAAATACAAATGTTTCACTAGAGTCAAGCCATTCAGAAAAAACTTTGATTTTTGTAAAGATGTAGGAAAATATAAAAAAAAATTGCAATTCAAATTTTTTCATCTACCGATTTTACGTTAGTATGAACTTTTTCAAATAACTTTTTTCGATTTCTTGCCATGTTACCCCACTTTTGGCCTAGACATCTTATTTTTTTTTCAATTTGCCGCCATACTAGTGGTCACATAAAATGTGTCAAAATCAATTTTTAGGTTCTCGGACATGCAAAAACTTTTTCCCAGAAATATTTTTCTAATACTCTAACAATATACTTTATTTCCATATGGTATGTACTTTTTGGCGGTCACTGTATATGTTTCCAAACATTGTCTACCAAAGTTATCTGTGGCATCACACTATTAACACTATCAACGTCATACTGCATTGATCATATCTTCATTATCAGAATAATCGTCCACATGACTAAAAAGTTTCTCAGGCTACAAATGTCAGAAGACAAGTGGTATTTGCCTCTAGCTCAGTGAAGATGGGGAGGTTTGTTAAGTAGACAGTGAAAATACAGTGCGGCCTTTTTTAGTTCCCCCCCCCCCCCTGTTAACCTTAGAACGGTTCGACGTACAGATTTGAAAAAATTTTGGAGGGTTTCACCGATACTACTTTTTGATACAAAAAATATGGTGATTGAAAGACAGACGGCGCGGGGTGGCACATCAACTCAAGAGTTTTAAATGACCTTGGGGGTGTCACATCGTTGAGAAGAAAATCCAATTCTCTACACAACCATTTAATTTTTTTTTTAAATTTGTTAATATTTTTTTTTTCAATTAAAATTTGAAATATCAAATATAAAAAAAAGCGGATCTGAAAACTTCTCATCCGTCGATAAATTTGAACGGTTTGTTGTGGAATAATGAAAATAAAAACATTTCGAATGGTATTACAGATACTACTCTTTAAGAGAATAAACATTGCAATTACTCGACAGATGGCGCTGGGGACAAATCAATTCAAAAATTTCGAAAGGCATAAAAATCGAAATTGGAAAAAAAATTCTCAACAAAATTTTAAAATATTTGTGAAGAGAATTGAATTCTCTTTTCAACGATGTGACACTTGATCCCCCATGCCATTTGAAAATTTTGAGTTGATGTGCCCCCCGCTACCCCTGTTGAGCAATTACCATATTATTTGTTTCAAAAAATAGTAACGGTGAAACCCTCCAAACGGGTTTTTTTCATGTTTGTACGTTGAACCGTTCAAAAGTTAACACGGGGGGGGGGGACTAAAAAAGCCGCACTGTATAATAGATCTTGGGAGGGCGCTAGGCAAATTTAGTTTCCTATCAAATACATAAATCAGAAATAGATAATCTTCCAACATACAGGTACCCTTTCACATACAGTTTGCCTGCAGTTCTAAGACTGTACGATCTGAACTGAAGATATGAACTTTCTCAGGCCACACACTATTCAGTTTTCTGAAACGATGCGACCTCAGTTTTAAGACTGTCAGTTTCAGAACTGAAGGAAAACTGAGCTCTCGCCATACACACAAACATTTTGTCAGTGCTAATCAACTGAACAGTCTTGCTTTAGTGAAAAATGTTTTGTAGTAATAGAAAAAAAAACTAGCCGCACTTCTTGTGCTATTATTGTCTACAACAAAGGCAAAAAAACGTTTTTGGGTAAAAGATTGGCTGTAACAACTTTATCTCATATGAGACTGGTGCAAAAATTAAGAACTAGTGCAACAGACGACCTTAAAAATTACCTCAGAATGGATGACACACCGTAAATTATTAATTTTCTTTTTGATAGAATCAATTGTTGCATTTGGATCTGTTTGTTTATAAAACAATAATAATTTTTCGTACGCTTTATTCTTTCCGTGCCTATTTGAGTATGACTTGCTCTTTACTTTCCAAAGGCAAGGCAATTGTCTATAAATATCAATAAATTCGGTTACAAACGCTGTATTATTGCTTGACTCGGCCATTTCAGAAATAACGAAATCACGAAAACTTCCAACTAGTTTAAAGATGGGATCGTACGATTTCAACTGACGATTTTTCTCCACACACTTCAGTCCGTCGTTAGATTCAAGTGAACTGCAGGCTCATACCTGTCGACGGCCTGTATGTGTATGTACAAATTTTAACTGACGACATGCAAATCGGCAGTTCTGGACTGAAGGCAAACTGTATGTGAATGGGTACCTTACCAAAAGGATTGTACAAAACAAAATGGCAAAGTAAAACTAAACTAAATTCATTGAAAAAAGGGAAAATATACAGTACATATAAATGATGGCTATATTGAATACACGGTTATAATTCAGTGAAAGCGCGAAAAACAATGGCTGAAGCATACGAAGCAGTTAATCAATAAAAGTTCTGAGCAGAATCATAAGCAGTTGAGTACAAGCATGAGAGCAATAACTTCAATTAAAACCTGCGTGCTCCTTTTGGACACCCAGTATACAATGTCGATCTATCCTGTAGACCAACAATGGTGATTCCCTTTGTATCACTATGACAACGGATCACTCTGTATACGAAGTGGGATCGTCCTTCAAACAGCGTAGATCAACAATGATGACTTTCCTTGTGAGTGGCCAACGGAGGGATCGTCCTTCAAACAGCGTAGACCTACAATGATGACTTTCCTTCTGAGTTGCCAACGGTGGGTCACCCTGTAGATCGTCAAGATGGATAACCTTGTAGGACTTCAACCTTGTATCATGCCATGAAGAAAACCAAAATTCAGGAACAGAAAAAAACCTATGAGAAGAGGGAGTTTCAATCAGTAATGTGTTAAAAAAATCAAGTTCAACTAAGACAGTAATTAATTGTTCAAAAATCGAATTTTTCATTACATTTTGACATGTGTACTTTTAACCCTTATTATCGACTAGAAATGTTTGCCATTTTGTTTAAGATCGATTTTTTATTAAAAAATGTATTGAAGTTTATGGTCGACATTAGTTAATTATTCAAAAATCCAAAAATTTTAACCATTTCAATTTTCAACGTGGCGCTCAGTAGCACTGGTGGCGATTAGAAACTTGTGCCAATCATCATCTTTTACATTGAACAAAATGTCTGTACCGATGACATTCATTTTTTTATACCACATCGACAGTTGGACATGTCGCTAGCTGCCGGTATATAAGATCAAAAGACTCAAAAATTGCCTATGAATAAAAAAAAAATAAAGATTACATTAACAAATGAACAAAAACTAAATTACTGAGAAATAAATCTGTGGAACTGAAACCATGGATAACACAAGGAATTATCAATTCTCTAAAATATAGGTATCTCCTAAAACAAAAACTCAACAAAAATCCTTCTGACGCATTAAAAACTGAGCACAAAAATTATAGACATTTTTTGAATAACTTAATTAGATCAACAAAATAAAACTGTCAAAAAGGTAAGATAGATGCAGCTAAAACAATTACAAAAGAATGGAAAGAAGTTAATGATATTACGAGTTACAAAACAAGAAAAAATTCATTACAGTATTCTTGTTCAAGATGCTGGAAATACACTCAATCCCGACAGAGAAAGAGCTAACTATTTCAATACCTTCCTCGTGAACATTGGCAAATGTATGGCAGATGCAATCACACGTCCTGAAAATAAAAAGGCGTAGAAGGGCCACGGTTTTATCCTATTTTCAATCCTGACTTCTATCTCGGGATCTCGAGATCCCGACATCTAAGTCGAGATTCTATCTCGGAATCTCGGTATCTTGAGATCCCAAAATCTAAGTCAGGATTCTATCTCGGGAACTCGAGATCCCGACATCTAAGTCGGGATCCCGACTTCTATCTCGGGATCTCGAGATCCCGACATCTAAGTCGGGAACCCAACTTCTATCTCGGGATCTCGAGATCCCGACATCTAAGTCGGAAACCCGACTTCTATCTCGGGATCTCGAGATCCCGAGATGGAAGTCGGGATTTCGGCTACATCGCCTATATCTACTCTTTGTAGTCAACTTCAGTCGTGTCTCGTCAGTCTTTACACTCTTTACGCGTGCGAGGTTGTAAACTGTGAATATAATTCGTTTCGTCAGGAAGGATAGAAAACCCATGGCTGATTCAGAGCAGGTAAGTCATATTTTCTACAGTTCGAGAAAATATACTGAAATTTCGAATATTTTATTGCAATTCTAGAAGAGATTAACTGAACAATTAGTTCATCGATATTTCTCATTGGGATTCGAGCATAAGGAAATTCTGGGCTATTTGAATACATTACACAATAAATCAATTTCATTACGTACAGTGAAGAGAATAGTAGCAAAACATCATTTATATAGGAGGAAACATTTTTCAAGTATTGAAGATGTTGCTAGGTTTATGGAAGGTGAAATCCAAAAATCTTCCCAACTACACGGATATAGGTGGTTTCACCTTAAATGCCTTCAGAACGATTTAGTAGTAACTCAGTCAATAGTGAGAGAGTTATTGTGGTTTTTAGACCCCCAAGGAATGTTAATTCGTAAGAGGAAAATATTACGACGAAGGCAATATTATAGTAAAGGTCCTAATTTTTTGTGGCATATGGATTCTCACGATAAATTGAAGCCATATGGGATATGCATAAATGGTTGTATTGATGGATTCTCAAGACAAATAATTTGGCTTCGAGCAGGACCTACATCTAGCGATCGTAAGGTGACTGACTCTAATATTTTATTATTATTATTCTTCAAACGTTTAAGGAGTTGCAGTTGTCACCCCAGGATAAAAGTTAGGGTGTTTCACAAATCTGAATTATTTTATCCACATATGCACTGCTACATAATAAGTCGATAGCCGTAAGAAAGTGTGATGAAAAAGTCCAATTTTAAACGAGATAAAAACTGTTTGGGTTTCAAAATTGAAAATTCTAGAAGTTAAAAAACGTACAAAAACAAGGTGCAAAATTCGTCTTGTTATATTAGTTGTGTGATAGCTGCGCCAATGTAGGTTTAGTAGAGTGGTTTGTTACAAACTTTTACAGTTCTTGAACGTATATTGAAAATCTATCAATTATTCAGAAGTGCATATACAATGACCGCCAAAACCAATGTAACAGCAAGGGTTCTGACAAAAACCAATTTTTTTTTTCAATTTAGTGCCATCTGGTGCGGAGAGGATGAGAAAATTTTGTTATCATCATCAAAATACAAATTTTCCACTACAGTCAATTTTTTCAGAAGAAAAAACTTTGATTTTTGTAAAGAGATCGGAAAATATTCAATAAAAATTTCATTTTTCAATTTTTTCGATTATTGCTTGAAACTCAGTAGGTGAGTATGTAATTAAATTTCAAGCAACTTTTTCAACTAACTTTTTTCGATATCTTGCCATCTTGCGGAGAGGATGAGAAAATTAAGTTATCATCATCAAAATACAAATTTTCCACTACAGTGAATTCTTTCAGAAGAAAAAACTTTGATTTTTGTAAAGAGATCGAAAATATTCAATAAAAATTTCATTTTTCAATTTTTTCGATTATTGCTTGAAACTCAGTAGGTGAGTATGTAATTAAATTTCAAGCAACTTTTTCAACTAACTTTTTTCGATATCTTGCCATCTTGCGGAGAGGATGAGAAAATTAAGTTATCATCATCAAAATACAAATTTTCCACTACAGTGAATTCTTTCAGAAGAAAAAACTTTGATTTTTGTAAAGAGATCGAAAATATTCAATAAAAATTTCATTTTTCAATTTTTTCGATTATTGCTTGAAACTCAGTAGGTGAGTATGTAATTAAATTTCAAGCAACTTTTTCAACTAACTTTTTTCGATATCTTGCCATCTTGCCCCACTTTCGATCTATTCATGGTATTTTTTCTCAATCTACCGTCATGCTAGAGGTCATGTGACATGTGTCAAAATCGATTTAGAGGTTATCGGACATGCACAAAGTTTTCCCCAGAATTGTTTTTCCATTACCCTATTAATAAACTATTTTCCCATATGGTACATACTTTTTACAAATTTTCAAAAATTTTACAAAAATTTCGAATATGTTGTGAAACACCCGGCACACAGCTATTAATTATCTAAAAATTAATGTATTTTCGTTCCTTTACCATTCATTCGATATAGGGACACTTCGGTTAGTTGTATGTGCGCCCGCAAAGGTTTCTGACAAATAAAATATGACGAAAATAATATGGCGGCTCCAAAATGGCGGATGAGTTTTGTCATCTATGAACCGATGGAGTCTATACAAAATTTGCATAAAGGGGTTTTTGGGATTGGTGATAATGAATTTTTTCTCAAAACTAAGAAAATCAAGTTGGCGGCTCCAAAATGGCAGATGAGTTCTGTGATTTGAGGACCGATTGATTCTATAAAAAATTGGAGGACGAGATTTGTGATTATAGTTAGATTTCGTTAAAAATTGATTTTTACGAACGAAGTTTAGCAAATTTCACAAATAACTCCTTCAACCGCTCTATCTCACTTGACACCCTATATGTATATATCGATAACTATGTTGTCATAATCAATAGGTGAACCACATTAAATAGAAATGAGCATATAGGTGTGAAGAGGGTTAGAGTGGTGAAGGGGTTGTTTTAAAATTCTTAGTAAACATGTCTGCTTTGTGTACCGGGTAAATCAGTCAGGTATTCGCAGCTCTGTAACTATCTTGTTTGAATAGAAAATCCTTTACACTTCATGCAGTTTGGAAGCAATTGGATGACTGATTAAAATTATCCTCATTTGGTCACTTGTCAAAGACTTACTTGTCAACTTTTTTAAAGGTTGGTCATATTTTTTTGTGGTAAATTTTAATAGAGGTTGACTCTTTGAGTTCAACCTTATGAAACAAACATTTCTTTTATAATTACGCCAAGAAAAATAAAATATTCTGAAATTGAACTGAATATTTTTTATGTACAGTTAAACAGGCCGTTCTATACACAGGTGTAACAATCTAAGGGCTTATTCTCTTCAGATACTGACCCTGTTCAACATCTAACACTCAATGCGTGTTGTGTGTTTCGACATATGCAAAGACTCTAACATAAACACATTCTTCGAGATAGAACCAAAGAAAAATGTTTAGTGGTGAGAGATCTGGCAACCCAGCAAGACATTGAACCACCGTACTACTCGATGAAAATGTATGATGTTTTATTTGGTTGATCTCAGAAAGATATCCTCTATCATAATTCAAGAAAAAAATATGGCAATACATTTGAAAAAAAGTTGATATGTATAAATGTGTCTTGGATAGGTTACAAATTGTGGATAATTGGAATCATCCATTCAATTACTTTCAATGAACCATTGAAAAAATATATGAGGTACGTTATGGTTGTTTACGCTAATTTCAATTAGAACGTTTCACGCTATCTAATGTGCAGTTAGCAGATTTGAACTTTCCGAAAGATGTCAGGGTGACAAGAGTTGGGCCGCGAAGAAACAAATATGAAAAAGCAGAACAACGAGTTTGACAACAAAAATTAGAACTTTGACGTTTCAGTGAAATAATTTGTAATTTTCGATAAATAAAGAATAAGGAGTAAAATCCAACTACGAGTTACGGTCCATCCGAAACATTGGTCCTTCGAGCCGGATTGCGAAAAAATCTATTCGAAAAACCGACGAATTTACGAGAGTTCCTGCATACAATCGAAACAAGTTGAGTAAAAGCGTCCAGTCGACCAAAGAAAGTGAATCTGTTCCATTTTCCTTTATTTCCTAGATCCTTTATTTCCATTTTCCTTAATCTATTACCAACTTGTCTCTGTCTGTGTTGGATTGGTTAAAAAATGCCAATAAAACACGATACTAGTAACTTACAACCCGATATAGAAAGTGAACTGAAAGATTTGAAACATAAAAGAGGTTCAATCAAAGCAAATATTACGCGATGCAGAACTTTTCTAAGCAAATTAGATTTGGAGAACCTAAACAAAAAATGTTATTTGGAATTACAAAGGCGTCTTACTAATTTGAGTCCAATATTACACGAATTTAATGCCGTTCAAGAAAAAATCGATCTTTTAACCAGTAATTCAATTACAGAACAAGACGAGCGAAACAATTTTGAATCCAATTATTACGATATATGTTCAACAATCGAAGAAATCTTGGAAACTTGTTCTGTTTCAATGAAAATTCAACTTCAAAATCAGTCTAATCCAAATGATGTTAATAGTTCTATCAGTTCAGTGCAACTATCAGTACAATTACAATTACCTACTTTAAATATAGAAACGTTCAATGGTGATTACAATAAATGGATATGATTTCGAGATTGTTTCCTTGCTATCATCGGACATAATACAACGTTGTCAGGTGTTCAAAAAATTATGCCATTTAAGGAAATGTTTAAGTAGCGATGTTTTGAAAACTATCGAATCACTTCCACTCACAGATGCTAACTACAAACTTGCTTGGCAGGCTCTTGTAAAGCGATACGAAAAAGGTAAACGAATTGTAGAAACTCATGTTCGAAAAATCATAAACTTTTCCTTGTTTAACCAAAGAATCGTCTAGAGATTTACGACATTTTAACGATACCGTCAATAACAATTTACAAGCTTTGCGAATCTTGAATCAACCCGTACAAGAATGGGACGCTATACTTGTTCCTATTATAACGGATAAACTAGACCCGAAATTGAAACGCGAATATGAAGCTTTTTTATTCAAGAGATGGATCGAAATCCTAACGATAATTCAAGCCTCACAATAAAAAGCTTACTTCATATGATAAACAATAAATGCGATTAGAAAAGGAATCTTTCAAACCGATAATCAAAACTACCCGCAACGAATACAAACATCAAACTGTTTCTAGTAGTCATTTTATCACGAGTACAGTTTCTTGTCATTTCTGTAAACGCGATCATACCATTTATAAGTGCGTAGATTTTCTTGAACTCAGTATTCCAAACCGTATTCGAGAAATAAAGAAACTCAAGTATTGTTTAAATTGTTTGAGACCACACGATTCTTCGATAATAAACTGCCTTTCAAGTAAATGTAGGAAGTGCACATAGCACCTAATACTCTTCTAAATCTAGAAAAAAATAACTCTGTTAACACGGTTACAATGCAAGAAACAAAATAATCTCCACAAATTAGTTCACGTGGCGACAGCCATACGACACTCGAAGATAACGACAACATTGGTAAGTGATAATATGGTAAGAGGTGTCTCACTGTTGGTCAATTCTCAAGTTCTGTTGTCAACAGCAATCATTTTTGTAGAAGATATTGAAGGTCGTTTACATAAGTGTCGAGTTCTTCTAGACAGTGGATCGATGACAAATTCTATTAGAGAAGGATTTTTTGATATTTTAAGAGTCCACAAAACTTCCATAAATCATTCTATCACTGGCGTAGGTCAAGTTTCTTCCACGATTCGATTCAAAACAAATCTGAATATTTATTCGAGCGACAATAGCTTTCAAGCTGATATATCCTGTTTGATATTACCACAAATAACAAGCAACATCCCAATGATTTCTTTTTATAGTAACCATTTAGATATTTCAGATAACTTAAACTTAGCAGATCCCGATTTCAATAATTCTCGACCTGTTGATATGTTATTGGGTGCTGGAATATTTTGGCAATTGTTACTTTCAGAAAAGGTACAAACGAAAAATTCGAGATTGGTTTTGCAGAATTCTAAACTTGGTTGGTTAGTTTCTGGCGAGATATCTAATAAAATACCGCAAAAATCGATAAACTGTTTGAACACAACTATTTTGGATTCTCAAATCAAACAATTTTGGGAGATAGAAGAAATTGTTCCCAAACCTCCACTGTCCGATTCTAAAATGTTTTGCGAAAACCATTTTATTCAAAATCATACTCGAGATAATGATGGAAGATTTATCGTAAAAATTCCTTTTAAACAAAATTATAAGGAATTGGGGAATTCTAAATAATTCGCGTTGAAAAGATTTCTTAATATAGAAAAAAGACTCTTGAATAATGTCAATTTATACTCTGAATATATTAAGTTTATGAAAGAGTATGAATCGATGAATCATATGAACGAAATTTCACTTTCGGAAACCGAGGAAAAACTTAATTATTTCATACCCCATCATGCAGTAATTCGCGAATCCAGCTGTACTACTAAAGTACAAGTGGTTTTTGATGCAAGCATGAAATCCACAAGCGGTTTGTCATTAAATGACGTACAGTACAGTATGTTGGGCCAACTATTCAAAACAATTTATTCACGATCATTTTACAATTTCGACTTTTTGAATTAGTAATATCCGCAGATGTGTCAAAGATGTACCGTATGATAAAAATACACGCCAATGATAAACCGTTCCAAAAAATATTTTGGCGAAGTAATCCGTATACTGATATCAAATGTTATGAATTAGGTACCGTAACCTATTGCACTGCATCTGCACCTTTCTTAGCAATCAGATGTTTACATCAACTCGTCATCGAAAATCGAATAAAATATCCAGCCGCTAGTAAGGCCATTATGAATAACTTTTATGTTGACGATTTTCTTTACGGCACTGATTCAGAGTTTGAAATGTTAGAAATTCAGCGCGACGTTACTACAATTTTAGAAAGCGCAGGTATGAATTTACGGAAATGGCTTTGTAATAAACCTGATTTAACCAAACAATTTAAGTTAAACGATGAATTAGAAGTAAGTGTTGTGAATATTGGAGAACATGAAAAATGGAAAACATTAGGAATTTCATGGAGTTCTAGAAACGACAATATTCTCTATGAAAATTCACTTTCTGATTTTAACGAAAACAAAATAACTAAGCGTTCAATTTTATCAAAAGTGTCGCAGATATTCGACCCCCTAAGATTGTTAGGGCCGCTTATAATTGTGGCAAGAAAATTTGGGATGGAATGATGATATTCCCAATTCATTAAAAACACAAAGGCGTCAATTTTACGAAATCTTAAATCATCTCAAAGATATAAAAATCCCTAGACACGCGACATCTGCAACTAGAACTTATATAGAATTGCATGGGTTCGGTGATTCAAGTGAGTATGCGTATGGAGCGCGTGTATATGTTCGTACACGATTAAATGATGGCTCTTACATGTCGAAATTGTTATGCGCCAAAAGCCGAGTTGCTCCATTGAAAAAACTTACCCTTCCACGATTGGAATTGGCGAGTGCATTACTTTTATCACAATTAATGAACAAAGTCAAAAACGCGATCGAAATTAGGATTGACAAAATTTATTTATGGTCTGATTCGACAATAACGTTAGCATGGATTAGAGCTTGTCCAAATAAATGGAAGACTTTTGTCGCCAAACGTGTCAGTGAAATTCAGCGTCTAACAAAAATTGAAGACTGGAACCATGTTAGTTCCTGCGAAAACCCTGCTGACTTGATATCGCGAGGTACAACGATATTAAAATCAAAAGATTGCACTTTTTGGTGGAAAGGGCCGTCTTGGCTCAGTCAGGATTATTTACCAATACCCGATTTGACTAGATCTTGTGATAATATACCTGAACAAAAATTTGTGACAA
The DNA here is from genome assembly GCA_944452925.2 of Chrysolina oricalcia. Lineage (NCBI taxonomy): Eukaryota > Metazoa > Arthropoda > Insecta > Coleoptera > Chrysomelidae > Chrysolina > Chrysolina oricalcia. The sequence goes on from OX101827.2 coordinate 22,477,396, forward strand.
ATGTAGTTACAAATGAATTTTATTTATTCTCAAAATTTTCGAAATTATTGAAACTCCAACGGGTGACAGCATATTGTTTGAGGTTTATTTCAAATTGCAAATTGAAGGCACCTGCTCTTCGTGCTACTGAAACATTATCGGCGAACGAAATGCAACTTTCATTGAATAACTTGATTAGAGTAGCGCAAAGGAAATCTTTCCCAAAAGAATATTTCAATTTGTCAAACAAAAAATACGTACCGCGTAATAGTAAACTATCTTCATTAAATCCTTTTATGGACAATGAGAATCTTATTCGCGTAGGCGGACGACTCAAAAACAGTACATATTCATTAGATAAAAAATTCCCGATAATCTTATCTAGCGATCATATATTAACTAAATTAATTTTAAAACACGAACATGTCCGTTTACTACATTGCGGTTATTCTAAACTAATTTCATCTGTCAGAGATAAATTTTGGCCAATTAGAGGAAAATATTTATCGAAAGGCGTAGTTAGGAGTTGTATTGAATGTTTTGAGGCGAAACCAAAATTTCCCGAATATATAATGGGTAATTTACCAAAACCTCGAATTACTCCTGGTCCTCCATTTCATAATGTGGGTCTCGATTATGCAGGTCCGTTTCTACTGAAAGATAGAACTACGAGAAATGCAAAGCTAGTAAAAGGTTATATTTGTTTATTAGTTTGTCTAGTTACAAAGTCCATACATTTAGAACTCGTGTCAAATTTAACAACTGAATGTTTTTTAGCAGCCCTAAAGCGTTTCCCAGGGTAGACGAGGAAAGCCACTCAATATTTATTCAGACAACGCTAAGAATTTTGTAGGAGCTTCTATCGAGTTGAAGGAGATTTTTAAGCTAGTAAATGATCAACGCTATTTGCAATGAATTAAGCAAACAAAATATAACATGGCATTTTATACCTGCACGCACCCCATCCTTCGGTGGCATATGGGAAGCCGGCATAAAAATAGTAAATTCTCATTTAAAAATAATATTAGGTCAAGCAAATTTAGTTTACGAGGATTTTTTGACCATTCTGATTCAGATAGAGGCAGTGGTTAATTCCCGACCACTGTGCCCACTTTCTACCGATCCCGATATTATCCCTTTAACCCCAGGCCACTTTCTCATTGGCAGAAGTCTTATAAGTTTGCCAGAACAAGACTATAAAGAAGTCCCAGAAAACCGGTTGAGGAAGTATGAAAGGCTTCAGCAGCTCGTTCAACACTTTTGGGTTCGCTGGTACAAGGAGTAGGTACCTCAGTGAATTGCAAACTCGGATAAAATGGAAATATCCAGATACAGACAACAGTCGTATTCAAATTGGCAAGGTGATTCTTCTCAAGGAAGATAACGTCACTCCGATGCAGTGGCCTCTAGGAGTCATCACAGATCTTTATCCCGGCAACGACAACGTAACACGCGTGGTGAGCGTGAAAGTGCGTGGCCAAGTGCTTAAACGCGGAATAACTAAAATTTGTGTCCTACCCGAAGAATTCTGAAACTTTATTAAAAAGGACATTTTTCTATGAACTTGGAATTATCTTAAATTGTGTTGATTTTTTTTTGTACATTTTATAATGTATACCTTATGCACGCGCACGAGTTGAAATATTGTATTTCAAGGGGCCCGCCCAGGATGTTTACGCTAATTTCAATTAGAACGTTTCACGCTATCTAATGTGCAGTTAGCAGATTTGAACTTTCCGAACGATGTCAGGGTGACAAGAGTTGGGCAGCGAAGAAACAAATAAGAAAAAGCAGAACTACGATTTTGACAACAAAAATTAGAACTTTGACGTTTCAATGAAATAATTTGTAATTTTCGATAAATAAAGAATAAGGAGTAAAATCCAACTACGAGTTACAGTCCATCCGAAACTATGGTTTTTCTTCAAATAAGAAAGGTTTGAGACTGCTAAACCTTTGATGAATCACCCGGTATGTGGACTCAGAAAGAAAGAGAGTTATAGCAACGTATGCCAGGCACAGCTAAAATATTTGAATTTTTGTTTTCAGATTATTGCAGGTTACTATTTAAATGCCTTAAAGATTATAGGGGGTTGTCCTAAAACTGTAAGGAGTGATTTTGGCACAGAAAATACATCAGTTGAAAGACATCAAAAAGCTTTGCATCATATTTTCAATGAAGCCATCTCTGATAAACTATCTTTCCTATATGGAAGCAGTACGCATAAACAATGCATAGAGGTATGGTGGGCAATACTCCGGAAGCATAATTCACAAATCTGGATGAACCTTTTCGAAATGCTTAAAGAAGACAATCTTTATAATGGATCTTTCCTAGACAAATCTCTCGTACAGTTTTGTTTCATGCAGCTTGTACAGGTGATTATGAATTGAAAATCTAATTTCATTGAATACTTTTTCCCACATACATTTTTCTAAGAGAGAGGAGCTATTCGAATTATACAATTTTTTTATTCATTTGTCTCTCATGTCTCTCAAATCAGTGTGAGATGATGGGACAGAAAGGGGTGAAATGTGGCATAGTTATGGAAACCATTTTCTCCAATCCGAGAAAAAAATACTTAGTATATGTAAAGTGGCCATTTTTAGAAATAATGTCGAAGGAGCCGATGCCAAAAAAAAGTTACACACGAATTCTACACAAAATATTGTTTCCACTACCGTGCATATTGTCCACTAACATTAGAAATACAAAAGTTGCGCACTAGTGTGTGAAGTAATAAATTAAAATTTTACGAACATGAATTTATTTGAGGTTTATAAAATATCTACCAATTAAAAAATGAAGTAAAAATAAGAAATAAATATGTTCAATTAAATAGGATTTTAGTTGAACTGAAGATGGAAAAGAGCGATTTTCAAAAAATAGAATATGGTGTACCTCAAGGAACTGTTTTGGGACCACTTTTGTTCAATACATATTTGAATGATCTATTCAGAATAAACAATAGTGGTCAAATTATCACTTATGCGGACGATACTGCAATTTTCTACAGTAATGAAGACTGGCTATCACTTAAAACTCAAGCAGAAAATGATATCCATAATATTCAAGCCTTTTTCAACTATAGACTACTAACAATTAACTTTAAAAAAACATTCTTTCTCCCCATACATATTGATAAGAGAAGTATTCCTTCTTATGATAGCCTACGAATCACTGAAGACATCTCAATATGCAGTAGTAATAAGATCAAATATCTTGGTGTAATGATAGACAATAACCTGAAATGGAATAAACAAATCGAATACGTCACTAAGAAAATACAGTTTCTAATTTATAAACTTAAAAATCTTAAATATATTCTAGATTTCAAAGCAATGAGAACGATATATCAGGCATTGGTGGAACCACATATTGTGTATGGAATATTAGCATGGGGAGGTGTAAGTAAGTCCCATCTGGAAAAATTAATCATTGTTCAAAAGCGCTTACTTAAAATTATATTCAACAAAGATGTAAAATATCCATCAGATAGGTTATTCAATGAAATAAATATTATGGATCCAAGGCAACTATTCTTCTTACGTAGTAACATCAAACAACATAATTCTAAACATGACTTGAAGAACCCGGAACATCAATATAATACAAGAAACAAACAACTCACATACTTGACTCCTTTTATGAGAAAGTCAAAAGGGCAAAAAAGTCTGACATATTTGAGTCCCAAACTATACCAATGTCTCCCAGCTGAAATTCAAAATATTTCAAGGCCACCTACATTCAAGTATAACCTGAAATTGTATATTTTCTCAGTGCCCAGAACAACAATTCATAGTCTTATTGACTAATCATGTCTTTCAGGAAAACCTGATACTTACCTCATATTTTATATACATATGCACTAATGCTCATACCTATCTACCTTTACATTTATATTTCATATTCATTTTGTTTTTATACTCTTATACAAGTATATATATGTATACATGTAACCTCATTTCTTCCACGCACAGGCCCCGCCTATAGTGGATCTCACATGTTTATTTACTACTGATTATGTATTATGTAACTTTCATTTATCTTTGTGTGTGAATAAACTTATTATTTAGTTGTTGAAGATATTAATAATACAAGTGCAATTATTACAACTATAAAAATTTATGAATTTTGCCATTTCAAGTATAGAGCTTGGTTTCACAAATTCTTTATTAGAGTCGTCAACAGTGAAGTATAGCTTCTAGAAACGCTCTAATTAGATGGCATACTATAATTCATGAAAATTTAATCAGAAACTTTATTCTTTTATGTAAATTGTACTATCAACATAGCCTTTTGCAACAACACTTGACTTCCATGCTCCACGTTTGTACTGTCAGAAGGTCTTCCTCAGAATTTGCTAGCATAGTAGCATGTTTAGGTAGGTTGGTAGCTATATTTAATACCTACATGACATTTCACCAAATGTATTTAAAAACAACCTGTTACAATTTATATTCGATGGTCACAATGAGGTAAATTGTAATGAAACATTAATAATCAGTTATTTTATACGAGAATGTTGTTTATTCTTCCCTTTCCTACCCACCTGCCAAACTTGAACCAGTTTGAACAACTTTGATTCAATTCACGTTTTCTCAACCTTATGTAGACCAAGAGCCAGCGACGTAGGTAGTAAAAATTGTCACCAGAATATATACTACTCACCTTAGTCTGAACTCTCTGTAAATGGACCATATTCATTTTCTCTGTGATGGTATTCAATAATGTGAATGTTCATGGATATCAATTTAATTCAGTGGAAATGAATGCGCAACCAATTTATCCCTTAACGAATATGGTCCATTGGTAGTGGAAGATTTTTTTTTAAATTCAAAATTCACGAAATTTAAACACAATAAATACCATATGTTTAGGCATAATCAAATTCCATCACCAACTGTCTTCCAGAGCGAATAATTCTATTCTAGTATTTTAGTACCTGCACTAAATCAGCCATTGTTTTTATAATTTTCCTGACGAAAGGAACCAAATACACTAATAAGTTCACAACTTCGAACGCGTTACGACTGACGACTGACGACTAAAGTTGACTTCAAAGATCATAGCCAAAATCCCGACTCAGATGTCGAGATCTCGAGATCCCGAGATAGAAGTCGGGATCCCGACTTAGATGTCGGGATCTCGAGATCCCGAGATAGAAGTCGGGATCCCGACTTAGATGTCGGGATCTCGAGATCCCGAGATAGAAGTAGGGATTAAAAATAGGAAAAAACCGTGGCCCTTCTACGTCTTCGTATGAAAATACTACTTTATCATCTGCAATTCAAAATCTTCCCAAAGATTAATTGTTTCTAAAGCCTGTAAATAATACGGATTCATCGAATATAATATCTGTTCTAAAAATAACTCAGAAACACTGTTTCCTTTCTCAAAAAAATTTCAAATTATTATATAGACCCACTTTGTCAGACTATAAATTTATGTTTTTGTTGTAGCTCCATCCCAAATCATTGGAAAGAATCAAAACTCTAACTTTTGAAGCGAGAAATAAGAACCTAACCACAAATTACCGACCAATTACTGTTATCAATAACTTCCCAACTTCCCAAAATATTTGAAAAATCGGTTAATATAAGAATCATGAATTATTTAGAAAAACATAATATCCTATCAAAAAACCAGTTTGGCTTCAGAGAAAATAAATTATTCGATTAGGCAATATTACAGCTCATTAATAATATTTTCAACAATTTGAATTCAAACTGAAAGTGTCTGACAGTATTTATGCACTTAGCCAATGCATTCAGCACTAAACAAAATATTATTCGACAGTTTAAATGAAACTGGAATAGGTAAGATGCATGCTTATTGACGCTGAACTTCCGAACACTTATTGGGGTGAAGCAATAAGCACAGATAATTATTAACAAAATCGACTATCAAGTAAAGCTATATGCACGACACATGAGATTTGGGAAGGAGAAAAGCCAAGGTTAGATCACTTAAGAAGCTTTGGATGTACTGTATATACCTACATTCCGAAAAAGAAGAGAAATAAATTAGATGATACAGCTAAAGAAGGAGTTTTAGCAGGATACACAGAAAATCGTGGCTGTTACAGAGTTTTGGATCCTTCTACTAATAAAATAACAATCAGTAGAACTGTGAAGTTTATTCAAAAATCAACATTCAAGCTATAGAACCAAACAAACTGAAAGTAATTTAGTGGAAGAGAATGTTGAAGTAAATGTGAAAATACCAGAGTTGGTGGAAAGTGAAGTAAAAGAAAATATCCACAGTTTTGAATGTGAAATGGAGACAGTCCATCGTTGAATGAAATGGAAGACAGTCCATCGTTGAATGAAATGGAAGACAATCCTTCGTTGAATGAAATCCAAGCTGTAAGAAGATCGGCTAGACTTAAAGGGCTACCTGCAGAGAAATTTTCCTATTTGGCAACGTCAAAGTATTCCAAAGAACCAGACTCGTGGAGTGACTTGACGAAATTTCCAGAAATAGAAAAACAAAAATGGATAAAGGTGATGGAAAATGAATTAGAATCATTCCGAGAAAAGGAAATATGGTCTCTGACAAATCTTCCAGTGAATAAGAAATCTGTTGATACTAAATGGGTTTTCAAAATCAATATAATTCAAGATTATTTATATGAACGAATGCAGAGAGTGAAAATTAATGGTACTATCATTGATCCGCTAACAATTTCAGTAGGAGTCTCTCAGGGAACTGTCTTAGGGCCTGTTTTATTTCTATTATATATCAACAATATTTGGTGCCCGAAAAATATACCACTTCTTACGCAGATGATACAGCTAAAACTTTTATAAATGATTTTTGGAAAGAAGTTTATAGACCTGCAGAAATATAGTTGAAAATTTTTCATAACTGGTTGAGTGAAAGCGTGGTGAGTCTGAATATTGACAAAACGAAATTCACATCATATACTGCTACGGCTAGAAATCAGCCAACTAACTGATCTCTCAAAATTTATAACCTAGGATGCAATAAATTGCACTTGCTCAATAATGGTTAAAAAACATCTTCGTTGGACTGAACATGTTCAGTCTGCCGTAAAAATACTGAAAAAATTAATTTACAAATTTTACCAATCTAGGAACATTGTGAATACAAAACTTTGACTTATGATCTATGATGCCTTGGCTGAATCAATAATAATAAACTGTATTTTGGTAATGCATATAATAACTTATTGATTGGTAGTGATGTTGATGATATAGATGAGTTATTTGATATTTTCTGGTCTGAATTCATATACAGTTTCGAAACTGCATTTCCCAAAAGAAAACTGCCATGTAATAAACAAAAATCTCACGCTTTCAGATTCTCACCAACTCTGATATCAGAGTCAAAGAGCTTGAAAGATCTGAATACACTCAGAAAGATTGTATGTGATGACACCATAAATACATTACATAAAACAAAAAAAAAGTTGTATCAAAAAAACATCAAAAAAGAAAGACAACAATATAACAGAGTAATTATTGTAGAAAATTCGAATAATAAGAACAAAACATTATGGAAAATTGTCAACCAGAACATCAATAAAACTCAAGAAATCAAGAAAGATATTGTATTGAACTGTAGCAGAGACACCGTAGATGATAAAACATAACTCTCGAATTTATTTGCTAACCACTTTTCTACCTCTATTCAGCATAAATTGAACTCACATTTCTCAACGTTATCCAGTGAGTGCACTAGTAGTATGAATGTAAGTAAAAATACAATGTTTTAAAGAGAAACATTCTCAATTGAAAATTGAATCAATACATGAGACCTCTGGAAATGGAAAAACCCTGCGATAAAATTGAAGTTACTTTTTTGTAATATCTAACAGAAAACAACTACTTCCCCGGCAAAAGCCACGCTGGACATTGAACTACATCTTATAGACATTGAGAAAGACCCTATATAACTTGAGAGAAAAAATCTGAAAGTAAAATTTGCATTATCATTCAGATAGTTGATTATTTATTAAATGTCCAGTTTCCATTGGAGATTCTTATCTATGAATGAGATAAAGGAGAATGTTATTAAGAAGTATCACTCACAGAAAATCGCTCATTTCATTGACGCGTGGATTGCATCACTTTCGCTAGGCCTCCAATACATTTTGGTCGACAAAAATCTATTTCACTCTTCTAAGATTATGAGGGAGGTCGGAAGAATTTGAAAACATACTCTTCAGAAGCAATTTCACACTGTAATGAGGAATTGTTGGACTATTTCTTGAGCGGTGAAACTTTGAAAATATTTTTCTGACATAAAACCTGTAATGGGTATGGCATGTTGATTTCATTGAAAACATGAACAGTATGTTCATAAAGTCAGTTGTGGAATCATCTGAGACTGAAAGTTGGAATTTAGTCGCTGTTTTCCATCATACAAGTTAACCTCTCTTGGAAGGGATTCATGTTTTAAAGGGAAACATTCTCAATTGAAAATTGAATTAATACATGAGTCCTCTGGAAATGGAAAAACCCTACGATAAAATTGAGGTTACTTTTTTGTAATATCTACCAGAAAACAACTACTTTCCCGGCAAAAGCTACGCTGGACATTGAACTACATATGATAGATATTGAGAAAGACCCTATATAACTTGAGAGAAAAAATCTGAAAGTGAAAATTTGCATTTTCATTCAGATGGTTGATTATTTATTAAATGTCCAGTTTCCATTGGAGATTCTTATCTATGAATGAGATAAAGGAGAATGTTATTCAGAAGTATCACTCACAGAAAATCGCTCATTTCATTGACGCGTGGATTGCATCACTTTCGCTAGGCCTCCAATACATTCTGGTCGACAAAAATCTATTTCACTCTTCTAAGATCATCAGGGAGGTCGGAAGAATTGGAAAACATACTCTTCAGAAGCAATTTCACACTGTAATGAGGAATTGTTGGACTAATTCTTGTGCGGTGAAACTTTGAAAATATTTTTCTGACATAAAACCTGTCATGGGTATGGCATGTTGATTTCATTGAAAATATGAACAGGATGTTCATGAAGTCAGTTGTGGAATCATCTGCGACTGAAAGTTGGAATTTAGTCGCTGTTTTCCATCGTACAAGTTAACCTCTCTTGGAAGGGATTCATGTTTTAAAGAGAAACATTCTCAATTGAACATTGAATCAATACATGAGTCCTCTGGAAATGGAAAAACCCTACGATAAAATTGAAGTTACTTTTTTGTAATATCTAACAGAAAACAACTACTTCCCCGGCAAAAGCCACGCTGGACATTGAACTACATCTGACAGATATTGAGAAAGACCCTATATAACTTGAGAGAAAAAATCTGAAAGTGAAAATTTGCATTTTCATTCAGATAGTTGATTATTTATTAAATGTCCAGTTTCCATTGGAGATTCTTATCTATGAATGAGATAAAGGAGAATGTTATTCAGAAGTATCACTCACAGAAAATAGCTCATTTCATTGACGCGTGAATTGCATCACTTTCGCTAGGCCTCCAATACATCCTGTTCATATTTTCAATGAAATTGAAAATACAATGTTTTTCCTTCCTGTAACTAATGGCGAAATAAAAAGTATAATAGAGGAAATGTCAAATAAACCTTCAACAGGCTTTGATGAAATCCCAATAAAGCTTCTGAAAACATGTTTAGATGAAATATCACTGTTTCTCATTGATAATCAATAAATCGGTGATAATTTCAGTATTCAAGAAAGGGGACTCCTTTGACATAAACAACTATCGGCCCATTTCATTATTAAGTGTATTCTCTAAAGTGATTGAGAAAATTATGACTATCAGAATCCACAATTATCTTAGCATATTTAATCTAATAACATCCTCACAACATGGTTTTAGAAGTAATTTATCTACAGAAACTGCAGCAATTGAGCTGACACAATACATAAATGATGGTATAAACACAAAGGAATTCACAATTGGCGTATTTTTAGATCTTACTTGTGCTTTCGATACTTTGAATATAGATTTTGTACAAGAAAAATTGGAAAAACTTGGAATCAGAGGTCACATCAATAAATGGTTAATTTCTTACCTAACTGATAGAAAATTGGTGGTGAAAGTTGATGATATGTTTTCTTCTGAAAGGGGCATTTCTCTCGGAACCCCTCAAGGCAGTGTGTTAGGCTCGTTAATTTTTCTATTATATGTGAATGAATTACCAGAATTTATATCACATGGAAGGGTGTTTATGTATGCTGACGATACATCTATTATAAGTAGAGAAAGAACACTCGATGAGGTCACTTCCAGAGTGAACTCTGTGTTACAAGAATTCCATTCATGATGCTTCAGTAACAGACTCATTATTAATTATAAGAAAACTGTTTGTATGTTTTTCGAATCAAAATCATTATATATGATGATGATGATTATTATATGATATTAATATCCATATAAACAACCATAAACTCAATTTCAGTAAAGAAACGAAGTTCCTAGGATTCACAATAGACGAATGTCTGAGTTGGACTCAACATATAAATATACTGTGTCCCCGTTTAGGCATATCTTGCTTTGCAGTGAGTATATTGAAATATGCTCTGGACCAAAATTATCTAGTGAATGTGTATTACGATTTATTTTACTCAAAAGTTTCCTATAATATAATCGTATGGGGACAAGGTATCGATATGTATAGGGTATTTACTTTACAAAAACGAACCCTAAGAACAATTTTTGGGATGGAGCCAACAGACACCTGCAGAAATATCATGAGAACACACGAAATACTGCCAGTAATGGGAATATATCTATACAAACTTCTCTCATACATCCACCAAAACAAAATAAAAATTAAAACTAACTCTGAAAACCACGATTATTTCACACGTACTAATTCAAATCTGTACACTGCTGAATGTAACTTAACTTCTTATGAAAAATCTTCAATTTGTGCAGGAAGTCATTTATACAACAAACTTCCAGTGGACATCAAATCCATAACGACCGCAATCGCTTTCAAAAGACATCTCAAAAAGTTCCTTTGTGATAATTGTTTTTACACAATTGATGAGTACCTGAACTTGAATCCAGTGAATGTATGAAATATGCTTGTAACTTACTGGTGGCAATTTAAAAAAAAAAATTTTGTCTTTTATCTTTACATTTAAAATTATTTATTTTATTCATGTTTTTATCTGAAGCCATCGCCGGCGACATGTACAATTTCTACTTTATAATTGTATTTTCTGTACTGTTATATATACAACAAACCTGTGACGTATTCTATCCAATTTTTACATTGGCATAAAGAATAAATATATATTCTATTTTATTCTATTATAATTTTTAATGGAAAGTAAATTGAAAGTTACATCACAGCCTCATATGGACCCTGAACTCTTCAGTAATGTAAAACACTCATGTATATAATCCTAGAACTACTGCCTTTAACAATTTCTTTGTATACAAAACAAACACAGCAATTCATATCCTACTATGGACCGAAATTTGTCAATAAATTCCCAACACATCTCAAAACTATGCAAAATGAAAAAAAAAATATTGAAAAAAGAGAAAGAAAAATATAATGATATAAATTGTGAAACATTCAATCAATTATTTGACTAATCGTCCTTTTTTCTTCAAAAATATATTCTCCAAATCCTAATTTCTTCATATTAATCTTTATTCATTTATTATTATTGTTGTTATCATTATTGCAATCAAACAAGGTTAAAACTAAACATGCATCTATCCCACTATGTTCACAGTACAAGCAATGCTAAGGTGACACCTCATGGATAAACATTTATCTAAATAATAATGTTAAAGTGACAAGTTACTTTTTGTTAATATTTTTACAATTATCCTAGTAAACTGGAATTACCTGAATAAGTCAATATTAATCAATCAATCGTTTTAATCACATCAGTGATGACAGATATTTTAATTTGCTATGAAATAGGAACCACATGGTGTACAATTATTGTAACATATGTGAATAATCTAATTCACACAGTATACCGAATTTCAATAATTTTATTGTTTCCCAGAACATCATTTGATCTATAATTGACGACAATTACAAACTACATCCAACGTATCAGACCAGCAGCAGATTCTCCGAATGCAGGAATACTTCAATAATAACGTGTCCAAAGGGCTCATTTCCGAAAGAGAAGAGCTTCTGCACCAAATGCGGCATTCATTCAAGTTTACGATCATGCATGATATCCCTCTCCTGATATCCCACTTCTGATATGCAGATATGAATTTAAACGGGACTCTCGCATGAGGGCCATCTCGCCCACCTGCGACTGATGTCTGATGCCAATGAGTGCAACGTATGTGAGATATTGGATGTCTTCGAGATGAGAAAAAAATTACTTTCCGGATATCGTAAATAATATTCGGAAAGATATCGAAGAGGTTCATTTCATTTTTTTGTGGTGTATGTGGGACGCATACGGTGGCCTAAAAAGGAAAGGAAATGACTAAGGAATTGTAGCATTTTTACAAGCTTTTATTCAACTTGACTTGTTAGTATGTAGTCCAATCTTGTAACTCAATTTCAGACCAGTTCCCCCAACAGTTGCTCTGAAATTCGGTACACATATGAAGCATTGATAACAATGTAATAATATATCACCACACAGATAGGACTACTCCTTCTTCAAAATAGTTGAAAAAAGTAAAATTAGAATACTCCTTAAAATTAGAATAAATATCGGGAAAAAATCACGAAAAAAAAAATAGGAGAAATCTGAAAAAATCGTGAAAAACATCGGACAGCTCAATAATTTGCGTATTTTGACATGTACGTATGTATGTATACATAAAGGTTGCCTACGAACTGAAAAGTTTGTTGGCACATGGGGCTAGCAAATATACGTATGCCACTAACCAAACTTTGTGATCTTGGTGCACGTATTAGGGCAGATAATGGAACGAATTTGATCATTGAAAAGTTCAAAGTATGGTAGACAATTATACATTCGTATAGCTGAACTCTTCACTTTTTCAAGTAAAATGCACGTCCTCAATTAGCAAACTGATTTTAAGAAATTTATTTTTCATTTACTTCATTTACTTATGGTTGTAATTCAAAAGTGATCAATTTCTAATCGTTTTATTACTGATAGCGGTAGTTCGTCAACTTGTTATCATTATTTTGTTTTCAACAATTCAAGTTTATCCAAAAGAAGAAAGAATCGACATAAAAGCATTCAAAATATTGTTGTAACTATTTTGGGCAGGTTGTATACGTGCAGTTTATACTTCGGATCGATTTACTAATAGTTAGACTATGATGCATTAAATATAATTCAATTAATGTCTTTCACATTTTAACCCATGGGTATTAGTTCATCCGCAGTTTAACTGGACCTTTTCAGTTGGCCCTTAGACGAGCTGTAAGTATTATATGTACGAAATATCAATTGAGCTTCATATATACCCAAAAGTGTATCAAGTTTTCAAATCGAAAAATTTCTGAGATTTTGAAAACAATCTGTCCAATGGTTTTCGAGCAAAAAAATAATAACTTCATTTTAGATGATTTTATGGGTTTACTCAAAAAGTGTTGGGCAGGTCTCAAGTCGCAATGAATATAAATTTTGTTTTGACAAATACCCATACTTTCAAATTTTTCTCTTGCACACAGTTTTTTTTTATAAAGGTGGAAAATTCATAAAAACTAGCTGTAAAATCAATACAAATCAGAAAAAAACCCATTTTTTCAAGCAATTCTGTGAGATTGAACATTTGCAATAATTTCTAATACTTTTTACTCACTGCTCGTGAAAGTGCTTAAAGCAATTTAGTGCTCGTAAGCACTGTACTCCCGAGCACTTCTTGGATTCAGTGCTTAGTGCTTCGAACATTTCACGAAAAGGTTTAGTGCTTAGTATTCCCGAAAAGTGTTCCCGAGCACTGCGGTGCTCGGGAGCAGCTGTATTTATTGGTCATTTACAACCCACCACCAAAAAAACCAATTCAACTGCATAACTCTTATTAACAATAATAATATAGTTTTTTTGTCGAGAGATAAACATTCTCAAAATCTGAAATACTAAGAACTATATTTTTTTATAATTTATCAAAGTTTATTATTGTTCTAGGTGTCAGTGAGATGTCAAAATTTTTTACCGATCACAAGGAAACTGAGAAATATAGGATAATTCAATAAAATTCCCACAATTTTGTATTTTCAATTCCATTTCAAACCTGCAATGTACTGAATACTAAATGAAGTCTTCTTGATGTTCAGAAAAGGGTCCATTCTTGCCCATATTAGACATAAACTAGACATTCGAAAGATGACTGTGAGACGTCCTGATTATGTCCACATGGACGTCTTGAAGATGTGTTTAAGACGTCCCGGTTTGTAACAATGTACGTCTAAACGACGTCTTTTGGGCGTCTTCAAGATATTACTGGACGTCTTGGAGACGTCCCGTACATCTTAGGGTGGACATCTTGAAGACGTCTTCAAGATGACTTCATGCTGTGTGGGCCTTAATGTTCTCGCCTTTTTGGAAAGTGATCTGTGCTCGCAAAATCGAACTTCTTTTTGAAAGGGCTTAGTAGTCGCGAGCACTTCTTGAAAAAAAGTGCTTAGTTCTTGGGACTCCAGAGTACTTTTCAAGAGTTCCTAGTGCTTAGTACTCGAACCACTTTTTGTCAGTGCTTGGCACAGCTCTGCTCACGAACACGATTTCTTTCAATTCTTAAAAGTGATTTTTAAAGCTGTGGACTTAGAAAATTGTAATACTTCAGTAGGTGCTGCCTCTACTGGAAAGAAATGAATGCAAATTATAGTTGTGCTACTGTCCACACGTATCGCATTGTTTACGTGTTGCGCTACCATACCTTGAATACAATGTTGCCAATATTTCTAAACAAAGATAACCGATTAATGTTGTTTCTGTTTCTTTCGAATTCCCATATCAGAGAATCATCAGAATAGAATAAAATAGACTTGGGCAAACCGTTGAAAAAACGGTGCCGCCGCTTCGATACAAGCGAAAGGTGTACAGAGGTGTTCTGAAAATGATTAAGGGAAAATATTGACATGCAAAACCACACAGGGTGAGGCAAAAGTATCATAGAAATATATTGAAATGCAGAATTATCGACATGGACTATAATGGTTGTCTCAGAAGTTAGAAAAAGTTTTATTGTGGGAAACATTTTCACATATAAAAAATAACTTTTGTTCCAAGAAATGGCAATACAAAGAGTAGAAAAATCAACACGGGCTATACTGAGAGTCTCAAATAAATAACATGTGGCAAATTGTTCGTTAGAAGAAACGTTGCTACCACCTTATTAGAGGCAATAGGTATACGGGGGTGTCCCAAAGATGGACACGGAAAAATATCACCATGCAAATATCATACTTATTGACATTGACTATATTATCAGAAATATCACGGAAAAGCCTGATTTCCAAAAAGCAGAAATATCGACATGGACTAATTGTCTCAGAAACGTTACAGAGAAACTATACACTGAAAAAATTATTGTTCATAATATCAATTAACGATGATAATCAACTTGTTATACATTATTGTAACGAATTTTTCATCAATACTACGAAAAAACAAATGTTTTATTTCCATGTTCATTGAAAATATTTACATCATTTAATGCAAACTTTCATCCCATTAGATAATTTTTATACTTCTATGAACTTATTCGTTGTATTTATGGAACGGATGGAATTCTTCAGATGTATTATTTCAATAAATTTCAGTATTTGATTAACGTTCAGTACTTCATTGAACAATCAACTTCAACATCAATATACCTAATCACAATAGATAATATCGACAACGAATGAATCCATAGTTTTATTATTGGTAGTTATTATATTAACGAAAAGTTTATAATTCATACATAGATTGATGAATATTAGTTATGAGATTTATAAATCGTTGTGATCATTCTTTATAGCTTAAAGATCGGATTTATCGAAACTACGTATCGGTTCATAAATCAATGAACGTTTATACATTGTTTTGCCACCGACTGTCTGAATGATATTAACAAAAATTTCCTGGAAATTGAAGCAGCTGGAGGTGAGGTTGATGTGCTATTTTCGCATAGCCCTTCAGTTATGTTGAGTAGCCGAA